>JAKRZM010001270.1:772090-976087 GCA_036379175.1 Heliconius cydno galanthus
TAATTAAAAAAAAAAAAAAAAAAAAAAAATATTGAGTGTTATTAATAATATTTAAATACTGTATTTAAATCTGATTGGAAGCTGGCTTCAAATACTAATAAGGGGAATGAGTTATTTTTGTTTCCTCACTCTGGTAAGACGACAAAGCGTGACGTTGAGTTTTGCCACTCAATGAGGCGTTACATGTCTTAACACTAGATTCCCTCTACCTACTCTTCTATATGCGGGATACAGCGTGAACCTATAAAAACATATCTAATTATTATGTCTCATCTTTATACAAACCACGCACTACGCAGTACAGGCAAAGAACTAAATATATGTTTTATTAGGTTTAGGTAGCAGCAGGAAAGGAGAAGTAGCAGAGGGAGCCTGGGAACCTAGCGTTAGGACTTTCCGTCCCCATTAAGATACTTTTCGCCGTATTCTGGCAGTGAAATCAAATATTTAATTTTCCCAAGTGGGAATCAACCGCACAACCTGTCTTGTCAAGTCTTTACAGTAGAACGCTTGTGCCTTTGGGCCCGCCGCCACGACTGGCCTCTACCTTCAACAACAAAGCTTTTAAAACACTTATTTCGAAATTAACGTTGCGTATTCATTGGCAGAACTTAACGCCGCGCTTCTCAAGTATATAATAAATATTAAATACTCACACTAAAGCGAGTAAGTAAGGATGCTTGAAGTCTTGGAATGTGATGTCGGATGTCGCCATTTTGAAATCAATTGAAGATTATTACTGGAAAGGAATAATATTATAAATAATAATAAAGAGACTATTATGTCGTTGTGGGAATGTTCTTGAAGTAATCCCAATGTTTGTGGGTCCTATTCCCATAAGGAATCTAAAATTACATCCATTTCCCCATTAAGTTTAGAAAATTATAATTTTACGATTTATATTCCAATTATGTGTGGTACATTTGTATTTACCTATGTCGTTTACAACCGCCTCGGAAACTAAGAATAATAATGAGATCCTCTTTGATTTTAGTAAGGTATACCTATTCCAACTGCAATCTTCTTCTTCTTAATATTTGCATTCCTCTGCTGTGGCCACCCAAGACGCAATGCCTCGAAAAATTCGGCGGAGAGTGGGGAACGGAGTGACTTAACATTAGGTTCCTTCTGCCTACCTTCCTGTGTGCGGGATACAGCATGTAGCTGATTTAAGCAGGGAAAGCTGCGTTTCGCTAGTTACTAAATAAACCAATTATGGGCAATTCAGACAGAATTATTGGAATGTCGAAATGAGGATACTAGGTTGAAATATGTCAAAGATCATTATGTCAATTCTATTGTACCAAGTATTTTAAAATACATACATTATCTATATTCCATACGTATAATATAAAGCAAAAGAATTTGTTTGTTTGAACGCCCTAATCTCAGGAACTACTGGTTTAAATTGTTTTTATATTATGATATATCGAGGAAGGCTTTACCTACATCACGTTAATGAGGCCATCGTTACCACCAGGGGAATGAAATATTTATTATTTTCATTTCCTTGCTCTGGTAGCGAAACGAAAGCGCAGCGTTGAATTCCGCGACACAACGAGTAATAACTCAAAAATTCCGCGGAAAGTTGGGAACGGAGTCTTTTAACACTCTTTACAGCGTGAATCTGACCGTAAAGGCGTGGGTTCGATCACCACACGAGGTAATGATTATACTTTAATCATTCCCTCGAATGCAGTTTTTTCTCGAAAATTGAGCGGTGCGTGCAGAACTGAGTACTACATATAAACGACAAAGTTAATAAGTGTCGAGTCACCTTCACGGTTTAGTGGTCATCTTGTAAAGTGAATTAAATAGTTTTTTTTCTATGCCTACAATTTATATTACAGTACTTTCGAGATAGTACGTGTTGAGTGCTGGCACTCAAAGCTGAGCGGAAATACAACGGCTGTGGATTCCTACTCGAGGAGTATGAATTATATTCATTTACTAGCTCTAACAATAAGACAAAACGCTTACCCCGCCTCTCGCACCACCAAGACGGTTAAACTAATTGTAATATTATATCCAAATTATTTAAAATCTTTACAAAATTGTAGCTTATGTATTATTTTGATGTATAAGCTATATTAATATAAAGTTTCATCTATATCCGTTCAGTAGTTTTTGCGTGAAAGTGGAACAAACATCCTTCCTCATAAACCTTCACATTTATAAATTATTAAATGGAATATTCTCCTGAACACGATTTGAATCCATTTCATTGACCACAATGAACTAATAATAAGTTGTTATTTAAGTATGTCACAGGACTATTTTAAGCGTTTCAGTTATAAATGACTGTCAATGAAGTTTTTTTAAAGCTTCACGCTGTATCCTGAACATAGAGGGATTGAATTGAATTGAATTCTTGGAATATGGCGTTTCGAAACATAGAGGGATAAACTTGGTTCACAAGAGTTAAGACACTCCGTTCTTTGCTTCCTGCCCGAATTTGAGATATAAAGTGTTAAGATATAAAGCTGGAAATTAAGACACATTTTGTGTACCGCAGCTGGGAAATAAATAATCACCTCAGTGAGAATCGAACCCATAATCCTCAACCTCAGAGACCGACGTACCACTGCACCACGACGTTCTAAGTAAGTACCTACTTAAGCGGTGTGTTAGGAACCTTCATGATGTACCCCCATATAGCAGGGTAAGCAGAGGGAACCTCGTGTTAAGACAATCCGTTCCCATCAGAATACTTCCGCTTCCAACTTTCCGACGGTTCCATTTTCGATTTTACTTCTTAAACATAGTTGCGGGCGAAGACTAGTTTCTATATATAGTTGTATGGACGTATTCTACTAGGAAGATACGTTATCTTGTCGTTAGGCGCAATAGATTAGGTACAAACGTTTGAAAGAGGGGCAAAGGCATAATTTTATACGGCCCCCGCGGGATGTAATTTGAATTATAAAATGATTTATTAAATTGTGGAATAAATGTTATTTTTGTAATTAATGATACCTACTCAATGTAATGAAAGTTAGTATTGATATTATTTTTAATTATCACATTAATTAGTTTTTTATTACGTTTGTTTTGGCTGTCTCAAGAAAATGTATAATTTTATTAAGTTTTTTTAATATTTTTTATTGAAAATAAAAACTTAAAAATAAATATGATAATAATCACTTTAGCAATTAATTTTCAGAACTACGTAAAATGAATTATTTGAATATGTGATTTTAATAAAACCTTAATCATAAAACAATACAAATAAGTTTTTTTTTTAATTTGAACCAATAGATCCTGAGATTACACGTTCAATCAAACAAATATTATAGCTAGTAATATAACTTAGTATAGATACTTATATATAGATATTGTAAACAAAAAATAAGACCTTCTATTTTGACACCGATAAATAAAAAGCGATTTTATTACGACACATGTCTACAAACTATGTAATATAACAAAGGATTCACCTTTACACAACGCCATTTTACATTCAAACTGACATACATAGAACAACTAAAATTAAAAAAACACTTATTTAATAGTTATTTTTATAAGAAAAAAACTGTATATGCACTTTTCTTTGACAGTTTTATCTTTTTTTCAACGCGTCCACCCAATACGCGATTTCCCGCGCTACTGATTGTCAAAATGAAACGATAACTTCAAACATAACCTAAAATTTATAAGAAAAAACAACTTTATTACAACAAAATAAGGTATATTTTCTTTAAATAACACTTTTGTTTGCGCCATTTTATAACTCTTTCTAATATTAACAGTTTTTATAGTAATATAGACTTTAAATCATACGTTATAATATCAATTTTACATCAATAGTGTAGGAAGGTATTTTCATCTCATACAAAACGAGTTTATCAATTTAAAATGAGGTAACGTAATAAGGGAATTTCAGTTTTATTAGTAAAGGGCTTGGTTTTATATTTTGTTTTAACGTTCTTTATCGAGAAGCTAAATTATTTCGTTCATTGTTAGTTGTGAATCATAAATAGCATGAAATGAATATAATAAAAATTAGTAACCTAATATTGATTGTTCCCTTATATACAATTTGTTAGCTTCAGGCTGTGTTTCGCATATAGCAGGGTAGGCAGGGGGAACGCGGGAACGAAAGTCTTAATTAATGGGGAACGTAAGACACTTTTAACACTATGTTTCTTCTCCCTACCATGTTAAAATTCTAAATGAAATAATGTAAATTAGTGAAAAAAATATTAAATTTTCTTAAGTAAATACAAAATTTTTGATTAGCTCTGAACTAATCTTTTTAGTAAAGATATTTAGATTTTTCAATTTCATTTGTTAGTAAAAATTCTTATATTACCCCATTTTTACGTATAATTTTTTAAGCTTCATTTGTTCTATCTTGCCCATAGCAGGGTAGGCAGAGGGAACCTGTGTACGTAGTGTTACAACACTTCATAGTATTCATATCATTAAGCTACTTCCCTAAAATACACAGAAATACTTAAGTCTTTCATTGAAGACGAAACAAAAGTGTTTAGTGTTCGATTTCATACATGATCGTCTTCTGGTGAATAAGCCAATAAAGTATTTTTTTCTAAAGAAATGAATTATTTATATTATTAAAATGTAAACTGATTTACTAATTTAATTTCAGTTAAATGCTAATTAATGTTTCCGAGAGATTATTATTTTTATATAATTAAAGAATACATGCACATTCTTTAATTTTATAAAAAGAGTAATACACAATACTTTTATAGTTATAATTATTCACTTACTTTTTACTTGTTTGCCTTAACAATCATTTGCAGAAAAACTTGGGTACCGTCCAAACGCTTTGACCACTCAGTTAGAACAGTGTGAATTCTGTACTAAGTTCACAATCATGAAATTAGTACAGAACTCACACTTGTTGTTTTTAGTTTTTTCTCCATAGACATGGAAATATCGAATATTATTCTAGAATATACAATAAATACTTAAAGATTATTATAATTAGATTATGTTTTATTCTAACACCTTTTACGTAAGTTTGTACGTAATCGATATAAGAGGTAGTTAAACATACACAGCGTCTCCCACAGTACGTGGGTTGTGGGTTCGATTCCTACTCGGGGAATAAATTATTTTTCTTTTATCGGTCTGATAACAAGACATAGTGCGACGTTAAGTTCCGCCTCTGACGCCATCTCACGAAAATTGGGCGTTGCGTGGGAAACGGAATGTCTTAATATTTGGTTCTAGGTAGCTAGGTATATATATCGTATATAGCGTGAAGCTAACTAAATGTTATTTATATTGCTTGGGCTTGATTTTATTATATTATTCTAAAATATTTACGTAACCTATGTAATACTTATTAAATATTATATTTTATTCCATTCGGTTTTATCTTAGACTATTAATCCTCAAAATTTCAGCTTCGCTAAAATGACGAAGGTCTGGAGGCCTTGGAATCTCCGTCTATTACGTATATGTACAATTTTTGAGGAAATTATATTTACGATACAAAAATATTTTCTTTCCTCGACTGGGGATCGAACCCACCACCAGTCCATTTTGCAGCACACATTGTGCCCCTGCGCCACGACTGGCCTCATATTTACCATATTATACTACGTTTAACTATCAAGTTTTATGAGGATACAATTATTATTACAAGTGGTTACAGTATATTAGATTTTATTACATAGTCACAAGTCAACTTAAGTTATCGAAACCAGTTATAATTGTTTTAATTTGACCACGCGTAAATAAAAAAGTAACTCCATATTTATTTAAATTAATAGAATATATTGTTTTTATAATATTAGTTACCATATAAATATTTTTTTATTAATTTTATAAATGCATGAAAAGCATTGGTTCGAATGACATTTCTGAACGTAACATACTTGACATACATTATTTAAAATTGCCATTCTAATAAATTTAATTATCTTCAAGGGTAAATATATTCAATTTTCTATTTATTTATATTGAAAGGAACATTCATATTATTTTAAGCATTTTTCAATATTCAGGCCGTCATGGCACAGCGGTGGACTCTAAACGCATCGGATGTGGGTTCTATAGTCATTTTGGAGAACTAATTATTTTCATTTACTCGCTATGGTAACACGACAAATGAAGTTACGACTGGTATCTATTCCACTGGCCATCGTGTTTTAGTAAATCCCAAAAAGTACTTATAAGATATTTTTTCTGAAAAATATAGTTGGAGAATAAAGCCTTAGAATGCTATAAAATCAGTTTTATAACTTTCACAAAAAAAATATTGATAATAAAATTAAAATAAAATATAGGGTAAAGATTCTCTCTACATGGCAGCACCAACAGCCACCAAAGTCCAGTCACGCGAGAAAAAAATGTGAACAGTGTTTTATTATCATTCAGTTTTTTAAAGAAAAAAATAATTTTTATTATTATAACAATTTAAAAATACTCTAAATATATCTTTTTCTTATATATAAATTAAAAAACACTTAATTTTATATTAAAAATGCTTGTTCCTGTGTAAAAAACTGTGTGTTGACGAAAACTTCTTTTTTTCTGACGGCCGTCGTTCAAAAGGTGTTTTTTTTCATATCGATTAATTTTTACTTGACGCAATTGTACTAGGCTGTCAACCTTCTACCTAACTACATTGGAAAAATTGCTCTTTTCATTCAAAATAACTTTAAAATTACTTAAAATTTAAGTTTAATTTGTTTGTTTTGATACTAAAATTATTGTAGTTGTTTTTCTTTTGTTAATATGTAAGCAAGGTGTACATTTTTGTGAATTGTTAAGTGATTTTTAATGTTTATTTTGTAATAATTAATATAACAAGATTATAATATTAGTACAAAAATTAAGGTTGTTGTGATACAGTGACACTTTGTCGGACTACAAACGCGACGGTTGTGGTTTCGATTCCTACTTGCGGGTAAGATTTATTATCATTTTCCTCAATCTGGTTAGAAGATAAAGTTTAATGTTAAGTTCTGTCACTCCTTATCCAATATCTCTACTACTTATCCTAACTACTATATGTTTTTTTAGAAATTATTGTGTAGGTATTTGTTACAGGTTAAAAATGAACAGCAATGCAACAGAAGTGGATCCTTTAAGTTCACAATCACAATATAGTTTAAATAATTTCCACAATTTTGAGAGTTATGATAACTTGCATTACCCATATACAGTTAACGTAGAACAATATCAAAATGCTTATAATTATTATAACAAACCCCAATCTAATATGAAAAACTCACAAGAAAATACAAATAATGAAAATAGTGAAATAAACAAAAATGATGTCAAAAAAACAGATAATAAAGATATATCAATACCAAATATTGGTAAACAAAAGATTAAAAAAGAACGAAGTAAATATTTTTCTGAAAAAATAACAGAAAAGGATTTTCCATTTTATGGTTGTGCTCTGTGCAATTTATCGTATCAAACATTACATGAATTAGATACTCATGTTCTTATACATAAAGAAAGGGTAACCAGTTACGATTTAAGAATTAAGAACCAAATGAAAAAACGGAAATTAAAGAAGGAAATGAAGAAAAATAAGAAATTAAAAAAGGCAATTAAAACTGAAATTGATTTAGAAATTGAAATAAAACCTGAAGATGGCTATATAGGTAATAAAAAAGCTACAGAATTCATAAATAATGGTGAATCAGATAATCAAAGTTTGAAAGAAAATAAAATAGATATTAAAACAGATAAAAAAAAAGTCACAGATAACACAAAAGCAATGGATAAGGCAAAAGATGATGAATTACAAAAAATATATAAATGTTTTGCATGTCAAAAGCAATTTACTCTAAGTTATTATTTAAAACTTCATGTTAGATCTCATACAGGTATGTAAATTTTTTGCTATTAAATACTGAAATAATAAATTGTAAGGCTGTGAAGATGGATGTAAACAAGGAATAAACAATTCCTCTTTCAGGCAAAATCTACTAACCTGATTTCGATAAAATTTGAATAATACAGCCTTACACATCAGATTTTGAAACAACATATAGGTTAAATTTTATGTAAAAATTTGTATAATTTAGCAATAATATAATAATATACAATTTAATTTAAATTCATATTTCCATTTCTTCGCTCTGGGGTTGAGGCAAAGCACGGCATAGTTTCGTCAGTCAACACGCAATGCCTCCCAAATTCGACTGAAAGTGAGTGGATTTAAAAATACTCTTTACTGTAATTAATTATTATTGTTCATTGTATTGATATACAGGGTGGAATTGTCAGCACCACTTTAAATGAAACCACAGTTTTAACTACTCTATAAAAGTCTAATATAATTCAAAAAAAAAAAAATTCTCAAAAATGAAAAAGTTATTTTTTCAAACAAAATAAATAATAAAATTATCGTTTTAAAATAAAACGCCATTTGTAAAGTATAACATAGGCACGCACACATTTACCAGTCAAATCGGAGACGTCGCACTTGTATGTGTGCGTCACACGAAATACAGGTATGGATAAAAATCGTGAAATGAAAAAAAAATCCTACGTCCAAACTGTTGAGGTACCTTGATTAATTTCTTAGGTGTGGGTTTGAAATATATTACCCTATATGCAGTTTCAATAAAAGAAGCGCTGCCTCTTCCACCCTGTATATTAATTAATGGTCATAAGTATTTGTAAGATAGCATAATTATTGCTTAGTAAGCTATCACAGACATTGCATATTAAATGGCGGACCTTAACACCGCCTTAGAAAATTAAATATATATGAACATTTTGTATAATTTGGCTATAATATAACAATAACTAAGTGGGCTATGCCGCGCTTTAGTAGCTAGCTATAAATAAGCAGAATACAAAGAATATAATATTTTAATACAAAAATTTTCTTGCCTGCCCTGTTATATGCGAGAAACGCAAAAAATGAAGAAAATACCGGTCAAGTGCCACTTAAAATGGCGCACCGAGGGTTCCGTACCAATTTCACGATTGTAGGTCAACAGGAAGTACGACTATAACAAGTTATGAAAATTCACAAACAGAAGTTTGCGGGCGCTTGTGCGCTCATCATGTATGAAAAGAATACAATTATAAGTTTCATATTAATTTCAACTTAATACCTCCACATAGAGAGGAAAGGGTTCGACTGATGAACAGACAGATGACAAAGTAATCCTATAAAGTTTCTAATTTTTCTTTTATTTCAAAAAATAATTGTGTCCGTCTTGGTGCAGCGGCGTCGAACGCGACAGTTGTAGGTTCGATTTCTACTCGAGAGAATGAATTATATTCATTTCCTCGTTCTGGTAACAATATAAAAGTGCGGCGATGATTTTCACGACCCAAAATGCAATACCTCAAAAATTGTAATGTGCCGGAGGAATGGAGTGTCTTAACACTAGTTTCCCTGTGCCTATTCTGCTATATACAGGATACAGAGTGAAGCAACAATGTTTTCTTTTATTTTCCAGATGAAAAACCGTACACATGTCCCAGCTGTGGACAATGTTTTATAACTGCAAGTAAATTAGGACGCCATAATAAAAGATTTCATTTAGAAATAAGATATCAATGTAGGATATGTTATAGGTATTTTTCTAGGTAAGTTTTTTGGATCGTTTTTTTTAAAAAAAATTTTTTATGGTTGTTAGAAGATTTTTGTTTTATCTTTTGTTAATATAAATTATTGATATTATTAGCACATAACGTCGGCCTCATTAACTTGTAACTGCTACTAGTGCTTGTAAATTTAAAAAAAAAAGGTTTATTTTGAAAATGATTAGTTTAATGTATTATATACTATTTAATATATATGATAATTAGCTCGTATGCATGGCGGATCGATAAAACACTACAAATATGTAGTAGGTACCATTTTCAAGTGTTCACATTACTTTAAAAACATATTTTTGCAATACGAAGGTCGTACAATGACGCCCACGAAATTGTTACTGTTACAGTTTTGAGTAAATATCTTTTAAGGTTTTAATAAATAATATTTGGAGGCCATTAAATATATTTAATATTTTCATTTCCTCGGTTTGGTAACGAGATAAATGCGGCGTTGAGTTCCCACTCAACATATAATACCTCAATAATCTTAGTATATAGTCTTATAGGAAGGGAGTGTCTTAACACTAGGTTCCCTTTGCCTACCCTGCTCTGTGCGGGATACAGCGTGAAGCTAAAAAAATACAATGTTATACATGTCCCATAGAAGATTTTTTCATAATCATTTGTATAAACTTTTACAATTATTTCATTAAAAATACCGTTTTACAGATTTGAATTCTTAACACGACATTTTGATAAAAAGCACCCAGATGATAAATTAGAAGGAGAACCGTATGGTAAGTTCAGTAAGATGAAAAAAAATGTAACATTTATATATTATTATTATTTTTTTTATTTAAACTAATTTTAAATTACTCATAAAAATTCCAGATTACAACGCAATACTGCCATATTTAAAAGAATTAGAAGAACAAATGCGTGAAAAGAAAGAGAAAGAGGCGGAAAAAAAAACAGAAGATATTTGGGCTGAAAATAATACTAATAAAGAATTTGATATACAAATAGAAGAAGTCAAAGTCGATATGAATATAGAAGTTAAGGAAGAGAATGATACTTATGACGATAATGATGTAATTAATGAAGTTTTTAATGATGATCATGATGAAAATAAAGATGATATAAAAATAGATGTGGTTAAAGAAGAGGATGATGTGAAAGAGGAGGATAATATGAAAGAGGCGGATGATGTGAAAGAGGAAGATGATATGAAAATGGAGGATGATATGTAAGTTGGTATAGTTGTGCGTTCAATTCTTTTTTGGAAGTTTATTTTTTTATTATTTTATAAATAGTTGAGAATAGGGTTACGGTTTAAACGGATAGGTTTCTACGGTTTCATTACCTTAATTTAACATGTAGTAAATTTAAAAAAGATACAATTTTATATCACGTGAATTGATTACGTAAACTAATTATGGATGTAAAAATAGCCAAAATTTATTTATTTAAAATCCTGACTACACTAGAATTTGATCATATGACCAAACCAATCAGATATTTGATTAAAACGGTTGTGGGTTTAATTCACACGAAGTAATAAAATATTTTAAATGGAAAAGCGCGGCTTTTTCACCTCAACACGTAATGTCTCGAATTTTCGTGGAGAACGGAATGTTTTAACATTATGTTGCCTGTATCCTGCTATATGCAAGATACAGCAAGAATCTAATTACTTAAAACTTAATATTCGTATTAATAACTTAATTTTAATTGCATTTCAGCCAATCAGACGACGACTATTTCCCATCAAACACGTGGGCTTCCACACCTAAAATCGAAACCCCACCGTCTCCCCAACAAAAGCAGGACAAACTAAACTGTCCACAATGTGGCAAGAGAGTGTCCACGGTCTCCTACATGAGGGTTCATATGAGGACGCACACTGG
Source organism: Heliconius cydno galanthus (assembly GCA_036379175.1). Taxonomy (NCBI): domain Eukaryota; kingdom Metazoa; phylum Arthropoda; class Insecta; order Lepidoptera; family Nymphalidae; genus Heliconius; species Heliconius cydno. The sequence continues at coordinate 783,490 of JAKRZM010001270.1, forward strand.
GGAGAAGCCCTTCAAATGCTATATATGTAACGCAGGATTCATTACGAGCAGTAAGATGCATAGACATGTGTTGACTCACCCTGAGTCGTGGGATGGTGAGAAAAAGTGCTTTTTTTGGCAATAATCGATATTAAGAATGGTTAAATGAAATGTATTCGGTATAAAGTTGTGAGTTCTTATGAAAAGAAAGATTCCAAAAATTCACAGTATCATTGGAATATAAGCTATTATTAATCGATTCATTAATTCCTATGAAATGATGCAAAATTAATTATCTTATAGTTAAAATAATCTACACAATATAATTGAAAAAAAAAAACATTATTTTATATATTTTTAGCTTCACGCTGTATACCGCATACAACAGAAAACCTAGTAGTCGACACATTATGTTCCCCACTCAAACCGTGAATAACGAAATTCAAGTTTATGACATTATGTGTCAAATGGTGGAACACAACACTGCGCTTTGTCTATTAGACACGAGATTCAAACAATATTTTTTCAAAAATTTTCACATTTACAGTTTGACGCTTGGATTGGAAAACTATTAATTTTTATTGCAATGTATATTTTTGATTACAGAAGATGGAATAAAACCGGAAAAGGAAGAAATAAAACCGGAAATAGAAAAAGATGGCGACGACGATGATGATGACCCCGATGATAAGAAACCGTGAGTATTACATGAGAATTGTACTTTTGTAGGAAATGTATAAAAAAAATTACGGAGGGGGATTTATACTACACAAGCATGCGAAATATTTAATATTTTCATTTCTTGACTCTGAGAACGAGGCAAGACGCGGCGATGAGTCCCGCTATTCTAGTGTCCGAAAGTGTTTTAATGGGGAATAGATTGTCTTAATACTAGGTTCCCAGGTTCTATCTTAAAAATTGTTGTAGTGAAATTTATAGAATAGTATTTTTCTTTCCGAAGTGAGGAGTAACACTTTAAAAATAAAAAAAAATATATAACTTATTCTATATTTTTAAATTAAATGAAAAATGTATATATATATTTTAATAATGATAGTAGTGTTATAAAATGAAAATATAGTTAAAGATTTTCTAAAAATGTGTAGTAAAGTGAACAATAGTTATTGAATGGAAGTACAATTTCATTTGCCATTTATATATTGTTAAAAAGGTTACAAAAAATGAAGGAAGCCCTAGCGAAGTTCTCTAAAAAACCAAAGAACACGGAGAAGAAGAAGAAAATGTATCAAAAACGACCTCATGCCTGTGAATTTTGCCACAAACGATTCTTGCATTTGGAAACTTTACAGGTAATTTGTATTACTATATTTATTATTTTATATTTTTTAAAAAAAAAATTAGTTTCACGCTTTACCCCGCATAAAAAAAGTAATACTTTGGTATATATTTTCAAAATCATACATTTTAGATATCAGCTAGTTGAAGCAGCAAATCGTGTGACTGTAAACGCGACGGTTGTGAACTCGATTCTCACTTGGGGAATGAGTTATTTGATATATCCTCGCTCTGCTAACAAGGCGAACGGCGGCGTTGAGTTCCGCCAGTCAACAATCAATGACTCGAAAATGTTAACGGTGCATGGGAACGAAGTGCTTATCACTCTAAGTTCCCTATGCCTACGCTGATATATGCGGAACATAGCGTGAAGATAAAAAAACCTTATATTTTAATTTCTTATTTCCCGTAAAAGGTACACAAAAACTGTCACGAGGGCGAAGAAAGAAAATACAAATGTAATTTTTGCCTCAACGAGTTAGAAAATGAAGCTTCACTTAAAACTCATGAAGCCACCCACGAGGGACCAAAGCCGTACTTGTGCACTATATGCGGGAAAAATTATAAGAAACGTGAGACTATGGTATGTATTTTTTATTATTATTATTAGTATAAAAAATATTTTGTTTGATGACGGATGACGGGTGATTGCTTACTTATCACCAATATCTTGGAATGTTTTTTTTTAAATAATTTAATTTCAAAGGAACCTTTTTATTATGTAAAAAAGTTTCGTACGCGTGATTTTTTATAATTTTGTAAAATAGTGCATATTGTGTTACGTTGTGTGTGGACAACACACAACGTAGCACAATATGCATTTGAATAACTTATTGTTATATAACTAAATTATATACACAACAAACTTTGAAATTTATAAATGCCTCGAACACTCGGCGTGTGAGTGAGTCTTCGGAATGATTAAAATTGTAGTTCTTAATAACGTAGTGTTTTAATACTAAGCTTCCAGTTCCGTACCCTGCTATGTGCGGGATACAGCGTGAAGCTAAAAAACGAGATAATATATAGTTTTTTATTTCTTCCCGCAGATATACCATAGAAAAAATCACAAGCCCGACAAAGAGTTCATATGTGACATATGCACAAAATCTTTCAACGCACAGAACAAATTGCAAAGGCACATAATATCACATAAAGTTGATAAATTTATACTTAGATACGAGTGTCCTGTCTGTGCGCACATGTTTAACACGAAATATCATGTGCAAATGCACTTGAATACTCATCAGAAGGAGGGGCTGTGAGTAGATTTTTTTATTTTTTTTTATGGTCATTAGTACTCTAAGAAATAAATAAGAAAAGATTAGCTCTAACTTAACTTAACTTAACAATAAAAAACAAAGAAGAAAGTAAGATTGTAAACACGTCTGTTTGTGGGTTCGATATATTCCCCACCTCCTGTTAATATGACTTTTGATCACATATAAAGCTTTTATTGAGTCATTTTCAAATCAATTTCATTTGCGTTATTTTCATAACTTTTATAATATTTTTAATAGATGTAGATTATTTAAATGCTAATTGTGAATAAATATATTATTAAAAAGATAAAATGATTTCTAAATATTATAGAAAAATTATAAAAAAATCTCAATTTGTATTGGAATTTTTTTTTTAATATGTTTTGTTTCATTTATTATTCTATCATAAATATACTTATGATCAATATATTTTTAATAGAGTAAGATATTTAATTTAATTCACAGAATACAAGAGGAAAATCGAAACGAAATACTAGCGATGGTTTTACAAAATGCACGTAAAATACCCAAAAAGTCAGATACATCGACCTCCCTAACTGAAATAGTGCCTTCTGACGAGCGAAGTCGCGTATGCAACATATGTGGAGAAATGTTCCAACATTTTTACTATTTAGAGGAACATTTAAAAAGTCACGGCTCTAAAATCGCCATAGAAGATAACGAGAAAATCGAAGAAAAAAAACATATATGTAAAATTTGTAATAAAGGATTCAAATTACATTATTATTTAAAATTACATAGTTTCACTCATACTAAAGAGAAACCGTTTATTTGTCAGCAATGTGGTAAGGGGTTCATAACCCGGGGAAAGTTAAAGAGACATTTGGAAACGCATACGGGGTTGAAGAAATATCAATGTCACATTTGTTATAAGTTCTTTACAAGGCCCAGTTATTTGAGGATTCATGTTAGAACCATACATGGTACGCAAGATTATAATTTCAGAATGGATAAGCGTTATGAGTTTACAGTTCCTTTGGTTAACGAATGAAACATTTAAGTAAGTTTTGAAAAATTTTAATGTTTGTGTTTAAAAATTTTAAAAATTATTTACAAATTTATCATGGATTATCGTTTTGTAAATTTAAGTGTGATAAAGCATTTAAAAACGTATACGGGGTTGACAAAATATCAATGTCAATTTGTTACAAATTTTTTTCTAAGCTCATTTATGAATTTAAAAAAAAAATTGTAGATTTCCAAAATTTAAAATATTGGAAGTGATTTTTTTTAAATTTAAAAAAAAAACATAATTGTGTGTTTATATTATCTGTAATGTTTTTTTACTATTGTAATATTCAAAATTTGAAATGTTAGTAGAAATTTTATGAGGGGCTATCGTTATATATATAAGTTATAACAAAAGAATTGTGATTTATTTTATATCTCTTTGGTATTTTCTGTATATATGTGTAATTTTTTAAAAAGGTGAACTTACGTAATTCATAGAGTATTGAATTGGTATATAATTTTTCAAGATGAAGTTGTTGATTGAAAGATCTTAGTATTATAAATTTTTAATAAAAAAATAAATATAATAACGAAAACCAAGTTTAACAGTCTTAGAAAACATAGTGTCAAGGTACTCTGTTCTCCACTTTCCGGACCACTTTTATTTAGCTTCACGTCGTATCTCGCACATAGCGAGGTAGGCGGAAGAAAGGAAGGAGACCTGGGAACCTAGTGTGAAAACACTCTGTGCCCATTAAAAAAACTCCGTTGCCTGTTGAGTGCCGGAACTTAATGTCGGGCTTTATCCCGCCACCAACAAGGAAATGATAAACAAAGATAACAAGGAAATAGTAAGAAATGAAATGAAAAACATTTTCATTTTCAGAAACAATTTCCCCAAGTGGGAATCGAATCTACAACGTCAGCATTCACATTCGGTGTCCCAATGTGCCTCGAGAGTTATAGAAATATTTATTATTTAATGGTTTCGTTATTATATTTTTTTATGAATATATTAAATGTGAATGAAGTTAAAATGAATAATTTTATAGATTATGAATGAAATTAATTACTTTTAATTTGTAGATAAACTAAGAAAAAGGGTACCACTATGCGGGTTTATAGTTTTTTTTAATAATAAATAGAATAGATATGGTTATGGATATGTTAGTTTTTAAAATAAAAAAAAATATATAAAAACAACGTCTTAAATGTTTGGCAGTTGTTTGTTTTTTTTACTACAAAGTATTAAAAGGAAAAAAATGAGCGTCTTCAGTTTTAGGCAGTTGTGGTTTTTTTTTATTTTAAAAGTTAGTATTAAGAGTAGAATTGCTTTTACATCACAAGGTGTTGGTGGAATATTTTATTTTTATTAATGTGTTATTTTATTATACTTAAAAAATGTATTGTTTTCAAATATTGAATTTATCAAAATAATTAAAAAAATACCAACATTTTAAAAGGTTTTATAGTCAATTTAGATATTTTTATGTGGTTGAGATTTTTTTTTCATGATAATTATTTTCATGTTTGAAAAATTTCTGAAAAAGATTTTTACAATCTTTTCTAGAAAATATTTTTAAAATTAGTTCAGCTTTTAACTGTTAATAGTTATATCAATAATATTGTTTTTTTTAAAGAACGGTGCATTTTTTAAAATCTAGATAATAATAAGTTTAAGAGAATAATATGTTGCTGGATGGAAAGTCCAAGTTTCGAAGCCATAGTTGATTTTTTATTTTACAATTTTTAAAACAACGGTTGGTGTTAGCAATAATCACAATTGTGACCATTTTACTTGTAAATCTTCTTGACATTGTTGATTTTGTATAAAAGAATATATGGAATAAAAATAAGTTTTGATTTATTCTTGTACTTTTATTGCGAATATAACTTTTGTTACACTTTCATTGCAGAAAAGGAATCGTATTGGTGGTCAAATAGGCTATGACGGCAGGTACAGTGGGTTGTATTGTATTGAAACAATTAACGTGATGTAATATAGACTTTAGTCTTTCTTAATTAACTATCAAACACAAAACTATGTTTTATTGGAACCAGTAATTCCTGGGATTAGACGTTTAACCAAATTTTCAGCTTTATTAAACTGAAAGTTAACATTAAATATGTACTGTTAAAAATCTCTTAAAATTTAATTCCACAGCGATTATAACAATATCTAACAATTTGTATCGGTTTTTTAACCTCATAAAATTTTACTTTAAATTTTTACCATTTTCTACTATTACATTCCTTCAAATACATTAAAATGACAACCGCCAATAACATGCAATATCTCTGAAATTGGACAAAAACCCGAGGGCGGAGTATCTTAACACTAGTTTCCCTCTGCATACCCTGCTAAACGCGGAAAAAATATGTAAAGACATTATAGAAAGTGCATTAAACTGATAACCTTTCAAAATGTTACTCTGGCCGGGAACAGAAGTGATAACTTCCGACGTTGACGTCTGACGCTGACGAAATTAAAACGACCTCTAACTCTCTTATTTTATATAAACAAACAAAAATAACTTGTTTATGTACATAAAAAATAGATACCCAAACGCGGCTTCGCTCGTCTTTATACTATACCCAAATAAACTAATTATTATATTTTAGTATGGGCTATTTTGATGTTCCTATTACTGTAAAGTTTAATCTAAATGCGTTCTGTAATTTTCGCGTAAAACTGGAAAAAATATCCATACTCACAAACATTCACATTTATAATATAAAGATTCCTTCGATGATAAAACACTAACATACAAATTATTTGTAACGTAATATGACAAACTTCCCCGAGGAGAGGGAACCTAGTGTTAAAGATAGGTATTCCATAACTTCATTGAAGAGGCCGTCGAGGCCCAACGGCCTAGGGTCGAGTCAGTGGAGAATTCGATTCCTACTCGGGGATACGAAACATTTCATGTCATCACATTCGTAACAAGAGAACTCGATGCGTTGAGTTTCACCACTTACCTTACATGCAATGTCTCCAGAATTTAGAAATCCGGTGATAAGTGGAGAACGAAAGTAGTCTTAACGCTAGTTTCCCAGATTCAATCTGCCTACCCTACTATGTGCACCATACGGCGTCAAGCTAAAAAAAGTATTTAAAAATTGACAATTTTGACATATATTTTCAGTTTTTCTAGAAATAAATATATAATCGTTTTTTTACAAGTTTATGGACTACTACTATCGGACATTGCTTGATGTGTGTCGGAAAACAACGCCGCATATTACTATTCGGGAAATTTATTATTAAAAATTAATTCCCCTGAATGTGAATCGAATCTACAACCATCTCGTTTACAGTCACACTCTGCTCTAAATAGAATAAAATATAACCATTACAGTAATTTTGTTTGAAACATTTAATTTATAATGTAATATTTAGCGAAGTCTGGAATATAGCCAAGAGAATGAGATGTTATAAACATAAGTCTACATATACTTTGTGGTTGATGACTAAATTTACAGTACGGTCAACGAGTAGTGGCCATCCTGAAGTTAGCTGTAAATGGCTGCGCAGATTTGATTTTACGATTTTACTCCATAATCCACAACTCCTGTCGCAACTTGTGCTCCTCCGCCACGACTGGCCTGAAATGACTTGGCTTTTTAAATACTTTTACTTTTAAAAGTACCTACCAGTCTTTATAGAAGTTTAATCTTATCTACAAAACTTAATATACAACGGGTATATTAAGTTTTGTAGATAAGATTAAAGTTTTGCCACTCTACTCCGGAAACGGATCGAAGGGTCTTAAAACAAGGTCCCCTCTGCCTACTCTGCTATGTGCGGATAAAGCGTCAAGCTAAATAATAAATATAATAAACACTATATTAACTATTGAACATCGATTAAAATGAATTTTATGACAGAACCGCCATTTTATTGATCGTAACTTTTGGGAACAAAATAAAATTCTATTTATGTTTTTATTATGTTCTGTACATAAAAAAAAAGAAAAATAGATTTACAAAAAAAATTACATAAAAGTTCCAGTAATTTTAGTTTCGTGGACAGTTTTAGCTGTGGAAAAATACTACTGATTTACTGTCAGACAATGTTGAAAGGCTCTATCAAAAAAAACCCGCCTCACTCTGTATCCCGCATATAGCAGACTAGGCACATGAAAAGTGTTAAGACACTCCGTTCTCTGTGCCTCTGCCATATTTGATTTGCGAATTGAGTGGTGGAACTTAATAAAATTATTGTAAACAAAGAGAATTTTTAAGTTTCATTTATTTCAATTTTCAACCAAGTAAAGGAAGGAATTAAAAAAAGCACTCAAAATAACCAAAGCCGCCATCTTGCTTTTCAATCATTAATTTCCCGCCAAATTGCAAGCTGTCAAACTATGACGCCAGTGGTAGGTGTCAGTGATATATTTTATTTTATTTATAGTGTAACACTAAAATAGTTGTTTAATCCATAAATATTTGTAAATCACTTTAAAAATGTTTTAAAATGAACAGCTGGACGGACTGTTTTAATGAAGTTTTGACCAATTCAATGGATCAAGGCAGCATGGTAGTAAATGGTGCAGTGTGGTACTATAAATGCGACAGTTACGGGTTTCATACCCGCTGAGAGGGATGGGATATTTTCATTTCCTCAATACACAATGATCGAAAAAGTATAGATATAGCAGGGTAAGCTGCTACTCTGCTATATCTATACTTTTTTAGCTTCACTCACTTCAAAAGGCGAAACGCCATATATCAAGAATTCAATTCAATTCACTTCAAAAGAAAATCTAATCAATTCAAAAATACACAAACTGCGTCACGATTTCTAGAAGAGAGTAGTTGAAAGGATAATTGGTTCAATTCCAAATACATAATTGAAGTATAAACAAACATTTCAAGATGAATCGATCATCTAACAAAATTATAGAATAGGTATTTATTAAACTTGTTGATTTCTCAATTTCACGCTGTTTCACGCTAGTGTACCCGTTCACGCTAGGGACACCCCGTTTCTTCACTTGGCGTCTATTTTAATAACTTAATTTGTTTGCGTTGATTTTTAAACTTTTATTGATAAATCCCGATTATTCTTTTTAAATTTTGGATCACACTGTATCCCTCCCATAACGTAGAGGGAACGTTCCCTTGGTATTCTTAAGGGATTGCGTGTCGAATGACTCTACGCCGCGCTTTGCCTCGTTACCAGAATGATGAAATGACAGTATTAAATAAGTAGGTATGTAATACCAAGTTCAAATTGAACCCACAACCACCGCTTTTACAATCCCACGCTTCTGCCCTTGCGCTATGACGACATTGAAAGTAAAGTTCACTCTGTTTCCCATATGTAGCAGAGTAGACAGATTTAACTTAGTGTTAAGACACTACGTTCCATCCACCGCACAATTTTCAAGACTTCCTCTTAAGTGAGAAAAGTCTTATAAGCAGAGCGTGGACATAAAAATAATTCATTCTCTCGATTCGGAATCGAACCCACAACTGTTGCGTTTACAGCCGCACGCTGTGCCACCACGCCTCGAAAGTAAAGTTCGACTAACCAATAATCTTTTACTATTCAAAATAAACAAACTATAAAGACAGACTTCATATAAATCACGAGGCGCCTTAAAACGCCAATAACATTTAATGTGCAAACAAATGAAACCATTTTAGCGTTTGATTTTTTTTGTTTAAACAATAAATATTGCAATAAATCTAAAAACTATTTACGCGTGAGTCATTTAGTTGTTTCTTTCATTGGAGACATTACGTGTCGTGTGGCGGAATTCAACGTCGCGCTTCAAATGTACACTTAGGTGTGTTATGCTTATTCAAAATAGTGATGTATAGCTTCGAGCAAAGCACGACGACCAACTATTTTTAACTAGTACTACTTTTAAAAAAACGTATAATAATTTAACATAGTAGTATTTGAACCTGTGCCTCTTGTTTACCGTCTAAGCGCTCTGATCAATAAGCCATACGTTAATTTCAATCTTCGAAATACTTGTAACTTATTAAATGTCGCTGGCATAAATATCTGTAGGGCAGTTATCTTACAATTCCTAGTTAAGTAAAGAAAGTCTCGTTACCAGTGCAGAGGACAAAATGAAAATAAATCATTCTAACGATTGGAAATTGAACCCAAAACTATTGTGCTGATTATGTGCCATGACGGTCTCAGTATAAATATATAGTTCTATAATAAAACTTTGTATAATCTTAGAATTTCAAGACTCACCGTCTGCCCGCTCCAGTACACTGGAACACCCCGCGCTTGACAGATAGCGTTCCCGCCAAAAGTTGACATTCAAACTTTTTAATTTCTTTCACAGTGATTAAACTGTTATAATTAAAAAATATATATTAAACATTTTTGTTAAATAATTATTTTTATGTAATAAATAAAAAATAAATTTTGTGTTCAATAAAATGTGTCGAAAGTTATTTGTGTTTGCACTACTTATTTTATGTGTTGAAATTTTCGCTAAGGATGACAAAAGTAATGCAAGTGCTGAGGTTAAGTCGGCTGCAAATAAAATGGTATGTTCTTTTTTTTAGCACCATGCAGTATCCCGCATATACCTATAGCTGGGTAGGCAGAGGAAACGTCGTTCCCGACACACCATCCAATTTTCTAGACATTGCGGGTCTTGTGACGGCTCTCAACATCATGCTTTGACGTCTCTGGAGAGCGAGAAAATAAAAATAATTTATTGCCACGAGTAGGAATCGAATCGATCAACTGTCGCGTTAAGATTTAGATGCTATGCCGTTGCGCTACAAGGTCTTATTTATTTTAAAATAATATATAACATTTTATATGCAAGTAATGTTTTAACATAAAAGTATTGTTTTATGTGAAAAAAAAACAGGTCAAACTAGAGACAGACTCACCTATCGATGGTTCCGTACCAATTTCGCGATTGTAGGTCAATGGGAACGTGACTATTAAAGTTGACAATGTAAATTTTGCGGCCGTATGTAATGTACCATAAGTATAAGTTTGTATTTGTGTTTTCAGTGATACAGCAATAAAATTCTATGTTTCAGATTATTTACTTTACTAACGTATAAACAGACAGACGGACTACCGTTCTGATTTTTTTCTTTTAAGGTATGGAAATCTCAAAATATTATTATTTTCCAATCAATTCGTAAACGTTTTGGATTCGATGTCTACTCAAAGGAAATAATTGTTTCCATTTCCCCGCTCTGATAGATGAAGTGCAGCATTTGCATAAGAAGCATAGCATTGAATTTCACCACCACACCAGATTCTCCCAACCTACATATTTGCCTTTAGAATTCGGCAGAAAGTGGGCAATGAAATTGTCTTGATGGGAACGGAGTGTCTTAACACTAGATTCCCACGTTCCCTCAGTCAATCCTACTATGTGTGCGACACTGCGTGAAGTACAAAAATGTTACTTTTTATTTTTCTTGAACCAATCGTTTTTTGCTTATTTGAACCTTTGTCCTCTTGCACACGAAGGTTTCGGTTTCATTATCTATATAAAACACGTTTCATAATAGACGGAAAAATAGACATCGGAATCTAAATAATAGAGTTCCTTTTTTTGGGTAAGGAACCCTAAAGAAGAAAATGTGACATTCCCGCTATTATATTTTCTACCCACCACCCCAGCTCTATAATAATACAAGACGTCACAGCTGCGTCAGTCTTACAAACTTTTTATAATTTTTGTAGCATTTATAAGTCTACGTTGGCAAATTACTTATATTTTATGTTGTTTCTTCTTATAATTTGGCAGAATGTGTAGTTTCTTGATATCATAGTTGGTCAGTGGGTCAGCTTCTGTCTGTAAACGTGACGATAGTAGGTTCAATACCCACTGAAGAGAGTGGGGTGTTTTTATATTTTCTTTCTGGTGCGCCAAAGTCCGGCGTCGAGCTCCACTCAAAGCGCAATGTCTTCAATGTCGCAATTCTGGTGGAAAACGCAACACTGTCTTGATTGTAGATTTTTTTCTATTTATTCTTCTATTTGCGATCTCCACTGAAGATGGGCATGAAATATTTAGTATTTTCTTTACCTCGTCCTGGTAAAGTGCTTAAAACCAGGTTCCTAGGTTCCCTCTGCCTACTCTGCTGTGCAATAGTTTCGATTGTATATTGTCTGTCAGTAACTCAGTAGCGTAAGAGCTTTAAAATGAAAAAAATGAAATTTACTATGATATGAAGATTTCTTTCTACACACAACAATATGTAGACGTGTGAAGAAATAAGAAAAGCAAATTCCAAAGAAAACAATGAAAAAATATTTTAATTTTTCATTATAGTAAATTGTGGTAATAAGTACCAATTCTTACATATTTATTAGAGCTAATATTATGAGAGTGTCAAAAACATTCATAAATATACGACCGGCGAGTGTGCCAGATTTGCGAACAAAAATTTATATTTCACACCAAGGCCTGGATGGAATTAAAATTGAAAATATCTAGAAAAATCTTTTGTTTTTAGGGTTCCCTAACTCAAAGGAAAAAAAAGGAACCTTTATAGGATTTAATTGCTCAGTATATCACAAAAAAACAGTAGTATTTGTACTTCATTTCATACAAAATGAATACACCTGCTAATTTAAAGTTGTCAAAATTTTATAAGTAGTACTTCCCGATGAGTTACATTCATGAAATTGGTGCGGTATCCTTGGTGGTTGCCCAACGCGCACTTACCACTTCTCACTTAACGTGTCATACGTAGGTTTCAGTGGTAGTTTTACAGCAGTTTTTATGTGGTCTCTTAATGTGGAATAGCTGTAGCTGGATAGACAAAGGGAATCTAGTGCTAAGACATTCCGTTCCCCAAACTCCCCCCAAGTTTCGAGATATTGCATATTGACTGCCGTGGGCCGTGACTCACTGCCATGCTTTGCTCGTCAGTGCAAGGAAATGAGAATACATCTCAACTATATAAAACCAGTTCAAATTTATAAATAAATCTAAAAATATATCGATGGCCATTAAATTTAGCATAAACTTATTTACGTTGTGCTTTTTCGCCCACGCGTTTGTTGCGAATATATCCTCGCTGTGGATTTGATTGGGAGTGAAATGTTTTTAACGATGCTTATACCTACTGAGAATTTTCTTATTTAGTTTTTGAGTGATTACCTATAATATAAATGTTATCTTTTATATACTTCCGTTGCTGAGTGAAACTACCGGTGCTAAAAGGCTGAAATTTGACAGGTATATAAAGGTTAGACTCCTATCTAAGGGAATAAATATTCATTAAGATTTTTCCGAAATTCCTATAGGAACGAACAAAAAAATACTTTTCCCGTGTTACTTTTTAATGTCCACGCAAACAAACTCGAGGACCATGACTAATATTCAATAGACGTAATCAATCAAATCCCTTCGACCTACAAATACAAAATTTGGCAGAAAGTGAAAACTTACAATACAAAAATGCTTACTTTTATTATAGTTTATTTGTTACAAAATTAATGCAAACTTTTTATGATTTGTATTTCCAGTTGATTTTCAATTTTAAAATTGTCATGTAACTCTCGGTGGGCGAGTCCGAGTTGCTCTTGACAGGATTTTTGTTAAAGAAGGAGCCTTTAAATCATATTCCTTCACGCACTGAGGTAAGGTAGGTAGATATTAGAAAGCGTCCTACATCAGAACTATACAAAAATCAAAATATTCCTCGATAACTAAACTACAAACACAACACAAAAATAAAATTTTCAGTTCGAACCAAGTTCCTGAGATTAGCGTGATCAACCAAACAAATTTTTCAATTTTATATTATTTATATATAGGTAAAGAAATAATTTCTAAGGGAGCTATAAAACGGAACGTGGAGGCGCGCCTATTAAAAATTACATATTACACAAATGTATTTTAATATGCACGTTATAGTGTCGCAAATCAGTTGATGACGCATTTCGTGGCTAATATTTTTTGTTGCTAAGGATTTTTTTATAGAAATCTTTAAAAATAAAAGCAGATTGACACTGTATCTCGTACATAGCAGGGTAGACAGAGGGAAAATAGTGTTAAGGCACTCCGTTCTCCACCAGCCAATTTTCGGGTATTGGTTGTTGAGTAGCAGAAGGAAAAGTCGCGATATTATACCCAGAGCGGAAAAATAATAATAAATCAAGATTCAGGTTCACAGGTTCCCTGCTCTGCTCACCCTATTATGTGCGAAATAAAGATTGAAGCTGAAAAAAAAACGTTACACAAATGCTGTGCCAAGTTAAGACTGAAGGTCTTTAAATAAATGATTGATTAATCATTCGAAGTCATTGAAATTATGAATCAGCAACTTGAAATCAATTTTAAATAAAATAGACTTCATAAATCATTAAAGAACGGATTTTATCTATTTCTAAATCAGTTTCGTAGATATATATTTTTTTACCTTTACGTTGTATCTGGTATATACAGGCTGGAATTGTCAGCACCACTTTAAATGAAATCACAGTTTTAACTACTCTATAAAAGCCTAATATAATTGAGAAAAAAAATAATTCCCAAAAATGAAAAAGTTATTTTTTCAAACAAAATAAATAATAAAATTATCGTTTTAAAATAAAACGCCATTTGTAAAGTATAACATAGGCACGCACACACTTACCTGTCAAATCGGCAACGTCGCATACGTATGTGTGCGTGACACGAAATACAGGTATGGATAAAAATCGCGTAATGAAAAAAAAAATCCTACGTCAAAACTGTTGAGGTACCTTGATTAATTTTTTTAGCTCTGGGATTGAAATATTTTACCCTATATGCAGTTTCAGTAAAAGAAGCGCTGCCTCTTCCATCCTGTTTATAGCAGTGCTTGAAAAATTGTAAAGAGTGCGGCTGAACCGCGACGATCGATGGTGCGATTCGATTCCCACTCAGGGGAATGAAATATTAACCATTTTCATTTCTTCTCTCTGACGAGACGAAGCGCGGCGTTCAGTCCCACCACTAGACAGAGCGATTCAGCGGAAAATGAGGAACAATTCATAACACTAGGTTTCCTCTATTTATGTGCGGGATATATTCTCACGCATGAAGCTATAGGCTATATTCTCACGACTCTTCTTCCTTCTAATTATATCGACGTAACACGCAAACGAAGCCGCATCTATGAACTAGTATAGCATAATGCATCAGCCGCTTGTTTTATCAACCAAAATAATCTAAATGGTTTCGAGTTTTCGTAACACTTGTGAATAATATTGACCGCCTGGCGTTAGTCCAATGCGGATTAATGTATCGATGTTTTGGTTTCAATAGTTTTGTTTACACTTTTCTTTGGTAGGGAGTTCGAATTTAGAGAAGAAATGTGTTGTAAATCTAAACGCGACAGGTTTGGTGTCGATTCCCATTCGGGGGAATTAATTATTTAATATTTTCATTTTTCTCGTTCAGGTAACGAGGCAAAGGCTTTAATCTCCTTCAATTAACAATGTCTCGGAAATTCGACGGAAAATGGGGGTTGGAGTGTATCAAATAAGGAATGTAATAAAATTAATTCTTCATTATGCTGTCTAAAAAAGGGGTTTTTTTCAGATTCACAATGACTCTCCAGCGCTAATTTTTGCGGATGAGCTGAAGCAAGTTATCGAACGGTACATGTTTGGAATATGTCCTCAGTCTTACAAGGTAAATGATTGTTGTTAGTTTTAACTGACTTAATTTAGATAAGTATGAAATATCTATAAATTTTCACTTTTCGAATTTTTTCCTTCACTTATATTGTAAGTTCTCAGTTCATGTTTAAAATTTATAAGTGCAGGTCCATTGGAAGTACTAGGGTACTTCCCGGATACGCGACAGATTTCGTACAAAATTTCAATCAAATAAAAACGGTAGCAACAGCTGCAAAAGTCCTTAAGAACACTACGCTAATCCACATCATGTGTGACATACAAATGACGTATATTTGTTTACATATTGTATGACGTCATAATCTAGCTAATTGTCGCTTAATTTGTATAAATATGTATAATTATACTGTACAAAATTATTTATTGTATGACATCTGTATATACTACTCGTATGTTGACACAGTACCGTTGGTCGCAGATAACGAGTAAGAAGAACGCGACACTTACATGCGACCTGGATGCAGACCAACAAGATCTGGCTGGAAGGTAATGTATCTAATATTCTTTTTTTTTGGAGTGGCTTTTCCATTCAGAAAGTTGGCAGCCACCTACCCAAACTCTCTCTCTGTCTAATGCCACGTCCTTTTCGTTCAGAGCGTCTTTGCCGATCACTATATATATTATAATGAGGTGAATTAAAATGTATTTATAAAGTGTCAAACATGTTTGCAAGATAAATATATTTTGGTTGTATGGCACATACGAATAAGTCCTCTATTTTGTGCTTTTGCATAGGTACGTGCTATAAAACTTTTCATTTTTGTTACCAGCTAGTTATCGTTGGGTTTAGATTTCTAAGGCACGGGCGTAGGAAGGGGATATGCCGGGTGGGCCGTGCCTACCCCAAAAATTTTACTTAAAAAACAACGTTTACAATGTTACCTACATATCTGTTCAAAACAAAAGCTTGCTTGTGTTAGTCGAATACGTAATTCTTTCTGATTGTGTGTTATTTTATTTTTAGATTATTAGATTATATACTATTTCAGATTGGCAACACTGGCGCTACGTGTACATACAGTATCAAGAACGGACTGCACGAGGTTCAGCTCCGCGCTCGCCAACACTCTCGGTGAACTCGCTCGAACCGCGTCTAATAGACAAGTATTGGCTGCAGGTGAGACTTAACATGTTTTTTTAGCTTCACGCTGTATCCCGCATATAGCAGGTTAGCCCCCCCCCACCCCTAGCCTACGATAGTCTAACTTTCTTAAAATAGTAATAAATAATATACCTGTTTTCTTTTACAGCTGCAAACGAGAAAAAGAGAAAATTGTCCAAAAGTCAAAAAGCAAAAATCGCGGCGAAACAACGCACAGCGCTCGCCGTCAAGAAGAAGGCCGCCGCTGTTGCCGCCGCAGCCGCTGCCAAAATGGCCACCCCTTAATGTATAGATAATAAATTAATTATGTCATATTAAAAATATATAATAATAAATAGTTTTACTCGGCTTCACGCTGTATCCTACACACAGCATGGTAGGCAAAGGGAACCTAGTGTTAAGACACTCTGTGCCCCACTTTCTACCGAATTCTGGAGGCATTGCATGTTGAGTGGCAGAAATCAATGCCGCGCTTTACCTCGACACCAGAGCAAAGAAATGGAAATATAAACGTAAATAAATATTTCACTTTCTCGAATGGGGATCGAACCCGCAACCGTCGCGTTATATACCTTGAGTAGGTATCGCACCCACAACCTGTCGCGTTTACAATCACACGCTTGTTTCTGCGCCACGGATGGCAACGACTATATTTATATATAAATTATGTTAAGGTAAATAAAATATAATTTATGTTTCTAATAAATAGACTAAATACATTTAAATGGTAATTTAATTTAAATAAACCTAATATTTTTGTAATTTCTTTTGTGTCTAGCTTTTAAGTTTTCCCAACTTGATAGACCCACATAACATTAAAAATAATTTATTCACCGAGTGGAAATTGAACCAAACAACCACCATGTTGACAGTCAGATGTTATACCACTGCGAGACCGTAGCCTCAGAATGTAAATTGTTAATTACATAAATCATTTTCTTTTGCTTAAAAAACAATATAAACGAGAATAAAGAAATATTTTAAAATAGGATAAATAAGAAAAATAAAAGAAAAAGAATAGATTCTCAACTATATTTCATAAATACAATAATTATAAAGTTGGAATTAGACCACTTTTATAATGTTGCCATAATAATGAAAAAAATCTTAATTAAAATATTTATTACTGGCAACATTAATAATTGGTATATTAGATGTTCTTCACTATTGCCTTAAATAACTAAATTTCATCTTGATTTTTACTTTTTGGGTGACACCATTTCTTCAAGGGCTTTGATTTCAGCTGAAAACAAATTAAAAAAATATTAATTTGATAACCATCAAGTACTGTAATTGGGATTGTATCTCAGAAAGTTATCGATTTTTTTAATTTGTGCTGCATTCTGCATATACCACACTACATCCCGCATATAGGATAGTAAGTAGAGGGAACCTAGTGTTAAGATACTTTTTCCTTACATACCATCCAATTTTCAAAACATTGCATGTTGAATGGCAGAATTAAATGTGGCACTTTTGTCTACAAGGAACAAAACCTTTCACAGCAAGGAAATTAATATAAAAAACATCTTTCTGTGTATACTTTTGACTGGGGCTCAAATCCACTAATCATTTTATCAATTTTATGTATGCTGACCCATTGCGACATAATGACTCCAATAATATATATATATTTTTAACTCAATGCAGTCAATCCCTCACAGGGTAGGCAGGGGGAACTGAGTGTTAAGGTAATCTGGTTTCACTACATACTCCCCATGTTTGACCAAATGTTACAATGGCTTCAATAATTTTTATAAAGAATTATTATAGTATAATTCCTAACAATTATTGATAAACAACTGTATTGCATCTTACATCATTTAAAAATGAAAATATTAGTTTAAGATTTTATTTTTTAGCTTTACTCTGCATCCTGAACATAGCAGGGTGTACAGACTGAACTTGAGAATGTAATGTGACAAATTTTCCAGACATTGCTTGTTGAATGGCAGAACAGAACACTGGACTTTGCATCCTTACCAGAGCAAAAAAATGAAAATATTAAATATCCCCCAAGAGAGACTGTAAAGGCTTTAACTAAATATATCACATATAAAATAGAAAATAATCCTAATTCTCTATACCGGCAGCAGCGATAGCTTTCTCCTCCTTAAGCTTCGCATCTCTGATAACCTTCTCCTTGGCTTCAATCTCGCGGAACTTGGTTTCCTTCTTAGATAATCTGTTCTGGTGGAAGGCACCATACAGAATTCCCACTGATAGGAATGACCAGCGGCCAAACTGAAAGAGAAATAATATTTCTTTGTCAAATACTAGCTTTCACTTAAAGCTTCAACTTTCTTCGATAAATGGACAATCTAATATAAAAATCTTTTTTCAATTTATACCATTACTTTTTGAGATTAGAATATTCAGCCAAATAAACTCTTCAGTTTTATAATATCAATTGATTTTTTAAATTTATGGTCCATTGACTGTGCCAATTGAGCACAATTGACAAAACCCATGAAGGAAATTTGTTTTTATAATATTGGTATAGAAGTATCAATGTAATAAGTTGTGACATATTAAAAATCTTTTTAATATAAATATTTATTTATATTATACTAGCCAAATTTTTTTTATTTCTATTCTATACTTAAACGATTTTAATTTTTAATCAAATCTTGATATTTTTACTGTGTATTGGCAGTTTTTTATTTTATTTTAAAACGTTTATTACTAAAAGAACCCTAGAAAGTGCAAAACTTATACAAAGTATACTAATGATGAAGAATGTGTTTTAAATTATAATTGTTTATATTTATACAATAATTATACATGGTGTATATTTAATAATTATTACCAAAAGTAATATTATCAAGTAAAAAACACTATTACATAATTATATAAGGGTTATTTTGAAATAAAAATCTAACTTACTCTGATCAATGGTGATACTCTAACTGGAGGTCCATAAGGTAAATCTGCCATTTTGATTAGTTTTTAGTTTAATTTGCAATCCGATTAGGATTTTTTAGCAAAATTTTAAGACAGTTAATGTAATTCTGCGCTGAGGTTATGATAGAACAATGTTGCTATATATCAAAGTTTTAAATTTTAAAATATATTTTTAGTGTGGTGCGGTGCTAGATTAAAAAAATAAAAAATAAATTTTATATAAATACATAACAATATTACCGTATTATCAAAATCACGAAAAATGTATTACAAATGATGATAATAAATAAGACATAGGTAAAAGAATTAAGAAATAAATTGAATTTAAAGAAATGGACGGGTATATAATTCGAAATTTCTAAGTTTTCTTCTCTCATTCCCCCCGATTCGTGAGTAAATGTATTCTGTGTTCGTGAATGAATGAAGATTTTTAACTGTAGAGTCCAGGATGGTTTTGCAGTTTGACGCTTGACTGCTACGTTTAATTTTTCATACGTTTGCCATTTTTTTAAATTGGTTAAATAACAAATGAATACCGTAAGTATGGTGTGGTATGGTTCTTTAAATACCATAAGTAATCACACCAACGCAAAAAAACGGCAACACTGTGATATTATTTTATATACTAACTTTGACAGTTGACATGACAATTGACTATGACGTTTCACAATGAAATTGACATTTCACCTTCCTTTACCAATCAATCAGTGCGTAATATGGCGTTTATAATGTCGATCGTGTCTGTCGCCGCATCTATTTTATATACTCCGTTCCTACTTCTTATATTATGCGTTATTTTCTTAGCTTCAATTGGTAAATCATTGGGCGTAAGGAGGCTCTATGTGGATATACTGCTTAAACTTTTCGAGGTATGTTATTTAACTTAAGCATTTCATAATTAGTAAACGCCCGCATTTTGTTACTGAAATTGATTTGAATGTACTTAAAATAGATATATTATTGTGTTATTAGAAGAGTTTTAACTTGTTCTTATTGAATTATTCTTTCCTGGTAGTAAATAATACGTAATTCCTATATTTATGTCGCAGTTATAGCGCACCGGACCTGTAGTTTTATTGGTTATCAGTTATATATCTAAGGATTTTTATGTTTATAACCTTCAGAATCCATAATTGTACGTAAATAATGTATGAGCAATCAATATTAACACGTCTATATAAATTTAGTCGGCAGACACATTATAGACTCTAATAAATTTTGGCCCATGTGACTTGTCAAATTAAACATTAGTCATATTTTTTATGAATCTTGTTATCTAAATTTAATAATTCAATAATATTTCACTGTGTATTTACCTTAAATATATCAAATTATGTTAGTAACAATTATCAGATAAACTGACGACTTTGAATTGATTGTCTTCATATATATAAAACTTTTGTTACTTAAAAAATATATTTTTTCATTTATATAAAGAAAATAAGAATTTATGAAGTTCATTTTTTTAGCATTTATTTATTTTTATCATGAATATCCTTATTATTGTTGTTATATTTTTATACATAATCATGTTGTAGCTTACTTTTTAAGACAAAAATAACCACCTACAACATAGCTACCTGTATATAGAAGGTAGCGAGAACATAATGTCAATATGCTCCATTCTCTGCTTTCTGTCCAATCTTGAGACAATCTAAATTGACTGACAAGATTCAAAGTCAAATTTCTTATACACTAACAATACAATTTATTGTTATATTATAACTAAATTAATCCATACTTTACATAAATTACAGCCTATGTGTAATCCTGATGTATAAATTATATACTTGTAAAGTTAACTACTAGTAGTTAACTTTCACATTTATAATATTAGTAGGTAATACTTCCCTTAATTATTTATTGACGGCGATCTATTTTTATGAATATTACTAATACTATTGTTTATCATCATAGAGGTGAATTAGGAATTGTATAGCTATGCTTAGTAAGTCAATTGTAATTATAAAAATTTAATCAAAATATTGTTAATTCCGTTAGCCCATTAGAAGCACTTTTGAATCATCAAGTTACATAGAAATATATATAGTGTCAGTCTTACAGGTAGCTACTACTGACTTGAATGGCAGTTTCAAAGTTCTTCTAATTTTTTGTAACATTAAAATAGTAATTTCAGTCTCTGTAATTGACTAAGGCTGGCATTGAGTTACAGCACTCAACTCACAATGTATGCAATGGAAAGGGGAGAGCGGAATGTTTTAACACTAGGCTCCCTTTGCCTCCACTGCTTTTAAATTTAACATTAATTGGCATTTCTAATTGCAGCTATTAGAGGAAATATTATTAAAACTTTCCTAAAGACATGCTTATGTACTATTTAATTGGTTTCATCTCTTTCCTCTTATATATTTAGATAAGAGGTCAACATGTCACAGTGGAACAGCACCTGACTGAATACAATGGTTGTATGTTTTTATTACCACTTGGAGTAATGATTGATATATATATATATTTTTTATTTCAATATCATGAAAGGTAAAGTGTGGTGTTGAGATGACTCAACATGAGTTTCTTAACAGTTATTACTTTGCTCCCTCTGTATACCCTGCTATGTGAGGGATACAGCATACAGCTAAAAGAATATGTAGATTGCTTGCTTGATTGATTATATGATATATTTTAATTAGCAATCTCCATTTTTTATTGTATAAAAAATGTATGTGTTATTTTTGGAACAAACAGTCGTAATTTTCCTCATAATTATAATTAAATAAATAATTTCAAACAAAAAATACTATAGGGCAATGCCTTAGCTAAAAGTACATATTTGGTTTTTATGAAAAAAAGTTAAACATTATGAGTTGTTAAAAGAAAATTCTATATATTTAAAGATAAAGAAATTATTATTTATTGTTATTTTATTAATGCAACATATAAAATTGACTTATAAGCTTATATGGAGATTAAAGAAATGTGTCATTTGACATTAACTTTTTTTTCTTTTCTTAGGCATATAATTCCTAAAAGAATCATAAATATTTGGGTTGTTCTTTTTCTATGTAACTAAAGTAACATTACTATAATATACCAAATTTGTTATATCAATCATTCAGCCAGTTATAGCATTTTTTTAACATTATACTGTATCCTTATATAGTAGAGTAGGCAGAGGAAATTTCGTTTTAAGACACTCCTTTCTGCACCTTCCACCACTTTTTTAAGACATTGCCTGTAAAATGGTGGGATAAGAATCTAACCCATATTCATGATATTTACAGTTTAATGCTATGCCGCTGCAACATGAGCTATCTAGCTATATGGGCTAATTTAACACAGGATTTGCTTATTTACTTTTCGCTGTTTATTGTAAATAAAGTATTTTTTATTTCTTATAAAAAAGCAGACTAGCAATAAAAACTCCTATCAGTCAAATATAAAAAATCTCAATATTATCAGACGTTGTTGCAATCTGTATTAATCCATAGATAAGAAATATTGATAGTAATACATATTTCTATTTTAATTTTAAATATTTATTTTAAAGGTCTGTAATAGTATTTTATGTTTTTATAATATTATAGTCTCAAAGACAAAGGCCTTTGTCATATTCAAATTTTGTTGTGGCATAAGGTTTAAGGCAGTTATGGTGCTGTGGCACAAGCAGCACATGCACAACACAGCGGTTGTGGGTTCGATTCCCACTCGGCCGAATAGAATATATTTAATATTTTTATTTTCTCGCTCTGGTAACGAGGCGCACACCACGGCGTTGAGTTGCGCCTCTCAACATGGAATGCCTCGATAATTTGGCGCAAAGTGGGGAACAGAAGTGTCCTAATGGGGAACGATTCCTCTGCCTACCCTGCTATGTGCGGGATTTATATAAAAAAATCCGTAGACTTTGAAAAATTCAATAATTTGACACAACATTGAAAATGGAAACACGATGATGTGGATTCGATTTCCACACGGGGGAATGAAGCAATATTCAAGGTTTAATTTTTAATTGAATACGCAACCGTCGGAGTACCTACAGTAAAACACTACTACTGCGATACAATATTTAAATATTTTTGCAAACTCCTCGCGCACATATTAATTTAATATGTAATTCTTTTGTCCTTATACTATTCTAACAAAAGATTTTTATTTTAGTCGACTCCTTTGTTTTCTTTGTTTCGTATGTTTATGATTACATAGTATTTCTTATCTGTACGATTGTTATGGCAGCTACACGTTTCTTTCCATATAGCAGGGTAGCCAGAGGGAAACTAGTGCTAACCCACACCCCACACACCGCCCAATTTTCTACCGTGTTGAAATGCGAAACTTAACGCCGCGTTTTGCTTACCAGAGCGGGGAAATGAAATTCATTCAATATAATCATTCTCCAGTGGGATCGAACCCACAATTATCGCGTTTATAGACAGAGGCTGGCCCACCGCGCCGATATTGTCCCGTCTTTCATTTATTATGGCTTCGTATAAATAGTTAAATGTTATATCTAGTAGGACATACTGACACGGAAGTAGATTTAATTTCCTTTGTTTTTTGGCTTTTGTTACAAATTACATTGACGTTTTAGCCGGCTTAAATAACAAAGTTGTGGCGCGGGGTTCACAAGCGTGCGTGCGACTGTAATCTCGATGGTTGTGGGTTCGATTCCTACTCGGGAGAATGAAATATTTAATATTTTCTGCGCGATTTTAAAGTCCGCCATTCAACACGCTATACCTCGTGAGTTCGGCGGAAAGTGGGTAACGGAAGTGTCTCGAAACGGAAGACTTATCTTGGCATAAAATAAAAAAAAGAAATTATTCAATTTAAATAATATGATCTATTTGGGCTTCCAAACACGTGTGCTGTAATATTGTATGTATGTTTCTTAAACAAAATTTGTTTGCAAATTTCTCGAAAAAAAAATTATGTTGAGATTAAAATTTATGTAAACGTGGCAGGTTGTAGTTAAAAAATGTGGAGATTACCATTCGACTTGATTAAAACTAGGTATATTCCAACCTAGGAAGCAGTTCAAGTCTTATTAAAATCGGTTTAGTATTTTATGAAATAAGAATGATGATATTTTAAGTGTGAGAAAATTATTTTTGTATTTTATTTCTTACTGCTCAAATGAATAATTATGTATACTATAGCTACTATACTATAACCTTGTACGTACTGAAGAAAAAACCGCGCGATTTTTATCTCGTATCATGTAAACGTTTAAAAACAAAAAAAATGTATACATTATATTTAAATAAGTATTTGTTTTGTACCGTCTTTTAAAATATAATTTACCTAATTACTTTTTTAGAAAATATGTAAAAATTATACAGCTGGATTTGAATCCGCCCCTTTTTAGAAACACTTATCTCAGGAACTGCTGGCTTGAAATGAAAAACTCTTTTTATGTTGGATAGTCCATTTATCTATATAGGCTATATCACTTTAATTGTTTCCATGTAACCAACAGTCCCTGCTGTCAACGTTACTTTCCGAACTTAGGTCCGTATTTGTAAACCGCTCTCAACTCTGTGATCGATCTTGAGATGCCGAGATCTGCCGAAATGAACCGCGACGTTGTGTCATGTCACTCAACACGAAATGTCTCTAAAATTGAAGGACGGAGTGTCTTAACACTAGGTTTCCTTTGCCTACCCTGTAATGCAGGTAAAAGCGTGTAGCTGCTTCTATAGTAGGGTACTAATTAGGTACGTCTAATACTTGTTATATTAATAGCTTTCCTTATTTATCACTGATAACATGACATTTGACCTTTTAACCTTTTGGTATGGAAACATAGGAAACTCGATAATCTGATTAACTCAAATAGTAGTATTTGCTTTAGTTACGTACTTACGTACGATAAATGTAGGTTCAAAACCAATTTGGGATTGTTTTGTATTTAAAAACTAAAGGTGAAGCGCAATTGAAGATGGAAATTATTTCTTTTTCGTGTATCCCGCACATGTCAGTGTACGCAGATGGAACATCAGTATTTAGTGTTAAGACACTCCGTTCCCATAGAGACACTTCCGTTGTTGACTTCAGTTTTCCATCGAAAATATTAAATATTACATACCCCCGAGTGTTACATGCTCTATCACTGCGATACGACGGTTTCCATGTTAAACAAGGCGTAATAATTCAAAGTAACAACCTGACGCATCAGTTTAATATATAAAATATACTTTGGACTTTGGTTTAACTAAATGATTAGCCATACAGCCGTTGAGGCCATACTAGCTTTTTTTTTAACTTCACTCTGGTGGAAACCTAGTAAGACACTCGGTTCCCTACTTTCCGTCCAATTTTTGAAAGCATGCGTGTTGAGTAGCACCTCAATGCCAAGGCTCTCATACCTCTCCCATACATTTTTTCCCGTGCGCGAGTCCGTCTCGCACTTGACCCAATGGTTTTTATATATATATTTTTTTTGCATATGATTAGTAATAAAAAAGCAGCTTCACGCTTTTTCCCTCATTGCAGGATAGGCACAGGGCAGAAACCTAGTATAAAGACGCTCATCTCCACACGCATCGCCTAAGTTTCGAGACATAAGTGGCGGAACTAACGCTGCGCTATGTCTTGGTATCAAAAAATGAAAATAATACATTCCCTCAAGTTGGAATCGAACCGACGCTTTTACAGTTTAAGTAAAATTATAATGAAAAAGGTTTTTTTCCTTTAATTATATAGCATTATCGCGAGTTATTTACTAACTATTATTTTTATTATTAAAATCACGTTTCCTGTCGTGTCGGTCTGTGTCAAAGGTTAATTATTTTATAATATTTAAAAGTGCTGTTGACACAATGTCGATATGATTAAATAATTGTAAATATTAATTTAAAAATGTATTGAGGTCGTCTGACTTTTGTGTGTTCGATTTTCATTCTGGTGAATTTCTGTTGTTGGGTTCCGCCACCGCCGCTACTGTATTATTGTTTTTTTTTTTAGCTTCACGCCGTATGCCACACTTAGTAGGATAGGCAGAAAGATTCTGAGAAACTAGTAAGACACTCCGTTCCCATTAAGATATTTCCGTTCCCATCGAATTCTGCGCGATTTGGGGTCTGGTTCTGGAAGCTGATAAAAAAAATTCTCGATTGGCAATCGAACCCTCAACCTGTCGCGTAAGTTTCTTGGGTCTATGCGCCACGACTGACCTCAAGCCTCTATGCTGTAAGATAATATTTAGATTTAATAACAAAAAGAAATATCGTTCTTTGATATAGCTTGATTATCTTTATCTATTACTTACTGATAGTATGGAGAGAAAATATTTTTTTGTTTTGTGTACCTATGTTTGTTTTGTATAGATAATTGTAATCACTCATTAACGGATTTTATATGAAGCTACGTCATCAATGGCTAGCTTTAGTTTTTAAAATATTTAAATCTCGATTGCTTTAAAAATAATTAACTACAATTATTAATTTTTTTAGGATTAAAAACACTATTTAATTGTTGAAATAAATTTAGTATAAATTAATAGAATATTTATTCTTTGAAGACAAGTATTGACGAAAATACTACAGGCTCTTCGGCTGTGTTCGATTCCCCTCTCCCAAGGATGAATTGTTTTCATTTCCAATAGAATGTCATTACGCACAACAATGTTGATGGTATCGGTGAAGGTAATTGCTTGGGACGATAACGTTTTAAATATATAGTGATAATTTCCTTACCGTATTATATATAACCTTTGAGCGAGCGCGCTATTAAATTGTAAATTGAAATGTGTGTGTTTTTTTTACATATATTTTTTTATAAATTCAACGTTTGAGGTTCCGTCGATTCCGTCCGTTGAGGCCAGTCGTCGCGCAGGGGTACAAGCGGCCGACTGTACATGACAGGTTTGGGGTTCGATTCCCGCTCGAGGAAGTAAGACGAAACGCGGCGTTGAGTACGGCCATTCAACACGCGATGCCTCCAGATTTCGGCGAAAAGTGGAGAACGGAAGTGTCTTAATGAGAATGTAGTGTCTTAACACTAGGTTTCTAGGTTCAGGCTTTGCATTGATTTTTTTCTGTAAAGGTTTCCTTATATTTCAGTCTTATTTTTTGGTTAGAAAATTTCTGGAGAGGCACGGTCACCCCCCCATCCTCGTACCTACGCCTATTTCTCCAGTTCAAAGCCTGATAACGATAGCAATTTAAATCCACAATTCCAATCAAAAACAAGCGTAATCTCGTAAATCTGTAAATAATCCCATTATAGTCAACAATTTTGCAATCCAAGATATGATAGCTGTCACCTTGGCTAAAGGTCGACGGTTGTTGATTCATGTTTATCAAATACTAGCGTTTAACCACGGTTTCGCTCGCGTCGTCAAATGGCAAAGACTAACATTGGTGTATGACACATGACATATTATACCTAAGTGCGGAAAGTAACTCTGACCGCAAGTAGTGGGTTGGATCATGATGGTTTTCTCGATAAGTGAACTGTGCAACACATTTTTTTTTTAATTCGGACCAGTACTTCTCGAGATAAGCGCACTTAACCAAAAAAACTCTTCGGTTTCATAATATTAATATTGAAGTATAGTAGTACAGATATAGTAATAGCAATAGCCTACAGTTTTCCTTCATAAATGTACGGTCCAAAACAAATATAATTTTCCAATTCGAGCTCATACTTTTAACAAACTCTTCAGTTATATAATAATAGTATAGAGAGGTATATACTAACCACTCAATGATTTTCTATACATGGCTAGATTACAATATACTGTTTGAAGATGCGCGTGCGCATAATTTATGTGCAATTAACGGAACGATTTTTTGCTACTTCGTTAGAATTTGGCTATTAGTCAGACTAATTATTCTGAGTGAACTCTTTGACCTGAATTTTGACTAATTACAGCATATCTATACGTTTTTATGGTTCCGTTGCCCAATAGCAAGAAACGGAACGAATAAAAATTTCGACGTAGTTCGATAAGAACGTATGGCTTAGTGGTCAGAGCTCTTGCTCTCTTGGTAAACTAGAGGCGCGAGTGTTTCACAACCCCCGCGTTTGCACTCTAACCCCATGGCCTTGTATTATAAAAATATAATTTTCCAGTTTTTTCTTTCTTTCACAGTATGGTCGACAACACATCGAAGTTGCCAAAAGACTGCAAAGAAACGACAGTTCTGATGAAGAAGAGACTCCAACTCCTGAGGATAGGCCGCCGTCAGCTATCATTAAAGAGAATGGTGTTAATGGTATGTTACTTTTATTTTATACCTCTTTTATCTGCGGTTCCGCCTGCATTGTCAAATGGAAATAACAAGGGTTCTCTATATTTTTTTGCTTAACATTGTATCCCGCACATAGCATAATGAGGAATGGTAATAGGTATGAAATAATGCTTCAAAGTTCGTTACAGTAAAGTTTTTACGTATACAAATACACTAGTTTTTGTTTCATTAAAAATAACCAAGTAGTTATGATTTTACAGGCATTTGAAGTTTGCAAAAATTTCAAATGCCGCTAACAGTCCCGCGGCCGGCGGTGACGTCACAGGTCTGGCAGAACTCACTAGTCGCCAACGGTGATAGGAGATCTCGCGCAGTACTTTGTTTGTTTGTTACTCGCTTGTGTTTAGTGTTAATACAATTAATTAAAATGGATGAAGGATTCGAAAAAGGTCAATCGGATAACCTACCTGTAATAGATGGATTTATGGTTGCCGATTATTTATCGGAAAATAGTGATTTCGTCGCCGCAGAAATGCGAGGAGTAAAAATGCGAAGGTAAGTTTTGTTGTCTAACTAGTAATATTATGTCAATTTGGGGTATAGATAATAACTATCTTACGTTATTTTATTTGAAATTATTTATTTAAAACTGTAATGTAACCCAACCTAACTAGTTTCATATTGTAGGTAACGCTATTTGCGTTAAAAGTACCAAACTTTTTATTCAAGTTCAAAGTAGTAAGATTGTTTTATAAGTGAAAATAATATAATAATAATATAACTAAATTCATGCAGTAAGTTGAGCATGCACAATTTTTTTTTAATGTAGATTTTTAATATTTTTATATATGTATATCTGAATATTATTTTTATTGTGATTATTGAAGATCGGCAAGAGAGAGTTATGGTCATGATGCGTACTATTGCGTGCTATTGCGTACGTATAAGTTAAAAGAGTAGGTTATGTATGTATTGCCAAATGTAGATTACAGCAGAACACCGTGCACGTATTAAACTATATTATTGCAGCTTAGAATGCAATGAAAAGAAGCAATAAGTTTATACGTAATCTGCGAAGATTGTGCCGCCAGCAGAGGTGATTGTAAACATACCATGGCATTTATAATGGGCTACATCGTCGAAGCGACGAGTCTTCAACAACTGCAACCAAGTCTTCTTTTTCTTGGCATTAATCCCGGCGTATGTTGCCAGGGTCTGCCTTCCTGCTTAACCTACTCCACTTTACACGATCTATAACGTCCTGAGTGGTTCGACCATTGGCACTCATGTCCTGCATCACGACATCCAAACACCGCATTCTTGGGCGTTCGGAGGTCTAGCTCCAGGGACAGGACAGACATAGCAAGGAACTTGCATCCGACATAGTTCCTACGCCGGCGCGCAACGTTGCCATACCATCTTAGGCCACGCTCTTGGAGCTTATCCGCTACGTCATGGACCCCAAGACTACCTCGAATGCGTCAGACCGCAGCATCTTCATTTCCGTGACGTGAAGCTTCTCAGCGTGCCGAGATAGTGCTGGCCAACATTCGCTGCCTTATAATAGAACCAGTCAGATGATGCTCTTATATATCAGCCCGTTGAGCTTGGGTGGTATTCTGCGGTCGCAGACCACACCAATAACCTCCCACCATTTGGCCCAGGCAGCGTTTATCCAGCCATGGACATCGTGATCGATGCCTCCAGACTCATGCATAACGGATCCAAGGTACTTGAAACTTTTCCAACTTAACGGCTGGCTCAGGACCTATAAGGACAGTGCTCGAGTCCGGGCTCCCTCAGGCTATGTATTCGGTCTTCGACACATTTTGTTTAAGACCGCCGTTCTCAAGCGCACCCTTCCAGAGGTTCACTTTACGCTCCAGCATTAGTTGCTTCTCTTCAATGAGTGTAATGTCATCGGCATACATCATCAGCCATGGAGGCTGGTCCTGGATGTGAGCCGTGACAGTACACTACAATAAATAAGAACGAACTAAAAGCCGAGCCTTGGTGAACCCCCTACTGTGATCTAAAGGGTTTGGTGTCGCCAACAGCAGTCCTAACCATCGCGAATCGCAAAGCGGGATCGTGGTACATATCTCTGATAATCTCAATATAGGCCTCAGGGATCCCTTTGGATCGCAATGCCCTCCAAATACATTGACGAGGCACACAGTTAAAGGCCTTCTGCAAATCTAAAAAGGCCGCAAATCTAATGCAGAGCTCTTCTTTTTTTTCCTGTATGCCTCCATCAAAGTTCTGAGTAGTCTCTCCATTAAAGTACTGATTAAGTTTGTGGTAACGCCCAAGCCAAGCCAAGTGTTGTTGGAAAAAATTCAAGCTTTCTAGTATCGATACTACAATAAAAATAATCAAAGCTAAAGATTTTGGTACAACACACCATGAAACCGAGCAGGATAGAACTGTTTTTTTGACAAAGTACTATCAAAACTTCAATATCTTAAAATACAATGCTCGCTATTACATTATGTATGTGAAAAAAAAAGATTTTAAAAATATATCTATATATTATTTATTAAACGAAACTAAATTTGTGGTGGAACGCCAGCTAAAGAAGAGCGCGAACTGCGAGTGAACGAAGACGAACTGAGCGAGCGAGTTTTGCAAGACCTGTGACGTCACGCGAGTCGGTTACGGCCCGACGGAATCTCGCGTCGCGCGCTTACTTTAAAGGACAATATCTCAAAAACGAATAGACGTATCAAAATAATTCTTTCACAAGTATTTTTTGTTTTTAAAAGACAATACGATGACCTAGAATTTAAAATTAGTGATTATTCTCCATTCTGTTCCCCATTTCGGCTGAATCCTAGAGGCATTGCGTGTTGGGTGGAAATATTCAATATTTCATTTCGATGTTTGTATGTTTGTCCATATCGAGATGAGCCTTGATGATTTTAATGAGGTATATTCTTACTCGAGTTTTATCTGCAAAAATGAAAATAATTAATTTTCTTCAGGAACCGAACCCTCAACCTTTACGTTTACAACCATTCGCTGGCTTCAGTATTTAAATGTCTCTAATATAATTATATATAACTTCACAGGTACTAAAACGAGTGTAATAGAGCGCCAGGAGATATTGGGACCGTCACCAGAATTGAATTATAAGCGGAGTTCTAGTCAAGAGCGTGTCCAAAATGGACATCGAACGGAGACTGGGAAGGAGGAGGTGAGGCTTGGTTTTCTTTTTTCATATATTATTTTTGATGCAGAAAGCTTTATTTAAATCTACATCTTTCCATAACTACTTTACAACTGATTTCTGTCAGATTATTAAATTGGACGACAAGAAGAAGCTAATAAAAGCTTTTTTTTGGTTGTTCGTTCGTTTATCATGTTTTCGATATATTCGTATCATGTTACAGGGTTTTAAAAATTGTATGAGAGTAGAGAAGTATGAGACATTTCGTTCCCCACTATTGCCAATTTTTTCAAGACATTGCTTGTTGAGTGGTGAAACTAAATCAGGCAACCAAATCGGGTTTTTTCAGGCCCCCGAGTATGATTTCAACCCACAACGAAGCTGCAACCTTCTTTGAATTTATAATTTTCAATTACCTTAATTTTTTACCAGACTAACCTCGAGTTCCACCTCCACCACTGCATGGACTTGGTGAAAGCTGGTATGGAGTCCATTATAGAGGATCAGGTCACGTCAGTCTTCGAAGCTGAGGAATTGAGAAGCTGGAACCTTCTCACCAGAACTAATATGTAAGAAAATCTATATATTGCTTATTGTTTAGGCCATTACAAGAACATTTGAATGTGAAAGTCTGTAAGCATGGACTTTTTATGGTTTACCCTTTGTTCCGTATATAGCAGGGTAGGTAGAGGTAACTTAGTATTGGGTTTGTAGAGTTGATGATGGCACAACGCCTTGTTACCAGGGCGAGCAAAGGCCTGTATTTCATACCCCCGAGTGAGAATCGAACCCACAACTGTCGCCTTTACAGTCGACACTGTGCTGCTACGCCACAACGGTTTCATATTTCTTTGTTTATTTTTTTATTTATTTGTTTTAATGTTATTTCAGGCAATATGAGTTTTTAACATGGCGTCTTACAATAATATGGGCAATGGGTTTCGTGGTACGATATTTCTTCTTGCTTCCTCTCAGGGTACTAATATTCGTTATTGGGGTAAGTCAACTTAGATATTTCAATTTATAATTAGTTCATTTGAAGAATATTCTAGAAAATTTTAATTCTCGAGTGTATAATAAGAAATTCAAGAAAGGTTTTGTCAAATTTTATAAGTGATGAGAAAGAGGGAACCTATGAAAATAATTACTAATTTATTTTTCAGCTCTAAATATGGCTCATATTCAGTAGAAAAGAGTATGAATCAAATAAAAATGTAAATTAAAGTGTATAAATAGAGGCCATCGTGTCAAATTTGGACAGTGTCTGGCTATAATTATTGTGGGTTTGATTCCCACACAAAATGTCTTTTGTGTATTCATTTTTTTTAATAAGATTTTCCTAGACCCCTTTCCTTCTAAAAAGCACCAATGTTAAGTTTTATACATTATTTAATTTATTGTGTAAAATGGTGGACAGGTATTCACAATGATATCGACGATGTCCCTCATCGGACTATTACCAGAGAGCAAATTCCGTCGTTTTCTCGGCGCCATTGCATACAAAATCGCAATAAGAACATTAATGCGAAGTATGTCTTGTGTAACAAACTTCCACGACACAAAATACATGCCGAGGTCCAATGGGTTCTGTGTTGCCAACCACACGAGCCCCATTGATGTGGGCATTTTGAGTGTCAACACCTGTTTCTCTTTGGTACGACTTGTTAAAGTGTTGCCAGCCTTGGGGTTAATGTGCTTTGTTTTTAAAATATATCATTGTGTACGTCTTTGCAGCGGTTGTTTTTGTTTGGATTTGACGTTTTTTTTATTGAAAATGTGTGTTTTGGGGCATAAAAGTTATAACGCGACGATAGTATAATATAAAAAACGTCAAAGTCAAACGATATCCATATAAACCCCAATCAGACCCAAAAAAACTCATTACATTATTAGGTATGGTGGCTAATCGTATGTACAGCGTGTGTTGGAACGTTGCCCGATGGTGCTTTTAAACAGAGAGTGAACAACTCACTTTCTCTTATTTGCTTCAATTTCTTATCACGGTGCATATCAGCCGTGATAACGTATCACAATAGTGATGATAAGCCCCGGAGTGGCATATGTGTTGCGAACCATACAAGCCCCATCGATGTGTTGGTGCTTATGTGTGATAGCTGTTATTCGTTGGTAAGTTTGGGTTCGATATAATAGTTTTTTAGGTTAAGAGTAATGAAATGAAAAGTTTAGGCTTATATTATTTTCTCACGCTCTGGTAAGAAAAATATGGCGATTAGTTACATCGAGTAGAGTATTCATTAAAAAAATGGTGAGTTATTCGATTTAAATAATTTTATGCAAATGTATAATATTTGTTCGATTTCATTTTCATATTATTAATTTGGGCTCTATATCTAAGCATGTCAATCACATAACATTAGCACGGAAATATTAATCACAGTGGGGCATATAATTAGACCGTAACTGCCCATGTTTTATTTTTGTATTGTATAATAAATGGGATTATCATGTTTATAAAATATTTATTTGGGGCTTAAAATATAGAATAATTTTATGTTAAATTTTAAATTACACACATTTATCGTAAATCATTTGATTATTTAAAAAAGATTCACAATGTTCTGTATCATGTATATATTTTTATTGGGTTTTTTAATGTTTGTGATTTTTTTAATAAGTACACAGATCCGGTAACTGAAACTATATTGTTAATAGACCATTTTCTTTTCTATTAAAAATATAATTTATATAAAAGATTATAAATATAATAACTAATATTAAAATTATATTTTAAAAATTATTTATTATTATTGCAGCTATTCTTATTATTAGTTATTAAAAGTGAATATAAAATGACGAGAATGGTTTTACGAGATCATTCACGTAGTTATGTGCAAAATTTATTGCGTAGTTACAGTTTCCTTTGAACGGATGGTGTGGGATTTCATTTTATTAGGAACCATATATCATTTTAATTAAAAAAAAATAATAGTGTTTATTTTCATTTCGTAATCTGTTTTATGCTTAATATTTTACACTTAAAAAAAATATATATTTACAGATTGGTCAAAGACATAATGGTTTCTTGGGACTTTTACAAAGAGCATTAGCTCGAGCATCTCCACATATTTGGTTTGAGAGATCTGAGGTGAAGGACAGACATGCGGTTGCTAGACGGTTGGTTATATTTAATATACGTATCATATAATGTTATCAATTTCAGATATGATGATTTGAAGATCTAGAAATAGTTTTCTATTAAATTGTATGATAACACTCTGTGAGTGTCTGCTAATTTAATCGATAAGTATCACATGGCAGCATCTAAATGCAAATACGATGGTTGCAAGTTCGTACCCAATCGAGAAAATATATAATTTTCATTTTACTGCTAAAAAAAAGCGTTAAGCCCTGCTCTCTATTCATCACACAGTGTCTCTAATTTGGGTTGAAAGCAGAAACGGAGTGTCTTAACAAAAAATATATCATTATGATTGACGCAAGTTATTAAACAAAAAAAAACCTGTTTATTATTATGCAATAAAACATACTAAGAAGTTATTATCGCCGATAAAAGATAATTAGGTATATATAAATAGACAAATTAATTAATATTACGCAAATTATCGGTTATCATTTAATTTATAAGATTATTTGATATAAATTAAGATATGGAAGCTATCGTTCACAGTTCTTTTGCTAACTACACATACGTGAAATTATCTATTAACATTGAAAAAGAGGCCCGTAGTAGTGCAAGGGGAAAAGCGACTGTATACGCCATAGATTGTGGGTTCGATTCCCACTCGAGGAAATGAAATATTTAATATTTTCGTCTTCGTACTCTGGTAACGAGGCAAAGCGCGGCGTTGAGTTCCGCCACTCAACTCGGAATGCCTCCAGAATTCGACAGAAAGTGGAAAATGGAAGTTGTTGGAACAGATGGAAGAAGTTATGGAAACCGAGTGCTTAACACTAGGTTCCGAGTTTACCCTGTGCTTCCTTGATTTTATAATTTTTCCTTTGATATACCAAACCCGACAATTAAATACGAATTCACTGATTGAAGTATTACTAAAACAAACAACAATTATGTAATTTACAGATTAAAAGAGCACATCTCGGTAGCGGACAACCCGCCGATACTCATCTTCCCTGAAGGCACTTGTATTAACAATACGTCGGTGATGCAATTCAAGAAGGGTAGTTTTGAAGTTGGTGGCACTATATATCCTGTTGCTATTAAGTGAGTCTTTTTTATTTGTTGTTAGTTATTGAAATATGGAAATAATAATTTGAGACCGTCGTGATGCATTGGGACAAAGTCCGATCGTAAATGAAATGGTTGTGGGTCCGATTTCCACTTGGCAAAGTGATTTTTTTTTGGAATGGAGTGTCTACAACCCAAGTTCTCTTTACTCTGTTACAAAAAAGAACTTACATTTTAGGTACGACCCGCGTTTCGGCGACGCATTCTGGAACAGCTCTCGCTACGGCATGCTCCATTACCTCCTGAACATGATGACCTCGTGGGCGATAGTCTGCGACGTGTGGTATTTACCCGCCATGCACAGAGATCCTGACGAGAGTGCCGTTGATTTTGCTAACAGAGTGAAGGCGGTTATAGCGAGGCGCGGTGGACTTGTGGATTTGATGTGGTGAGTTGGGGCAGAATGGGTTGTGTTGTATTACCAATTAATGCACCTTCACTTAAATTACATACAGCACGCCATAATAAAAAAATTACAAAATTTCATGTTTACATATAGTTTTGATTCACGTACAGTTTATTTACAAATTCTTTAAACAAAAATACAAAAGGAATATACATTTAAAAAAATTGGGCTGATTAGATAAAAATTGGGGCAGAAAGAGTTCGGTCACACAAAGTAAATATAATGGACAAAATTTGCTTTTATATAAGAAAAAAAGATGGATCTGTTTTATCAATAGAAATATATATATTTTTTATTTTTATTGACAAGTATGATTGAAAGTAGTACTGAAGTGGCTTACAATACCTTTAAACTTAGTGTTTCGAATTCAAGTGGAAAGCTGAGGACGGACTGTTTTAACACTATATTATGAAGAATAAAGCTTGGAGTTAAAAAATATATCCTTTAGATGAAAGTATTTTAAAAAAACTTTTGTTTAGTATTACATATATTAAAGTGCTTCGCGCTTATAATTATTATCATACTGAAATTGTTATTATGGATTTTTTAAATGAATCAACTATTTTTTTTAATAACAGGGACGGACAATTAAAACGTATGAAAGCGAAGAAAGAATGGAGGGAGTTACAACAAGAGGAGTTCAGCAAAAGATTAAAAGGAGAATAATTTCAAAAAAAGAGAAAAGAAAGGTATTTTTTTAAAAAAAAGTGAAAGTAAAGTGTTAAAGTGATTCAAAAACATGTTTTAAAGTGAGAACACTTCACTTCAAAAATGTGAGTATAGAACGATTGATTGACTTTTTAAAAAAGGAATAAATACTTTAAAATTTAGAATGTTGTATTCTTATTATAATATCACAATTATGGTTATTATTATTATTAATATAATAATAATTATTGTTAATAAGTGAATTAAAAATGGCAATAATTTATTGGTCTTTTTAACTAGCATTGTTTAGCATTTATTTTTTTAAGTGTTTTTTTAGAACTGAGGCAGCTTCTTAATAGCATTTGTATTTAAGATTTTTTTATTTTAATATATTGGAATGTACGTTTTATATAAATGAAAAGGGAGGATCATCAGTTCAAATCCTGTTAAGGAGAATATTATATATGCATAATGTCTATTATGCTCTTTTTTAGTTTGTATTGCAATAGTTTTAATATTAAAAAACAGCTTAACGCAATATCTCCCATATAGCAAGGTAGAAAGAGGGAACCTATTGTTAAGACGCTCTGCAGCCCAATTTCGAGACATTGTGTGTTGAGTGACGGAATTCAACGCCGCACTAGGTCTATTAGAGCAAAATATAAATATTTTGTACCCCAGAATCAAACACACAACCGCCGCGTTCACAGCCAAATGCTATGGCACTGCAAAACGACGGCCTCAACATTTTCTTATTTTTAACTTAACTTTTACATTTACCTATTTATTAAATCAATCTGTATCAATTATTATCATATATTTTTTTGAATAATTGTTTAATAATAAAGAGAAATAATACTGAAGGTATATGTTAGTGTCCAATCACAACGTATTTTTTCTGCCCAATCGAGACATTGCTTGTTGAGTGGCGGAACTTAACTCCGCGCTTTTTCTGTTAAGGTCGGGATTTATAAATAATTCATTTCTTCGAATGGGTCTCAAACCCAAAACTATCTCTTTTAAAATCAGTTACTGTTTTTTCCTTTTATTATTAAACATATTATTATGTAGATGTA
Organism: Heliconius cydno galanthus; assembly: GCA_036379175.1. NCBI lineage: Eukaryota > Metazoa > Arthropoda > Insecta > Lepidoptera > Nymphalidae > Heliconius > Heliconius cydno. The sequence goes on from JAKRZM010001270.1 coordinate 821,310, forward strand.
ATTATTTAAACAGTTTTTATTAAATTGTAATAAAAAAATATAAACTGTGTAAAAAAATAATCTTTGTATGTATTTTGTAAATGGTCAGTTGTAAAGTGGTGTGACTTGAATGTAATTTTTTTTGTGGGAATTCTTGATTTAAATCCTCAATATTATAATTTTGTTTAAAAATATTTTTAATGTTTGAACGTTTGTATATTTGTAATAACAATGTGATGGTTAAAGTTACATTAAAATTGGTTTGATTTTATCATCATGTTGATGATTATGAGTTCATATAATTTTGGTTTCAAATAAAAAAATCAACTAAATAGATAGGGGCTGAAGGTTGTCACACAAAGTAGGTGAAAAAATGAGACTATATATAGAAATTTGTATTTAAAAAATGGAGCATTGTTCTTTAATGAATAAATTATCTTTTATATAACATAAAAATAACTTTTCAATTATAACTACTAGTTCCTGAGATTAGTTCGATCAATCAATACAAACCCTTCATTTTAATTTTAAATATGTTCGATACATATTTCGTAAGTTAGACCGACGGAACTTGCTCGTTGAAAAACATATATTTACAAATGTAATTTTTTAATATATATAATTAACTTAGTAATCACTAACATTATGAATAAAACATAAGTTATACGATTATATATGTATAATTTAGTCTAAATTAGTAATAGTGAGTCTAAATTAGTCAGCATTTAGTTCAGTCACACCACTTAGCTCTGTTATCGTGTAATTTTGAATCGGTGATATAAATGTGATGGATGCTATATATTTTTTTGTACTCAATTTATGGCTTAATTGTATTTATTTATTGAATAAATAATTTATAGAAAAAGTGTATTTTTTTATTAAATGGACATACATATCTATATGTGATATCTAAGGTTATGTGGTCCCCACTCGTCGCTTTTCGCCAATTTTATTTTGGCAACCTTTTTTATAATAATTGATAAATAAAACACATAATACATAATATATAAATCTTTTATTTTAATACAAATGTGTATAACATACTATATAATGTGAAACAAATATAAGACTTTTAAATTAAAATTCATCATTCTCAAACGGATGATATTTGTGTCCGAGAGATCTGAAAAAAACATAAAAAAAATGTTTTAATTAAATTGATTTTTTCATGGTTGTAGAAAAAAGAAGGAAAAGGACAGTATATTTTATTTTTCCTTTTCATTTTTACGACGCTGCGCAGGGGTGCGATCAACTGTAGGAAGGAAGGTTGTGTATTCGATTTCTGCTGAGGGAATAAAATATATCCTTGCACTGGCAACAAAGCAAAGCGAAGCGTTGAGTTCCACCACTCAACATGCACGAATTCGGCAGAAAGTGGAAGTGGAATGGAGTGTATTAACACTAGGCTCCCAGGTTCTTTCTACCTACCCTTGTAACTGTTGAAAATTAAAAGAACTAAGAAATTATACTCACGCAAGCATCGGCACGAATCGTCCATTACAATCGAATGAATCGATCAACTCTACATCCTCCTTTGAAAGAGAAAAGTTAAAAACATCAAAATTCGATGCAATTCTTGATTTATTCACTGATTTAGGAATAACAATGTTGCCGCGCTCTATTTGATATCTGCAAAGAAAGATAAAATGTATTAAAAACAACAATAAAATGGCTGCCAATATAGTTTATCTGTATACTAGCTACAAAAAGGCCCACTTAAACTTATTGTTATATTATAGACAAATTATGCAAATTATATAAGGTTATGTGTTATTCATATGTATAAAGCTATATTATTGAAGAGTTTCATCTAAATCAATTCAGTAGTTTTTGCGTGCAAATGTAACAAACATTCATCCTAACAAACTTTCACATTTATAATATTTTAATATGTATATATTTCTGGACACTTTAATTATTTTAATATTATTAGTATTGATAGTATAGGAGGAGTTTGTTTTTGTGACGCTCTAATCTCGGGAAATACTGGTTGCAATGGTTTTTTGTGTTGGTTAGTCCATTTATCGGGGAAGCTTATAGGTTATATTATATGTATACTTTTGTATTATTATTTTGTAATTTTCGAAATGATCTCAAAAAATGTATATATTTTTTTTTGGGGCGGCTGATTGAATTTGTACGCAAAGCCGCACGTGTTCTTACCAGAGCAAAGAAACGAACATAACTCATTACCCTCAAATGTAAATCGAACTCACAACCACAAGATATTAGTATGATATTAACCAACATAATATGTACATACAAGTTCACCTTCAAAATACATTTTTACCTAAAGTTTACCAAAACTTACCTAATAAGCACTTGAGCGACGCTTTTACCCAATTTCTGAGCGATTTCCTTTAGTTTCGCGTCATCCATTAGTTGTGGTTCGTCAGGCTTCGCCCAGGGCCTGTCGGGGGAGCCCAGGGGGGAGTAGGCTACCATTTTGATTCCGTGTTGGGCACAAAACGATTTTAGCTTAGATTGGTTGAGGTACGGATGGCATTCCACCTTGACATTTGTGAAGAAAACAAAAAATACAAAAATGTGTGTTTTTGTTTGTGGCATGAGAATTTTTTGAATTTGAATTGAGTATTTTATTGTTTAATATTTTTTACTTATCTGTCAGTTCATATATTTTCTTTATAACTTCAATTGATATATGATAGTCAGAAATAATCCAGTCATATACATTTTTGGTATTTTTTCTAATTTGGTTAGGTTCTGAATCAATTCATCTTTTAAGGAATAGGCCACGGCTATTTAATTCAGTTTGAACAATACATTTTAATGTACGTATTTAAATTGTTTGTATGGAGATTTGCGTCATCACTAACATATAACAATTAAACATTTCCACCTTACAACATTTAAAAGAGGAAAAAAAACAAATTATGGATATAAAAAAAACACAAAACCCACCTGATTAACAACTGGCTTGACAATGGCATGTTCGAGCAACCTCTCCACTTGTTTAGCATTAAAATTGGACACTCCCAAAGACCTGACGAGACCTTCGGAGACGAGCGGCTCTAGAGCCTTCCAAGTGTCCAGATAGTCCACGTCGGAGTAGAGGATCTTACCTGATTCATCTGCGGGGAAGAGTTCTCCATCTTCCTGATGGGAAAATGGGTAAAACTTTAATACTATTATTGTAAAGGGATGTACGTTACCGACCAAAAAAGTATGATATGACTAATATCAAAGGATAATGAAAATAATCGTTTTTCTTTATTTTATATATTGCAAGTTAAAACTTCTTTAATTTTTTAACTTTACACTGTATCTTTGAAATAGTGAAGAATGTAGGATACCTAGGGTTAAGACACTGCACTCTCTACTTTCCGTCAGAATTCTGGGAGCATTACGTGATGTGTGGCTGAGCTTAACGCTGCTCTTTGCCTCTTTACCAGAGCCAGGAAATGAATATATTAAACATTACTAAAACTATTAAACGACGACGGAATCCAGAGTTAAGACACTCTATTCCCCTCGCAACGCCAATATTTTCAATACATTGTGTGTGAAGTAGTGGAACTCAACACCTTCTTGTTATTAGAGCGAGGAAATTATAATATTTAATCATTTATTTCTTTGAGTGGAGCGAATATCGAACCCATATCTGCGGCGTATAGTCATACTCTGTGCCACTGCGCTACGGTGGTGTCATATTTTTTACGGTGGTTTTATTTTAAATTATTTATTTATTTAGTATCACATTGTATCCCACTCAAAGTAGGCAGAGAGAACCTAGTGTTAAGGCACTCCATTCATTTAAAAACACTTCCGTTCCCTACTTTCCCCCAAATTGGAGTTGGCATTGCATGTTGAGTTGCAGAACTCAGACACTGTGCTTTGTAAATATTTAATACATATTTAATTTTTCCATCATACTCTTTTTATATACACATTAAAAATTTTCAAAATTTTTAAATTAAAAAACCAAAAATTGTACCTTATAGCCCTGTGGCCAATGTATGAGGTAAAGATCCAAATAGTCCAGGTTCAAATTCTTGAGGCTCTCTAATAAAGCACCTTTTACTAAGTCTGGACGATGGAAAGTGTTCCACAGCTTAGATGTTATGAAAAGATCCTCTCTGTAAATAAAAATATATATTTTATTATTTATTTTAGCTTCATGCTGGTTCTCACATATAGCAGAGTATGCATTGGAAACTTGGTGTTGAGACACTCCATTCCCCACACACCCCAATTTATAAGTTATTTCATGTTCAGTGGTGGAACTAAAGCCAAATTTTGTTTTGTCATACAACGGAAATCCATAACTTCCTTGAGTAAGAATTAAACAAGTAGCCGTCGATTTTTCAATGTAATAACTTTATATTAGTATAATTCCACACTTACAAATGAAATATATTGTTAATATTAAAACATATTGAATAATATTGTTTAAGTACAAAATATACCTTTTAATAGCCCCTGATTGAATTTTATCCTTAATAGCCTCTCCTACTTCCTTCTCATTGCCATACACATAGGCACAGTCAATGTGTCTGTAACCAATATCAATTGCATCTTTCACTGCTTGAGTCACTTCGCCTGGTTTTGACTGTAAGTAAAATAGTTAAATTTAAAGCTTTTTTTCAGCATCACATTATATGCCACACATATCGGGATAAACAGTAGGAACCTGGGAACCTAGATTTAAATTAAGACACTCTGCTCCCATTAAGATATTTCTGTTCTAGATTTTCTGCCAAATTCTTGAGGCTATGCATGTCGAGACATGGAATTTACTGTTGCGCTTTGTTTCATTGTCAGAGCAAGTAAAGAAAAATATTAAATATTTCACTCCACCTAGTAAAAATTAACATGACAACCTTCACATTTACAGTTGCAGGCCTGTGAACCTGTACATATATATAGTGTGAAGCTGAAAAAGTCAATTACATTTTGCTGGTACATTTAAATAGATTTATTATCAATAACTTTCATTTATTGTGTAATAAACTTAGATATTAAGTACTCTAGTACTAAAATCAATAAATCAACTAAAAACTGAACAAATTATACAATATATATATTTTAAAGTTTATTAGCATTTTATACTTTATTTCTATATGAGCATAAATATGATTTTAGTTTGTATTATCAATAAGGACTTGTTAACCTTGTAGCTTCATTATGTATGTACAATACGCTATCTACCCATAATTATCTATTATTATAGGTGCCTAAATGTGCTTTGACGACATTTTAGCCTTAATAAATATGTAGTTAACAGTTTTATTATTATTTTAACTGTATATCTTGAGGCCGGCACGGCATCTGACTGTAAAAGCGACTTTCTGGGTACGATTCCCACTTGGAGAAACGGATTATTTTCATTTTATCATTCTGGTAGCAAAACAAAATGCAACGTTGAGTTCTGCCACTTTATAATCAACGTCTTAAAATTCGGGGGAAAATGGAAAACGAAGTGTCTTAACGCTCCGCCTATCTTGTTATACGCGGGACGTTACGTGAATTTATTTATTTTTAAGCTCTGTTAAAAAGTAGGATATAACAAAAAAAAAGCAAAAATACCTTCCAAGTTCCGATGCCTAAAATTGGACAGTCATAGCCGTTTGCGAATTTAACCATAGGGACTATCGAAGCCATTTTAATGTTATATTTTATTTGTTATTATTAATAATAATAATCAAAACAAATCATACAATATCGTATCGGTGACGGGCCGGCGCAAATATTTTACGATTTGACGTTTTGGAATTTTGACCTTTAACATTGACAGTTGCTATATAAGCGTTCTAAAATGGATGTCAAAAATTAAATATAATACAAAAAAATCAAATAAAATCTGCTTCACGATGTATTCCGTGTTGAGTGGCAAAGCTCAACGCCGCGCTTTTCCTCATCACCAGAACGAAGAAATGGAAATATAAATGATATTCCACTTCCTCGAGTGGGGATCGAATCTACAACCGTCGCGTTACAGTCACACCCTAGTGTCCCTGCGCCACGACGGTCTCAATCACCGCGTGTATATCTCCAGCATTTTAGAAAGGCCTATACCTATATCCTATACCTATTACATTATTTTAATATTTTTAAAGTAACCTACTGCGATCGGAAGAACATTAGATACGTAGGATGTGTCATTTGTCATACACAACTCTAAAGCTCGGTTTCCTTTAAGGACTAAGTTGAAAATGCAACCGTAAACTGCATGCTTGACTGTCCACCAATAAATACCAAGGTGGAAAGGACCGAGCGAACTAAAAGAGTTTAAATAAACACTGAACTCGATCAGTTCTAGAGGGAATGGGATGAAGTAATTACAAAACTCTTTGTTAGTGGCAATGTATGCCGATTTTATTGAAAAAGGAGTCCGTTCCACTTAAACATTTCCGGCTGATTTCTCTTTCGCAGTGGAATCCGGGCGTAGGTTATTTCCATTTAACCGTATGGGAGATTTTTTTATCAAGCTTTAGATTATACCGCTTCGTTAGAAACACTTATCGTTTTGACACAATAATACTATATGTACTTACCTGATAGTATATCCGTCAGCGGCAAATGTTTTCTAGATAAGAAATTAATATCAATGTATATAAATGATATTGATATAGTTGCCTTATTTAATACAAACCTTTTCCTGTGGTTTCCTTCGCGTGGTGAAAATTAAAAAAATAAGAGTTGTATATGACGCTGACTGTTACCTTCCAAGAGTTACATCGAAACTTTGAACGAGTAAAAGATTAATGTAGAGTAAACAAGGAGAACCTATTATCAAGACTTTTCACTCTCCACTTTCCGTCTGAATTAGTACGTAACACCGTGTGTGGCGTGCAGAACTCAATGTTGCAATAAGTTATTAATGAAGGTACAATTTATATTTTAAATTAAATCAGCTTTACGATCACGCAGTAGCCCGCACACAACAGAGTAGGCAGAGGGAACACACATTAAATACTCCGTTCCCCACTGTCCGCCGAATTTTTCGAGACATTGCTTGTTGAGTGGCGGAACTCAACGCCAGGCTTTTGCCTTAGTGCCAGAGCGAAGAAATGAAAATATTCATAAATAATTATTAATTCCCTCGAATGAACTCACGACTGTGAGTTACAGTCACACCCTTATGCCCCTACGCCACGATAGCCTCAACACATTATAAGCTACAAATATTCCTTAAGTTTTTAATTACGGATAATCTCTTATTTTAATTTTAAAGAAATACTCACTTTCCAAGTGCCTAGGCCGATTTGGGGTATGCTTTTGCCATTATTAAATTTGACAGTTGGAACTTTTGATGCCATGTTTTCGCGCGCTTTCCACCAACGTCGAGTCGATACTAAATAAAATTGTATACTTGAACTTGCGGGTTATCGTTTATCTTTATTTAACGTTTACATAAATGGACAAATATTGTGTATTTATATATTTTTTATTATTTCTTGTGTAATTGGAAATAAGTATGTTATGTAATAGTTATTATATGGCTGATATCTAAGTATAATTATAATAAGATGTTTTATATATACAGGTTTGAACGGAGTAGAATTTGAAGTCGCGTCGTTCGGGCAAGAACAAGCGCGATAATAATTAAACCGTCTGTTTCTATTGTGTCAGAATTATTTGGCTTGTTACCTGAGTATGTTAACGCGAGTTGTTATCGTTGTTGCCTCGATAACTACTCAAGAAAATTAATTATTTGCATTTTCTTGCTCTGGTAAAGGAAGGGGAGGTATTGAATTCCTTTACTTATTGTGATGTACATACATACTACCATAGCTTCACGCTGTATCCCTGATGGGGTAGCCAGAGAAAACGGAATTTCATACGCTACGGTCTCTACACATCTCTTTCACCTCGCCTACGGTCTTCAACATCTTCTTATACGTCTGCCAGGGAATCTTCATGCTTTTTATATTAAGAATCTAGACATAAGCTTATCTAGGGATTTTTTCTGCTTTTAACAGATATGTTTGTGCAAATTACTTTTTTTTACTTTTTCGGAGCAAATTTTGTTGTAAAATTTCCTGGGGTGGGCACCAGACTATTCTGGGGTGAGCACGGCCCACCCGGCACACCCCTTCCTACCCCCATGAATCTAGAATAAGGACACTCCGTAGTCCACTTTATACCAAATTGAAGACACTGCGTATTGAGTGGACTCAACACAAACTCAACGCCACTCTACATCTAATAAAGCGAAGAAACGAAAATTATTCATTCTTCTTCAAGGGAATTGAACCCACAACCATCGCCCTTACAGTCAAGTCGTTTCAACCCGGCACGACAGCCTTACTTTACTACATAGGTACTTACTTTAATAGTTAAATAATATTATCAATTATATCTTAAAGAGACACTCGTAACTGATAAGAAAATAACAAACATTTTATAAGTGTGATAAAACAATCATTATCTTATATCCAATACCTTGACATATTACATACTAGCGACCCAACCGGCGCTTCGCCCGCTTAAATTTATTAACCAAATTATACTAAATCTTTACATAAATTTTATTACTGTAAAGTTTCATCTAAATGAGTTCAGTAGTCTTTTGTGAAGAGGAATAAAGATCCATCTTTTTCAACAAGCATTCACATTTATAATATTAGTAGAATACCTATCGAACCGGTCACGGCTTCGGTTCTAGCTGCATTCACACAAGCATTCATATTTAAGTAAGAAGTCACTTATATAGAAAAAAAACTCGACAGCATAAACTAAATGAATGTATTCGGTAACATTTCGACCATTGAGACAAATTCAGCGATATATCCAACAAGGGAGCGAACCTACGCGGTAAAACATAACCTCTTCTTAAGCTTCGCCGCAGTCAGGCATTGAAAATAAACTGCTAACATTTCTTTTAGTTGAAGGCAGTCATGGAGCAGGGCACAAGCGTGCAGCTGTATTACGTCAGATTGTGGGTTCGATTCCCACTCGAGGAATAGAAATGTTTAGTATTTTCATTTCTTTGATTTGTCTTGTTAGTTGATACTTTGTCATTCATTGATTATTAAAACGGCATCTCAACACCGATGTCAGAGTTAAGAGCGGTTTATAAATATAGGCCTGAGACAAAGAGAAAAGAAAAAATAATTCATTCCTCCGCGTGGAAATTGAACTTACAACCACGCGCACGCTTTCTCTCAGAGACTGCCCCAATGTGACAAAATAGCCTCGTAGTTTTCGATGTGGTCGATATATTTAATTTTCAAATAATCACTACTGTAGTAGCATCTAATTACCATTATTAAAATAAATAAAACGAAACGGAGTTATAAATAATTTATTCGATTACAAAAAATCTCTCAACATTAAATATTTTAACTTCCTCACATTTACACTTAAATGAATATTTTTATTGCTGCATCCCGCATATAGCATGATAAGCAGAGATAACCTAATGTTAAGACACTCTGTTCCCAACGCACCACCGAATTTCCGAGACATTGTGTGCCGCGCTTTATCTTATTACAGTGGGGAAATATCCTTAAGAATATTATATAAAGTAAGAACTGAGCCGAAACCCTAATAATGGAATGTTATATTTCTCTATATCGACCTTAAAGTAAAAGCTTGACTTTACAAAAAAAAAGCTATTCCAATATTCTATAGATGATCAATCACTATGATTTCCCATAAATTATATTTTTGAAGTTATCTCACTTTTACTTTGAAGTTCCGATACCATATTTTATAATATTTTTCCAATCTTATAAATGAGTTCAATGAGTAATCTCCATGACATTGTTGTATTTGACGTTGCACATTGAAATAGACTATAAACTTTGTATTTATCCTTCTCATTGTGTCACTAAAATGACAAATAGATAACATAGTGTCTCAACACTAGGATTTCCCTACATATTGCATAAAATAGGAGAACCATGTGTAAATAAAAAAAGGTTTATTAAATAATGCCACAGATTTTAACTTACTTATAAACTGATATTTTTAATATAAAACTTTAGTGTGCTTAAGAATAATGTATTATTATAAAAAAGGACAAAGCAGTGAAACAGATACAGATTGTAATAAGAATTTCTAAGTGACATAAGAAATAAATATTGCGTCTTTAAAAAGCTACCACATTTTTATTATTACAAGAAAACGCACGGCCATGTTGAAACGCAAATACGCACATATTGCAACGACTGTTAGCTGCTATATATAAAAGTGGTGCAACCCATACTAATACATATTCTAAAGATGTACTATATTAAAAAAAATACCTATACAAGGCCAGTCGTGGCTCAGGAGCGCAAACATACAACTGTAAATGTAGGACAGGTTGTTTGATTCTTAATTCGGAAATGATGTATTTTCCTTTTTCTTCCTCTGGAATGAGTCCTAATGTCTTAATACAACGTTCTCTCTGCTTACCTTGCTATGTGCGGAATACAGCGCAAAGCTAAAAAAATATAGCAACAGTGGAGACGTTCATCCATCGTGAATATATAATTTAAACCATGTATTTTAGAAACTTCTATTAAATACTTTCGATTATCTGGATTTTAGGTTTACCTGAATGCTTAAAAGCAATAATTAATCCGGTTAATCGGGTTTCTACAGTATGATTGAAATAAAAATGTATACAATTTTATGTAATGAAAACTAACTCAAAACTATCTCGTGGTTTTCATTTCGGGATAGCTTTAGTAAATATATTTATTCAACAAAATGATTTTATACTAGCGACGATATTGTTGCATGCGATATTTTACATTGACTTAACTTTGTCGTTAAGGAACTGATCTAAATAACATTAAAACTCAATGTTAAGTTTGCCAAAATAAAACGGCGAAAATTGCATTTATATCGAGTAAGCCAAGCACAGCCAAGTGCACAGACAAATCGACAAGCTGACAATATTTTAAAACAATTGTTTTGGGTATTATTTACCTTTATAATTTTCCATTATAGAATAATTTAACCTTCACTTTATGGGTAGGATCTAACGCCACATAAAAAAAATATTGTGCATATTTTAAAAAAATAATAAAAAAAACATAGGTCACCACTTTTCCATAGAAAGTAATATCTTTTATAAGTCTTTATTTTGTTAGCATTTTAATTATACCACATTTTCAAAATTTCAATTCAAAATATTTGTAACTTTTTTGAAAAATTCTTCAATACACCCATTTTAATTTTGAAAATGCAACATAATAATATGATATAAGCTATAATAAAAATATTCTTAAATATCATATAGCAAGTCCATTTAGGGTTAACTGTTTCAAATTTCCTCTTTAAAAAGCCTAATTGTCTACATTTTTTTATGAAAAATGTATAACCGACAACCCTATTTAACTTATAAATTACATATATAATAATATTTAAAACGTTTTGCGATGCACAGCCCTATGACCCTCTTCATCATACTCTCTCTTAGAGACCCACATCTTACGGAATGTGTCTAGGGAGGCCAGAATCGAACCTCCTATCCACGTTGAGTATAGACGCTCTTGAGGTGCTGAGATCTAAAAAAAATGGATAAAAAATTTATATCACCAAAGAAAAGATAAATATATCTAATATGTATACTAATATTACAAAGTTAAGGTGTTTGTTTAATTAAACGGATTTATCTCAGGAACTTGATTATGCAGACAAAGCCAGGAAAAACTAGTTAGGTAGTTTTATGAGAGACTATACTTTCGCGGTGGGTTGATGTCTGAGTATACGACGGATGTGGGTTTTCCCTACTTTTTTTTTCCAGGTTGATTGATTGATTGATTGATTCTTACTGATAGGAATTATTTTCATTTCCCTAAAGAAAGATAGGCAAAACGCGGCGTTGAGATAAATTGACAAACGCATTATTCCACGCAAAAAAATCACAATTCAAACCTGCTTACCCTAATTTTCATATCCTTGGGCGCCAATCGTCTTATTTCCGCCAGCAACCTGTCCCCAAACCCTCGGAAGAGAGTTGAGCCTCCACTCAGTACTATATTTTGGTATAAAACCTTCCTAAGATCCATATCTGATTTTTGTATGGCAAACATTAATACTTCGTGGAGCCCTGGAAAGGAAAAATAGATATTTTTTCGGTAAAAAACACTTAGCACTTACAAAACATTGTTTTTTATTTCCCAAATAAAAAAATCATTATTAATTATTATTATTAATACACTCATTTTGTATCAAATGAACTACAATTATACACTTATAATAGTTTTTAACTGTAATAGAAATACCAATCTTCATTTTTTTCTTTATTTGTACTAAGAGTTCTCATTTCTTACAAAATTTATAATAGTAGGTCTAGGGAAAATACCCTATAACATATATGACTACGCGGCGAATTTCATATAAAATGCATGAATGCTCGTATATTTTGATTGCATTGGCTTCAAAGCTTGTTTTTTTTGCGCTTCAAGGGACCGTAACATGAATATTTAATTTTAATTTCAGTCGTCCTCCACCTCCACTCGTCTAAGTGGGGTTTCCGTTTTTACCTTTCGAGGTATGGAACTATAAAAAAATATTTATTACCTTCACACTCTTCTCCAATCAGATCTGGTCTAAATAACACTTCCGGTGCTCTGAACCGCGCTGGGCCGATCTGAAATAGAAATGGGAGACAAATTTATTACATCAGAACACTTAATACCTCGACATTTCAGACTTGAACTTCTGATAACCTGAGTGTTAGATATTAGTTTCATCTCAATAAGTTCAACGAGAATGAGAATGAATAAAACATATAACAATACCTCAAGTTGAGTTCCATCAGGTAAACTATATTGAGCCCTCTCAGAGTCCATCGTCTCCTCTTTCAGTGGGTTGGGAGAGAGATAGCAGGCTCTCTCTTTTATAGCTTTGACTATTTCCAGTTCAGCGGAGGTACGCAGATTCACACCCTCTTTACGGAGGAGAAGTCTAGAAGTTAAATAAATAATTTCAAAAATTAAAAAACATTAGTAGTACAAATGTATTGAGCACAAAGTCGATATGTCTACTAGAAGGCAGTCCAAGATTCGATCAGCCATCTTCCAACTTCATGATCAAATCAGCTTGATGGTAGCATAATATTGTACTGTTACAAACACTAACCCTGTACACAATAACCCTGCGTGAGGTCCTCGTGGCGCAGAGGCACACGCTTGCGACTGTAAATGCAACACTTGTGGGTTCGATTCCCACTCGAAGGAATGAAATATGTATTTAATACTTTCATTTCCTTGCTCTAGTAACAAGTGTAGGGAGCTGTTCAGTTCTTTCATTCAATAGTCAATACCTCAAGAGTTTGGTGGTAAGTGAAGAAAGAGTGTCTTAACACTAAGTTCCCTCTACCTATCCTGCGACATGCAGGATACAGCATAAAGCCTTGCTAACTAACCTTACCTATTTAAATAAATAAAGTATACAGTTTCACACTCAAAACTCACCTCAAATACCGTGTAACATCTCTACCAGCCACATCAACCCGCATAATACTGTGTGGCATTGCGAATCCTTCGTAAATGGGAACTGAATGTGTGACCCCATCTCCTGAGTCTAGAACCACCCCAGTTGTACGACCTGTTGCGTATCTGTAATATTAAAACGACAGAAAAAGCTTTAGGGACCAGTTATGGTGGGAAAGTGGGGAACAGAGGTTCCCGCTGCCTACCCTTGCCTAGCTCAATTCATTCAATACTAATAGATACTCACAAGCTCAAAACAGCCTGCATCGATAAAAACAATGCTGGCACATTAAAAGTTTCAAAGAACACTTCAGCTGCCTTCTCTCTATTTCTTCTGGGGTTCAATGGTGCTTCAGTCAAAAGAACTGGATGTTCCTCCGAAAATGTTGATAGTTGATCCTGTAAAATGAAATAAAATATAAATAAACTAGCCTTTTAACTGTGGGCTTGCTTGGGTAATCAATCCGTATTAGAAATAGCAAAAATTTTGTATGACCCAAGAAAAAACGAAATGATGGAGGTAGTTCTGACCGCAGGTTACATTCAAACTAATAATGTGTTGTAGTACCTACAGTCTTCCTCGATAAATAGTCCATCTAATACAAAAAAAATGTCAATTCGCACAAGGTCTTCCTGAGATTAGGCTATTCTGATTTATAATATTAGTGTAAGAGTATCAATTTACTTTATTTTTGAAGGAATCTCAATAATTAAAGAATAATTAAAGAAATAAAAATAATAATAATTAAAGAATAAAATAAAGAAAGACCTATAAAATTCTCACAAGTATTTGATCTAGATTAGATAAATATATTATGTTTATTTCTCTGCTCCGGTAAAAAAAGCGTGAAGCAGAGTATAGTAAAAATATCTTTAAGAAAAAAAAAAACAACTTAAATTAACCAACCTTACTATAAATATAATTCCACACTCTCTCCATGTCGTTCCAATCGGTCACTATACCGTGTTCCATTGGATATTTGATGCTCAACAGGCCTCTGTGTTCCTCGGCTCGTGGACCTACAAATAGTTCTCCTTCTAGAGCTCCTGCCATTACACGGATATGTTTTGGGCGACCGATGCTGTAATAAAAAATATATATGTATGTATTGCTACTACTATTGATTACTTATATATATTTACGTTTATATTTCCATTTCTTTGCTCTGACTTCAAGGCAAAGCATGGTGTTGAGTACTGCCAATCAGCACGCAATGCCTCCAGAATTCGGCAGAAAGTGAGGAACAGAGTGTATTAACACTAGGTTAATGCCACTGCCATAATTGCTCTCAAAAGTTATCACAGATAATGTATAAGGCCATTGTGGCATAGCAACAGCAGTGTATGACTCTAAGCATAATGGTTGTGGGTTAGATTTTAGGGTTAGTCCATTTAGCTGAATGGGTTATATCATATTTTTATTTATTTGCTCTGGTTGCAAGGTAAAGCACGGAGTGGAGTTTCGCCACTCAACACGCAATGCCTGTTTCCTGCAAATGCAGTAGAGGTATTATAATTCCATTAAATATTAAGATACTTACTAGTTGGGAAACCTGCATTTTGGTATTTGATCACCAGCGAACCCAGCTTTGATCACACCTGAGCCCTGTCAATGAAAAAACGGTGTCAGATGTAAATTATTCATAAAAAAAATATGTATGACTCATTTTACTTATAAACTACTATATGTTTACACTTTAAACTATTTACTTATCATATAATAAGTGAGAATCTAGTTTTCTTTAAGCTTTTATGGCAAACATTCTATACTTAATTGTATATAAAGATTATATCTTATATTACTTAATGAAAAGAAAGAATAGTGAAAATTGTGAACGCCAATACGACAAAAAATCGATCGGTAAATGTAAAATATAAGTATATTTACATTGTCTATAACGACTGGTTGATTCACAATGACGTCGTTGAGTTCCATATTTTATAAATAATTGGTTTAATTGGTTGTTTTTATTGTATTTTCGGAATTTATTTCATATTAGATGATAGATTCTCATAAGGACTACTTTCAAAAGTGACATCAGCATGTGAATGTTGCCACTTGCTATATTCTTCGGTTCGGTTCGGTTCTTTATTTATGACGCTTCGAGCGTGCCATATTCTTTAATTTTGTTTTACTTTTAGCGCTGGATCTCGTTATGACATCGTTCTCCACTTTTCACCGAATGCTGAAAGCATTACTTGTTACCACCGTTGCCACCGTACCGTATTAATTTAATACAGTAATATTGCGACTGCAAATAAATTATAAATAATATAATTATGTAGCTTATACTTGGTTATACTATATGGTACCATGTAATACAATAAAATAAATAATAATTTCATTTTCGTAACTAGCAACATATATAGCTTTTGTCAGTAAAACGAAACGGAGGATTTGACTGGACGATTTTATTTAAAATTGAAATTCAATGAAAGTACAACGATATTTGTTTTCTTTAATAAAAATTTGCACGAAATGTCTAATACTGGCTGTGCTATCAAAAGATTGTTAATTTATAGTTTATTCATTTACTGTTTTACTTTAGCGTATACAATAGAGGAAGGCATAGCAAATGGCTATTGCGATACAAAAAAATGTTCTACAGAGGAAAATAACGAAAAATATCTGCTATTCGATGTGAATCCACCAGAAGGTTTTAATTTAAGACGCGATGTGTATATGAGATTCGCTATAATGGTAGCTGAAGCTAGGAAAAGGGAACATAAAAGAAATTGGAACTTAGTACTACCTCCTTGGTACAATCTATTCCATTGGAAAAACGATGGTTATATGAGTAAACCTATGCCGTGGAGCAAATTCTTCGATTTAGATTCCATGAGAAGTTTTGCCCCTGTTATTGATTTATATGAAATGTTTCAAAAAACTGATGCTAAAAAGCTTCATATAGACAGAGTATATGTTTTACAGAACTATGAAGACCCTTTTGGACCTAATGGCGAATTTATTGACAAGTGGGAGGTCAATAAAAACTGTAAATACAATGGGTATTATTGGGATTATAATAATATAACAGTAGGTGAAGTAGTATGCATTAAATTTCAAGGAAGAATATCTAAATTATGGGAGATTGTTATGTTACATCCAAATGATAAATTCATTATGTTTGATAATGGAGAAATACCATTGCATGACAGATATGGTGACAAACATTTTTGGGATTGCAGAAAAAGTATGAAATACAATAAAAATCTTACAGTCAGATCTAAGAATTATATTGAAAATATTCTAAACTGCAATAAAGAAAAATGTAACAATTACATCAGTGTACATTGGCGTAGACGGGACTTTGCTAGATCAAGGAAGAATGAAGTACCTTCAGTTCAAGGGACCGCAAAACAAATCAACAACACTATTAAAAGACAAACCCCAGATATTATAGATATATTTATAGCTACTGATGCTGAAACAAATGAACTAAATAGCTTAGTAAAACTATTGGAAAACATGAATTTGAAAATACATCTTTTTTTACCAACAGAACAAGATTTTCTTAAATATGGAGATGGTGGAATTGCAATAATTGATCAAATTATTAGCTCACATGCTGCTTATTTTATAGGCACCCATGATAGTACATTTACATTTAGGATTTATGAGGAGCGAGAAATTATTGGATTTGAACCGGCAACTACTTTTAACAGATTATGCCCAGATAATGGAAGATGTGAGAAGCCATCAATATGGAGAATAGAGAAACAATAAATTACATTTTATTAATATTTCACATTAGACCAAAAATTTAGTCATATTATTAATATTAAGTATAGAATATATAAATATATCATTATTTAATTTTTAAGCATGACTTGTCACTATTTACTTACTGTGTTTTATATATCTAAATTGGATGAATGAAAATAACTTAAATATAATCATTTTGTTTTAAGACCATCATCGGGCGAGGTGATCAATCAATCATGCCATTGTGTGAATTGAACCCACAACCTCTTATATTTGAGGCGCCGCTCATAAACGGGCGCCAAACAGTCTGCAAAACTATTTAAACATACATATGAAATTATATAGTGTTCGCCTGGGAAGCGCTGTATAAGTATTAGGCCCCGGGCGCAGGTAAAGCTCGCTACGCCAATGGTGTTGAGTAATGGCTATCAACACCCAAAACGTCCCGAACTTTTTCTTTTTATATATTACTTACTAATAATAGTGTATACTGATTGGCACCTTAGGTTCAATAGGTCAAGTTGAGACGTTTTATAAAACATGTAGTCTTCTTCAAAAAATGGATTATCTAACGCAAAAAGATTTTAAAAAAATCATTCGAACCCGAACTTTCTCAGATTAGTGTGTTCTAAATCATTAAGAACTATAATAATATTAATGAAAACAGAGCAGACAACTATAAATATTATTATAAATATTAATTTACTTATTATTCTTTTATCAAATATTATTGTTATTTTTTTTTTACCAAAATAATCCATATACCATAAAACAAAAAATCTGGCAACATTATAAACAAAAATTGCACTGCATTACATTGAGTAAATGTGTTCTGTGTCTGTGATTGCAGCTAAATATTTCAATTTTAAACTGAAAAGCTATTTTTCTTCTATTATTTAATAGTAGTAGTACGTAAAGCATTTTATTATATAATTTATAAATAAGTAGTGTCGAAGCTAAAATTCAGGTTTATTTAGGATATGGACTTATATTCGTCAGATTTTACCGGCAATGGTCAGTATTTATACATCGTACGTTCATAAATTTTACATTTTATTTCAATATTTAGCTTAAGTTCTTGTAATTTTGACAAAAAAAATGTTACATTTTAAATATCTGATGTGAAAACAACATAACCTATTAAAGAAAGTAAATAAATTGTATTATAGGTAGGGATGCCCGATGATCATCGATGTTAGCAGACAAAATATCGATGTTTTAACATCGATGTTGCATTAATGAAAACATCGTAACATCGATGTTGCATTAAATAAAACATCGTAACATCGTTGTGGGAACACATTATCGAAATTTGGTCGCGTACACGTCATAAATTTACGAATGCTTCTATACACAGTATTTATTAAATTCTGAACACCACCACATACCACAGATTAGTTTGTTGTCTATGCCGGTGCAGCCAACAGCAGCCAACCCTGTGTCGTTTTATTTATATATTACTACGTATTTTAAGCATTTTCAACAAACCAGATAAGAAATATAGAATATTTTTTTACCAAAACTGTTTAAATTAGCAAAATGATATGTCATTAGATTAAACTTAAGTTAAACAATGTTCAGATTCTTACTAACACACACTCGCCTCGCTACTCAACTCATTGCGACATTAATTAAAAAGGAAATGTCCATTTCAATTTCCATAGAACTGTGACTCATGTGTTTAATCACTAAAACCGAACGTTTTAAATCTTTAAAATTAAGACGACTTTGTCGTATTATGACAAAGTCGTCTTAATTTTAAAGATTACATCCCGTTATAGTGTATCTATTAAGTTCTGTACCTAAATATATTTCGAACATGTATTTCGA
Source organism: Heliconius cydno galanthus (assembly GCA_036379175.1). Classification (NCBI taxonomy): domain Eukaryota; kingdom Metazoa; phylum Arthropoda; class Insecta; order Lepidoptera; family Nymphalidae; genus Heliconius; species Heliconius cydno. The sequence continues at coordinate 840,222 of JAKRZM010001270.1, forward strand.
AGAAGTTTTTTCTTTTTAATATTTTTCAACTTGGAGAAAGAGTGTTACTCTCACTTAAAAAAACTGTATTATGGACAACGAGTGTTCACGTGTTTATTTTAATTTAAAAAGAAATATCGTAAGCAAAAAATAAACATTACTACTTTTAGAGTCTTATAAATTGTCGTTTTATGAACTTTTATATATCCTCCATATTTTTCATATGGAAATTACTATTTCTCTGTATTTTTCTTATCTGGCCACGAAGGCCAAAGGCCTTTTTCAAAATCCGAGTTGGTAACTTGGCAAAACTGGCGTTCACTTCCTAGTTCGTACTTCACAATCGACCGGTGGTGGGTTTGATCCCCACTGGAGCAAATGTAATATTTATTTAAATATATAGCGGAATGGATACAGGGAAATTAAAAAATGGAAAAAGAAGAAGAAAGTTAACACTAACATCGATGTTGTTCTTACGATTTTTATCGAACATGGATGTTACAGCTTCGATGTCAACATCGATGTTTTTCTAACATCGGGCATCCCTAATTATAGCTTTATTACATTAAAAATTTGTTTGTTTGCAATAATTTTGTCACATGTGTAACTATTTGGTCCAATCTATACTTATATTAAAATATATATGTTCGCTGTTATTATATACATGAAAGATTTATGAGAGAATCTGTTATTCCCTCATTGATATGGTATGGTAGAACCCACTACAATGATAATTATGTTTTTTTGTCGGCTTGTCCGAAACTATTTAACCAATTTAAATACAGTTTTCAGTATTGTATTTTGGCAAACAACCTTTAACATTGAATGTTTTTGTCATATTTACTTTAAATTAGTAAATAAAAATAAAAATGTTAAACAAATGTAAAGTAATTTGTTTAACAAAACTGTTACAAAATTACTGTTATTGAATTGGTTAAAACTTTTTGGGGGTGGAACAGTGGGATATTTATTTCTGGAATAAAAAAAATAATAGTTAAAAAGAATTTTAAAAGTGAGTGAGTTTTCAAGATATTCTTGTCTAAGATTTTATTAGTACAGGCTTAAATTACAAACCTAATTATTTCTGACAATTTCAGATTTCAATGAATGGGTGAGTGCTTTAATGTAGGTAGGTGTATGCTTGAGCTTGAGCTTTGTAAAAGACATTTTTTAGCTTCACATTGTATCCCGCATGAAGCTATCGATCTCCTAGTTTTCATCTTAAAATAAGTTACTTTAAGTAATTTATGGGACATACCTACATATATTTCAGAAAATTTCACAAATGATTTTAGACTTACCGCTAGAAAAATTTAAAACGAAAGTAAAATATATACTAAGCAAAATTTACTACTCCATTAGTGTGGGGTGGAATTAAATGCTAGCCTGTGGGATCTTCCTGGAGGACTGACACCACTGACATTTTTATGTAACTTGATTATTCAAAAGTGCTTGTAATGGCCTAATTGAATAAAGAATATTTTACTTTGATATTATAAAGCTGAAGAATTTGTTTGAATGTGCTAATCTCAACAATAATGATTGTAAATTCAATTCCAAACTCAAAGGAATGATAATTTGATATTTTTTATTTTCATTGAACCACTCTAAAAAGACAGTAGGACATCAAGTTCTTATTCAGACTTCTTTGACAGTTAAAAAATCTATCTTCTCAATAAATAGTTTATTGAGAAGTTAAAAAAAATATTTTGAGTTTTTCTTTGTTTTATTAATTACTGTTTACTTTTGTTTTTGGGGGTCTCTATTATATAATTTTATTTTTCATTTGTTTATGCTATTTTATTTCAATAGTTTATTTAATTCTGTTTCAATTGTGTTTCATTTGTCCAAAACTTATCTAAATAAAAATTATTTCTAACTGTTTATTATTTTTATATTTGCAACCTTTTTTTCACATACTTAAGTCTTAAATTTGCATACCTACTAGCAATGTGTGCGGCAAATTAACGATTAACTTAATATCCTGCCAACCTATTCGAATTATTATTTTTGTATGGGTCAGGAAACACTTCAAAGTTTGGTTAGGTTGTGGGGTCCGGTTAAAAATGAAGAAGTATTTTTTTTTTTGTTAAAAATTATAATTATTGGATTTCAATCATTACAATACATAAAGAAAGCTTTATGTTTTTCTTCTATTCATGCTGTTATCGTGATGGCTAGAGGTATTGTGTGTTAAGTGTCGGAAATTCGGAACTCAACGCTGCGTTTAGTCTCGTCACCAGAGCGAGGAATTGAAAATATGCTATATTTCATTATATCAAGTGCGAGGCACTAAAATATTTCATAATCGAACTCACAACCTGTCGCGTTTAGTGGCACTGCTTCAATAATTGTAATTTTAAGTATTTTAGATATTTTTGCATGTTACAAATAATGAGTTAGTTTTAACATTTTTTGAAATGTTCTTGCCACACCAAAGAAAGAAAAATATTTAGGAATGTACAAAACATTTTATGCAGCGTTACTCGATCTCACACTTGTAAATTATTATACGATCTTAAATATTAAAACTTATAATTATTAAATTCATCCATCCATAAGTTTATTTTTTTAGTGCTAATAATATTGTAAATAGTTTATTTTTAAATAAGAGTTAAAATTAAGTATTTTATTTAGATACATTTCCCGCCAAAGGAAACAAACGATTCCATAAATTTTTGGGCTCAGAATGTAAAGAGATGAAAATGGTATGTTAATACGTTCAGGTTCATCATTCCCTCCCTGAAAATTCTATAAATTTTGGCAATCTGAGAACTGAGTTATTAGATAAAAGTGAGGTTGTTGTTATTGCTTGTTCCAAAAGATGACCCTCTCGGTTTCTAGGTATTAAGAATGAAGTATTGATACACCGGCTCCGCCTGTCGAATCTTCTACCAGGCGATACCTCGTTCGATGTATTTGATATTCTCAGAATTCAACAAGAACAAGAAGTACAAAAGTGAAGTAAAAAATGCAAAAATCATTAGACACGGTGTCATTGTCAATCAGTTGTCACATATATCATTTAAAATATAATTGAACTTAATCGGTTAAGGATCTAAAACTCATTTTTTTTTTCATTTTATATAATAATTTAATTGAGAATCTGGAAATGAAGAATTTCCAGATTCTTAATTCAATTATTATTCGCCATTCTAAAAAATAAAAAAAAAATGTAATTTTTAGACCACATTTCAACTCTTTACGGTTCGGCCTAAAAGTTTCAGTCTAAATCTAAATAATGAATATTTAATAATATTCATTAGAGAAAAAACAGATTCCTGCAGATTTATGAAATGGGATCTTAGATCATATCGTGTGACAGCGACTGACTGTAAACGCAATAGTTGCGGGTTCAATTCATTCGGGGAAAAAAAAATATTTTACAATTCCCCGCTCTGACACGACAAGATATATACACGACATGACAATAAAATGAGTGGCAGAATTCATCGATGCCTTTTGCTTCCATACCAGAACGTAGAAATGAAAATATTGAATATTTAATTTTTTCGGAATAGAACCCACCTGCTGCGTTCACAGTCGCACGCTTGTGCCTCACGACTGGTCTCATACAGTCCCATAATTATGTACTCATTGAATATCTGAAACGTAGGACTCAACCGGCGTCAGCTCAACGACAGATGTCGAAATGCCGTCGATGGAAATTAAGAGAGATAAGAAGGCGGATTTTGAACAAAATGTTAAAACTGGCGACAAGCGCCATACCCGAAGTAAGGGTAAGTTATATTGTAAAGTGCTTTCACAAGGCCAATACATAGGTGTCCCATATGTGAATAAATAATCTTGAAATACCTCATGGGAGACTTATTGGGGACTTAAATTAACTAGTCTGTGAACTAAAGCTAGAAAAGGAGTGTCTTAACACTAAGTTAACTCTCTCTCTTTCTTATGTGGGATATAGCGTGAAGCTCATTGCCATTAATATTTTCGATCTATTGCATTTTTTATTTGTAGTAAGTACACATTGCTTTTTTGCTCTTTATTGTTTTAACGGCACTACTTTTGTTGTAAGAGCCCAACGTCGCACAGTGGAATGGCATCTGAGTAAACACGACGGTTGTGAGTTCTATCCCTAATCGGAAGAAAGATTATATTTAATTATTTTCATTTCCCCGCCGGAAGACAGAGTGTGGCTGGCACGTTCACACGACATGACTCTTAAATTTGACGGTGCGTGGGGAACGAAGTGTCCTAATACCAGGTTCCTTTACCTTACGGTAAAAAGACAAGTTGCTTTTACATTTTTTTTACATTGTACTTAAAATAACATTAGAAGTATATCTAAAATATTATTGTTAAAATAAAAATATATTTTTTTATTGATATCCAAATAAGTTCTTGGAATTTAATTTTTAAATTTCATTATCTTTAAGGCTTCAAAGCATTATGGTGTCAGATCTTCGTCAGATTTCTATTAATCTATTTGCAAATAAGAAAAAAATATAAAATATATACATGGCGGTAGTTGTAAAACTTTCGACAGTTACATTGAGACGCCGATTCTTCTGTCACACAAGTTTTGTCATTTCTTGCATTAAATTTGTTATTTAGTTGAAAGTGATCCAAAATATTGAAATTACTTAATTTAAAAAAAAAAATAACGAAAAGTGTGAGTTCCACATTCGTGCTAATATTTAAGGTGCCTCAAAACACTTATTGATTAACTTTTAAAAAATCAGTGAAAAATACAAGACTTTTTAATATATTGGTAGGTACTTACTATATTTTTAAAACAATATACCTATACTCAAATATTACATGAAAAATAAACTTAAACAAATAACATAAAAATAACCTTATAGGTATTATTAACCCTTGCCTAGATGGTGAACCACCAACGAAAAAACTAATGCCGTCAATACAACTGGATGCCGGCTTCAAATGGAATCTTCATGTGAGCCAGTTTTTTATATTTATTTATGAGTTGAGTTGTTAGTGACACGTGACTTATTCTGAGGTTCGTATTTCTAAACCGCTCTCTACTCTGAGATCGATCTTGAAAGCGATCCGTGAGATGCCGTTTTTCATAGGCCCGTATTTATAAACCGCTCTGAACTTTGAGAGGAATCTTCAGGCGCCTACTTATTCATAAATTATAATGTATGGGTGGAAACGGCATCTCAAAATCCATGTTAGAGTTGAGACCTTAGCTATTTTCATTTGATCACGTGGGCGAACTGCAAGTAAAAGATAACCAGTTACAAAATTTCTTGGTGTTCAAATCCAGGCCCTTGCAAAAGCGGCAGAATCTGTGGAATTCGGCGGTAAATCTCCGGTGTCCGCATTGAATGAGCTCGGCGTGCGCGTCGCGTACAGTGTGCTGAAACAACGCGGGCCCGCACATTGCCCGAGTTTTACAGTTGCTGTAACGGTGAGTTATGTTTTTTTATGTATTTGTTTTTATTTTCAGTGATTGAGATTTTTAAATATTTTGTTACTTTAGAGACTTTGGCTATATATCTTTTTTTCATTATAGTTATAGTTGTGAAGAGCGAGGTTGTTGTTGTTGTGTGTTGTGTTTTGTCACATACACTTGTGTCCCTTCGCCACGACGGGCCTCAAATACTCTTCATGATCTATATACTTAAATTTTTGATAGTTATGAAGGGAACTAAAATATAAAATAAAAGCAAATAATGGTTCCATAAGTTAAGTTTAAGTTCGTTTTTATACGTTTCCTAAATAAGTATTTTTCTTTCCTATGTGTGGAGTAACACTTTCAAAATGTTAGAAAAATGCTCTCTTGCCAGATAATAGTTCATAGCAGTTATCTTTGGGTAGCGGAAATTTGTAAAAATTTCCCTACAGAGATGCTAACAACAAATAAGTTGTAACAAGCATATAAGAGTTTCGACGTTGCTTGATGTGAACGTACCTATGGCTTAGTGGTCACAGTGTTTGGACGTTCAAATTTTCATACGTTTTCTAAATAAGTATATTATTACTATTTTATTAAATATTTTAATACATAGCACCTTGTATAATTTCAATTTTGATTCTTCCTAACTTCGTCATAAAAAGGTTAAAACTGTGAATCTGGAAAGGCCACAAGACTAAATTACTAGAGTCTACGCTTGTAATTCTATAAAAAAATATCTAATAGTAAATACTAGTCTTAGTCTATACTCTATTTATTTGAACTTTTGAACCTTTAAGAATGGAAGTTGTATTATAACTTTGTAGATTTTCTAGTTTTTAATTTAGTTCTTTTAAATTTTCTAAAACTTTAGTCTATATTTGTTTTAATAATATAATTTATAGTGTTTTAAAGTGAATTTTAAAATAATAATAACATGTACATATATAAACAGAGTAATTCAGATTAGTATATTAATAGCTAATTGGTGTGGTTAAAAAATAAATAACAAAATGGTTGATATAAAAAATATAACAAAATTGGAATTGAAATATAAGCATCCTATATCTATACTAAATGAATACTCCAAAGGTTTTATATTTAGGGACATTGGTAGAACTGGCAGTGAACATTTACCTAATTTTTGTGTGGAGGTCATAGTAAGTTCTGTTTAGATTTTATTACTCATCTACTTGTACCTAACTAGTGTTAAGGCACTGTTTCCCACGGACTGTCCACCAGAGCAGAAAAAAAATTTATAAATCTTCATCAAAAGAAACATGATTAAAATTCAAAGTTTTGAATGGAAAGTGGGGAATGGAAGTGTCTTAATAGAAACAGAGTATCTTAACACTAGGTTGCTTCTTACCTTGCTATGTGCAGAATACAAAACATATTTTGACCTACAAGGAATTTTCACTCCTTTTTCTGGTTTCTGTACTAATTCCAAATATTACATGTTGAGAGCTTGACCTTGATACTATGCATTATCTTTCCTTAAAGGTAAACAAATAAATATAAATAAAACCATTCCTTCAAGTGGGTATCGAACCTACACCAAACATACATAATTACATTAATTAGACTACAATATCCCACCCTTAGTAAATTACACAAAAAAAATGTTGTATAAAAATCTAACTATATACCACCTCTAAACAATGACATCATTCTGTTAACTGTACCAATGATGTAATTTTTGCACTTATACTTAGTTTGTCCTATGTACTTTGTTTAAAGTCGATTATAAGATTTCCTGTAATTTACCTGAGAGGTATGAAATAAAGATTATATTTAGAAAATCATTTTGATGGTGTCTCGTCACAGTGGTACAGCGATTGATTGTAAACGCGATGATTGTGAGTTTGATTCCCACTCGAGGGAATGATCATATTTTAATTATTTTTATTTCTTCACTCTTATAATCAAAAATCGTGTTTGTGTTTTAACACTAGATTCTCTCAGCTGACCTCCAAAAATACAAAAAAAATAAATAAATATGCTATGTTTTCTTTGGCAGGTGGCCGATATGTCGTTTGAGGGTTGGGGTCACAGCAAGCGAGAGGCTCGGGCAGCAGCAGCCAAGACCTGTTTGAACGCACTGCTGGCGCGAGCTGGACGTGTTCTCCCCAACCCTGGTCCAGCCCCAGACTTCACAAGCGATGAGCCACCCAAATATCCTGGTAAATATGTCATGGATGAGAGAGTGGTTACTAAATGTTTTAGTATTGTTTTTGCAGGAATGTTGGGATATATTTTGTTCTTATTTGATTGTGCGATGCGAAAATGAGCAGATGTGTCGGTATTTTAATAATATTACACAATATTCAGTTCATAAAAGTGGTAATTTCAATAAACATTGTTGTTTTTTTTAATTTTAGTGTCGGACTTTCAATGTGTGGATACTAGAATTCAACCTCCCGATGTCAATAAATCGGCACCACCCCCAGGTGAGTTTACTAGTTTTTCAGGATGTATTCATTCAAATTGAAAAATCTTTAATATGTTTTCTTTTAAGCCCTTTATATATATGCTCTCAAGTCTAAATTGGATCTTGAAGGCGATCTTGCCGTTTTCATTCATAGATTATTAAAATTACATCTCAAGATCGATTTCAGAGTTAAGCTCTATTTATAAATACGGGCCTAAATGAACACATTCAAAGTAGAAATAACTGTTTAACAATTTCTTCTTCGCTACTTTAAAATTTATGGTAATCTAAGGATTGTAATATTATTATTTTATACCAATCTAAACTATATGAGACCGTTGTGTCCACACAATATCTGATTGTAAACGTGACGATTGTAGGTTTGATTTGCACTTTGGGAGATTGAGATTTATTTTTATCACCTCCCTCTGGTAACAAGATTAACTGCGGCGTTGAGTTTCGCCACTCAACACAGAAAATGAGAAACGGCGAGTCTTAACACTAGGTTCCATCTGCCTACGCTACTATATCCGGGACATATGTATATGTTTTAAATAATTCTATAACATGAAAATATTTCAGGTCTCTTTGGTTCAACAGTTTCACCGATACACAAAAGTCCTATAAATACTCTATATGAAAATTATCCAGGATTAACGTTCACCTGTACGTTCGGAGACGGAACACCCTTGGAAATGCTACAAGGTGAGCATTTTTATTTATTAATAAAATTATTGCTTTACATGTTTATATTATATGAGAACAATGAGTGAAAATATTGACATTTTTGATTGTAAGTATTTTCACATTCTTTACAAACAGAACAAATTAATAACGTTCATTTCACTTAGTAAGTAGTTGACCCTTTTTTTTATTTTTGTTTTATAATATACTAGTGGACCCGGACGCGGCTACGCCTGCTTGGATTATAAGAATATTTTCGCGTCGGTCATACTCATACTATGCCGCCCGAAGGCTAGGTCATTCCGAATCAGTGACATCTCCTTAATTATTTATTAGAATGTTATACAATAAACTATAATTTCAATCTAGATGAAATGCTAAAAGTGACTCTTATATTTATTTTCATAAGAATGAATATCAAAATGTCGCGGTAACGGTTGCGTAGCGACGCGACGGTTGTTATTAACATGGTAGAATAAATTGCATGTCAAATTAGGAAGTACTTTTAAATATATTAGTTTATATGTGTAATGTAATGTTATATAGCCTATAGCACGTCTGAAGAATGCAGCTTTCATACAAAACAAAAACATAGTAAATCGGACCAGTAGATCCAGAGATCTTAGCGTTCAAACAAACAAACAAACAAACTCTTCCGCTTTATTATATTAGTATAGATGTATTTTATTTGTTATTTAGTGTTCATTAAGAAACGAATATGATTATGAAAGAATGACAGTAACAAGTGACGTCAAAAGTGTTTATCACCAATTTAGGGCCTATATACATATATGAAAATCTGAGATCGATCTTGAGGTATTATTTTTATACATAACATAACATACATTATAACATACATAACATACATTATAAATATGAGTTTAGATTTGTTTTAAATCTACCAAAGAATTGTTAAAATAGTATTTATTCTTTACAAAAATGTTCTTAGATACCTCACAATATAAGCCTTTCAATATATTTATTTACAAAAAATATAACAAGTGACGTCATAATTTACTATTGCTATCCATAATTTTAAGAAAAATAAATAAATAAAAAACAATTTTCAACAAGATTCAGTAATACTTAATATAAGATAAAAAAAACTTTTTTCAATCGTGTCTACTTATTTTTGTCGCGAACTGTACTTACATACATGTCAAACCATATGTTAAACATATTCCATACAAATACATATGTTGATTTCCCGATTGTTGATTATTTCGTTTGTTTTTTCCGTTTCTTGTAGCACCGACACAACTGAGTCATAGCATGCGCTTCAAAGTGGTCGTCCAGATAAAAGATCAAGTTTTCGAAGGTTTTGGTGAGTATTTTTTCCTTGTTACTAGACTAAGGAAATGAAAATATTAAATAATTCTTTCCCTCGAGTGGGAATTGAACCAACAACCGTCGTGTTTACAATCAGCCACACGCCAATGCGCCACGACGGTCTTATTGACTTGATTCATTTATATACAATTCTATTTAGTACCATATTTACCGTAAGAAATAATACCTAATATCAGATACAAATTTTGAAGCAAATCTTAAATATTAACCTAAAATTCATTAATTCACCAAATTAATAAAAATATATTTTTTCCAGGTTCAAGTAAAAAATTGGCAAAATTAGCCGCAGCCAGAGCTGCCTTGGGAGAACTGAGTGATAAAACACCGAACTTACTACGGCCTGCCTCGGACGATGTGCTTCCACAGCTACTTGCCGATCATATTGCTAAGTGAGTGTCTCATTAGATGTCTGCCTTTTCAGGTTCACGCTATGAGTGTAGGCAGAGAATATTTTATGTTTAGACACTCCGTCAGACATCATTGCTCATCATACATGTTTTTTTGCCATTTATATATAATAGTAAGGAACCCTTAATGTGCGAGTTGGACTCGCAATTGCCCGCCATTTTACTTCCTTTCTTACTATCTAACGTTATCATCGTGTGTAGATCAATAAAAAACCGTCCAAGCACTCTGACCACTAATCCATACGTTCTCATCAAGTTACTTCGAAATTCTTATACTTGTTATAACTTATTTATGTTGTTAGCTTATGTTAAATATCTATCTATTTGTTAAATATCTTTGACGGATCAACTATTTAAACTAAATTACACACAATAGCTTAAAATTACTTAGATCATTACTTTAAAGTATGTTATAAGTTATATTTTTGCTCGTGCATTTTGTATTTCATTTATTCTTCCAGATTGGTGAATGAAAAATTCAATCAACTCATGCGTGACGACTTAGTTCATTCTAAACGAAAAGTGCTCGCCGGCATTGTTATGACTATAGATAATAAAATAGAGGGGGCTAAGGTATGTCCTTTTTATTTTTTTATTTCATATATATTTTTAAATTGTTTATAATTTTTTTGAGTATCTAATAATAATTAAAATATTATTGTATCAATTTAACAAAAAATGTCTGTAAATGAAATAACATTTTGCAATTTGTTTTTTTAAATGTTCTATTTATTTTCATGAAGTCAGTATTTATAGACTTTATTTTTATAAAAAAATGTTGATCTGTCTGTTTTTTTAGCTTTACGCCGTTTCCCGCACATATTAGGATAGGCAGAGGAAACCTGGGAATCTACCGTTAAGTAACTCCGTTCCCCTTAAGACACTTCCTCAGTTTCCGCAAAAAAAATTGAGCATTGCTTATTGATTGGCGCAACCCAAGCCCGGCCCTGCCTCGTTCCCAGAGTAGAAAAATGAAAATTATTTATCTATATTTTATTAATTTCTCTGTGTGTGGATTAAACCCTCAACACGAGTGTCTTTCACAGATCATAGCAGTAACAACAGGTACGAAATGCGTGTCCGGCGAACATATGTCGGTCAGAGGACGTGTCGTCAACGATAGTCACGCTGAGGTAAGAATAAAAAAAATGTGCTATTTTTTTGCAGGAGAATCTAGTGTTATGAATTTGTCTCTCTGTTCTCCACTCATCGGTTGAAGTAAAGATATTGCATGTTTATTTTCGGAACTGAATGCCGCACTTTGTCTCCGACTAGAAGCTACGAAGACAAAACAATAACTTTTATAAAATATATTTTTATGAATAATTAATAAAATAAAAGATTAACATAAACGGTCGAATGTGTATGTGTGACTGAATGAATATTTGTGTTAAAATATATTAGTTTCACGCAGTGGCGTAGTGAGGGGGTGGGGGGCAAAGGGGGTCATCATGCCTCGGGCGCCGCTCGTAAATGGGTACAACATACAAACGCCAAATAGTCCGCAAAACTATTTTAACATACATATGAAATTATATTGGTTTCGCCTGTAAAAGTATTTTGCCCCGGGCACGAGTTAAGTTTGCTACCCCACTGGTTTCATGCTGCGGTATACCGCATGTGACAGGGTAGGCAGAGGGAACCTAGTCTTAAGACATTTATATAGACGTTCCCCATTCTACGACCGATTTTAGAAATATTGCCAGTTCAGTGCTAGACCTGAACACTGTGCTTTATTTTGTTACCAGAAAGAATAAATTAAAATAATTCATCCCCCGAGTAGGTATCGAACACATCCACATCCACAGTCAGATGCTGTGTCACTGCGCCACGACAGGCTCTATATTTATTTTGTATAATTTGATATATTTAAATGGATAAATTGAGGCCAGTCGTGGCGCGGTTGTGCCCCACAAGCGTGTGATTACGCTACAGGTTGTAGGTTCGATTCCCTCTCGAAATAAAATATTTAATGTTTTCATTTTCTTGCTCTGGTGTCGTGTCAGAGCGCGGCGTTGAGTTCCTTCACTCAACACGCAGTGCCTCTAGAATTCGGCGGAAAGTGGGAAGCGGAATGTCTTAACACTAGGCTCCCGAGATACCGCGTGAAGTGGTTTAGGTTTTTTATTTTTAAATTAATGTTGAAAACTGTTTATGATAATTTTATCTATATTATATTTCTTAAGGTGGTGGCCCGCAGATGCCTACAGAGACATCTCTACGCACAACTACTCATGTATGCGAGAGCTACAGGTATGTTATATTATTTAATTTATCAAAATTGTTTTTAAAACATAATATTTAATCTAATTAAATGTTAATAGGTAAAAAAAATATTTGAATACCAGAGCGAAGAACTTAAAATAATTCACTCTTCCGTGTGGGAATTGAACCCACTACAGTCGCCACGTATTGTGGGGCCTATAATTTTTATTTTTTTATTTTTAAACTAATTTGTGATTATGCTTTATATATTTTTATTAAATATTGTTTTCCTTCAGACCCAACGATACCAATTCCGGAATCGGATTTAGAACCCATACCGGGTGGTGGTTACCAACTGCGTACAGACAGACAGTTGCATTTGTACGTGAGCACGGCGCCGTGTGGTGATGGTCGTATATTCAGTCCCCATGATAAACACGAACTGGAGCCAGATAAACATCCTAATAGGTGAAAGAATACTTGGTTTTGTTTTTTAGTTTATCGTTTGGTCCATGTATAGGGAAAATGACATATTTTTTCTCAACTAAGCATATTTTATAATGGGAAACGAATCCACAACCCCCGAGTACAGGGATTTGCATACATGAGCACTGCACCATGTGGCGATGGTTGTTATTCAGTTCCTATAATAAACACGAGCTGAGCTAGATAGACATCCTAATAACACTTACACTTCGTGTTATCCAGGATTATACTTGTGGTAGTCTGCCTTGTCCATATTGTCTGAATCGACAAATCTACATTTTTAGTAGATTTTTTTGCTTAGCCCATAAACTTGGAGTAATAGTAATATTTTTCTGTTAACATTTTCATTTTATTTATTTATTTATTTAATATATATTTATGTAAATCATTAATTCATTAATTCAATCGTTGAAATCAGATTAGCGCGAGGTCAGCTCCGTACAAAGATCGAGTCCGGTGAAGGTACCATTCCGGTCAAGAATTGTTCCAATATTGTCCAAACATGGGATGGAGTTTTACAGGTGAGTTAGGAAAATTAAAATTTTAGTGATTTAGTATCCGAATATTCCATTGTTTTTAGGGTTCCGTACCACAAAACGTAATATGATCCTATAGAGGTTCTCAGGTTCCCTCTGCCAACCCTGCGGGATACAGCGTGAAGTTAAAAATAATAAAGTATGATAATACTAATATTCCATAACAACAGGGCGAGAGACTTCTCACGATGTCGTGCTCGGACAAGGTAGCGCGCTGGTGCGTGGTGGGGCTGCAGGGCGCCCTGCTCGCGCGCCTGCTGCGCCCCGTCTACCTGCGCTCGCTGGTGCTCGGATCCCTGCTGCACCACCACCACATGTACAGGTGACTGACGCGAACACATAAACTCACAGACACGCACACATTTACCCACACACACGCACACACACCCACACACTTACATAAAAGCCATGAAGAGAGCGTTTGCTAATCGTCGTAAATCGTAAGAAGCCTGAGGGTCCGACATACGGGGTCACTGATAGACTAGACCTTATGATACCAAACACACATTTCTTTGAATATTTCTTTCTGTTATTGGGTTTCTGTTCTTGGGTGAATGTAATTGTTACATTTCTTTACATGAAACAAAATGAAAATTTGATGTTTTTCTAAAATTTATTAACATGTTTATTTTACAATCTAATATTATAATCTATGACTTATAATTAAATTGTTAGAATCATTATTAAATTAATAATTTATTATTAAAAACATACTATTCATTCAATAGAAAATGGCGACTGTCTGTTTGTTGTTAAGAAGAAATTGCCTCTAGCCCTGAAAAATAAATAAAAATGATGCAAAATATAATTACTTTTATGTATATGTTAGAGAATAATTAATAAGAGTACTTGTATTGACTGATATGACATTTTTCATATGATTTATTGAGTAGGTCACTGGTGGTACTTGACGTAACACACAGACCACGGTGTCTGCGAACTACGCTCTAACATATACAGGGTGGAAGAGGCAGCGCTTCTTTTATTGAAACTGCATATCTATATATATAAAATCGAAAGGTCACTCACTCATCACGAAATCTCAGAAACTACATGTGCTAGGAATGCATAGGAGTTATTTATAGGACGTAGGTGCTCGCTAAGACGGGAATTTGCAATATTCGACTTCTAAGGGGTTGTTTTTGGTCGAAAGTTTGTATGAAACTTCGTCACTACAAATGCTAGGAGTCTCAAATTTTGCATAGACGTCACTAGGACGTAGCCATGGAGACAGAAATTAATAATAACATAGTTCACGTGGGTGAAACCGCGAGCGGGCCGCTAGTAGGGTAATATATTTCAAACCCACACCTAAGAAATTAATCAAGATACCTCAACAGTTTGGACGTAGGATTTTTTTTTCATTTCACGATTTTTATCCATACCTGTATTTCGTGTGACGCACACATACGTGTGCAACGTTTCCGATTTGACAGGTAAGTGTGTGCGTGCCTATGTTATACTTTACAAATGGCTTTTTATTTTAAAACGATAATTTTATTATTTATTTTGTTTGAAAAAATAACTTTTTCATTTTTGATAATTATTTTTTTTCCGAATTATATTAGGCTTTTATAGAGTAGTTAAAACTGTGGTTTCATTTAAAGTGGTGCTGACAATTCCATCCTGTATAAAATTATTCGTTGTGGGTTCGAGACACACTTGAGGGTATTTTTTTTTCTTGAATTATTTTTCTTCAATCTGGTAAGACACAACGGCGGCGTTGAGTTCCACTCAACATGCAATGACTGGAATTGAAGTGGATATTGGAGAACAGTCGTGATACTAAGATCTCTCTGCTTATCCTGTTTTAGTATACTAAATGTATATACATAAATACATATTTACAACCATCTTACTTTAAAATATCCAAAAGACTTACCTATTTAGTAGTTATACTTAAATTTTCTTGTTTCAATCCGAAAAATTTTCTCAAAATCGATTTAATCTTAGACTCACTGCCCACGTTGATATTATAAGAGACCGGTTGTAGTACCGGGGTAGTCCCTATATAGTTATTTTGTTCTTTTATGTAATTATTGAATTCTCCGTCACCAGTCTTTATCAAAGTGTTTATCTCTCTTATCACTGTTATCACTGGGATTACTTTTTTATGATGTTTCAATAGAAAACCTAAGATTTTGTATACCATATTGTCGTTTGATTGTGGCTTGAAAAAGGATATGAATCGTCGTTGTCTATGATTTTTTTTCGTTTTTGGATTCAATTTTTGTTCTATTATTATAGGTATTTTGAAAAAGTTTTGAAAATTGGCGTTTATTTGGAATTTTTTCATCGTTGATGTATTTTTTATAATTGAAGCTATATTTCGTATCGTGTTCAAAGATCTTGCTAAACCGATTATATTTCGGATGGTTATTTTTGTTGGTTTATTCTTATTGAATTGACGTGCATTTGGTTTTAAATAGTAAACGTAGGTTTCGTTCGGTTGCGTTTTATTCTCACCTGCAGAAGAAACACAGTGCTGTACAAATTTGTGCAATTTTATTCTAATCTACTTAATATTTTCGGAACGGGCGGAGGGAATAAAAAGAGGAGGCAATTAGTGTTAGACTTTTGATACTCTTTGTCTCCTCCTGCGCGGCGTTGAATTCCGTCACTCAATGTCTCGAAAATTGATCGGACAGTGAACAACGAAGATTAACACCATACAACGATAATAACTGTCATATACGATGTGATAAGCATAGTGCTATTTAGATAAATGAATGATTTTTCTGAAGTATTGCTGCTTTAAAGTAATGAAGAAATTATGATCTTTATAGTGAACATGGTTTTATACAAATGAACGATTAACATCCTGATGAAATAAAACTGTATTATAACTTTAATAATATAAAAGACAGTCTTATATTACAAAAGTGAAAATACCGACCTTAAAGCAAAACATTAAATTAAAACTAACTACTAAGTGAAACAATTACAAAATCGTGCCAAAATCCCCAAAAATCTCACTTCAAATCGACACCATAGCCCATGTGGGTAGTGTCTTCTCTAGCACAGTATCCTTGCGAGAACTCCCGCCACGAGCTACACTGCGTAGCCCTGAATGAGGACGGACGGACCACTGACTCGCTAAAGAACATGTAGGAACGCCAGTGGCTGCAGAAAACTAAAAAATATTGTTAGTATATATATGAACTCTCTCTCTCTTCTTTGACTACCCCCCTAAGGTACTCCGCTAAAAGCTACATGAACTAGCTTTTAGTATTCCAATGGATATAACTAAATTATTTCGGAGTTATAAATAGCCTTATAGCCTTCCTCGTAACATCCTTAAAAAAAAATTTGTTTGAGCCAGTGGTTTCTGTTATTATCGCCTTCAATCAAACATTTTTTTCTGCTTATTATTAAAAAAGGAAAGGTAACCGGTCAAGTGCAAGTAGGACTCGTCTACTGATATATCCAGTATCGTAGATTAACGGAGGATAGAGGGAAGATTTTGATATTAAGACTTTGATATTAATTTTAGCGTGATACCTCTACGCTATCTTAAGAAATATAGTTTTGACTGATGGACAACAGAGTAATCCTAAAACGAACCCGTTTTTACTTTCGAATCGCCCATTTTAAAGACACTTCATAACTTGGCTCATCATTTAGAGCAGTCGTTTAATAAACCAAGCTAGACAATCGAAGCAAATCAAGAAAAAAAAATCTATTTTTATTTTCAATTAAAAATAAATAATAAAATGTGGATACTTACATTTATTCAGCAATTGATGTTCCGGTATAGTAACTTCTAGTTCACATCCCGGCTGAGGACTGATACCGCCGTTGGGATAAAAGTCCACGTGGCCTACTTGATGATTGTATCCTGTAGAGATAAACAAGTTTAATATTTCTAAACTACAAATTATAAGGTATAAATTTCGACTGGGAACTAATATCAGTACAACCAATTTACAAAACTTTTTACTTACCAAATATCCCAGCGTCAGTATGTATAACATCTACGAATTCAGCGTCAGTAGGATCCAATCGTTGTTGTATGGGCAGCTTGTTAAAAAGTGGCAACGCGGGATCCAAACCCGTTATACGTGCGACTCGACCTGTAAGTAATAGAGAATAGATTATGAAATGTTATTTTTTATTTTCACGCTGTATCCGCCTATAGCAGGGTTAGGTTAAGCAAAACCACAGATATAATGTAAAAAAAATATTATCTTGCTTTTAGTAAAGATTTAAATTTTCTAAATTTATTCATCGTTCACCAAAACATTCATTCAACTATTCATTCATTCATATCGTTCATTTCATTCTTTCTGACTTACCTTTTATTATATTAAAGTTTTTTATCTAAACCTAAACTCACCTGATCGTATAGAACTGCCCGCCACTCCAGCAGATTGTGCGCCAAGACTGTGACCCACTAAATGAGTCCTCGTTAAATCTAAACCTCTGAAATTTTAAAAAGAATTGTTAACATTGGATAATATTTCAGCATGATGATCTATTTAATTGTAAGTATGTTTAAACGTTTGTCCACATATTTCTCGAAAACAAATGTCACATCGAGTTTTTTTTTGATAGCCAACTTAAGCAACAGACAAAATTTCACCAAAATTACTTTTGGCAATTTTTAAAATATAGGCACTCACGCATTTATGTAGGTGTCATATAATTATTAATATATACGATATATAGATAAATAAAAAAATCTACCTCACGCTGTATTACACTACATTGCCATACACTAGATTCCCTCTGCCTATCGTTTATAAAACTCAACTTTTAAATCAATATGTGCAAATTAAATGATCGCTTATGACCGACCATCTTCTTTTATATATTATGCCATTGAATACGTAGGACTAAACCTGCAGAATGCTCGCCATTAGAAAATAATTTTAAAGCTGATGATCTTTTCTCCACTCTCTACATTGGTCATTGAAATATATTTACCTAGACACTAAATAATCAATGAACTGGGCACCGGTGCGCCCTATGTACCAAGTGTTCTCAGCGGCCTTGAAATACCACGGCCCCGCCTCCAGGCTTTGTGCGTCCACCATTATTAGGTTTGTGTCGCCGCGGTGGGTGAAAGCTGGAATAGATGTTATTTTTAATGAGGCCAGTGGGACTAGATGAGTTAACACTAAGTTCTACCTGATCACCCTGCTACATGCGGGATACAGCGTTCTTTTTAAATTTTACCTTCTCTTATCATCAACGCGCTGCCATCATCAGGCGTCTCCATAAAAGCATGGAAGTATATAACTGTAGGATCATTGAAGTCGATACTCGATGCGAATAGCCGTTCATCATCGTCGATGACCAAATTGTGAGGTAGTAGCGGGTTGTGTCTGAAATATTTGAGCTTAATTTAGATAATATTATCAAACTCTTAAATTGGATTAATGTTATTAATATGTTTACGTATCCATCCATCCATCAGCCTTTCAACGTCCACTGCTGGACATAGGTCAGGTCACTCCGTCCGGTCGGACGCCCTTTGAATCCAGCGGATTCCCACTGGATTACGTATAATATATGTATACTCATAGTTTTTTAAAAACATTTTGTCTCTTCTGATAATTGGCTGAATAGGCTGTTAGTAGGTTTACACTGTAAACTGACGATATGTGGGTAGTCTTTCACTACCACAGCCATCGTATTAGTACTTTTATTGGCCGAGAATCAAATCTACGTACCTGGTGTACAATTGAAACACGACGTCTATATTGTCTCTAACGAAAGGGCATTTTCCTTTGTTAACAGGCGCTATTTGTAGAAGGCTGTTTTCGAACTGAATTCCTGGTGGACCTGACAAATAAATATTTTTAAATATTTTCATTTACTACGATACAATTATTTAGTTACCAATCTGAACTATCTGTTGTGGGTTTGATTCCCCCTCGGGGAAATAAAATATGCTCTGGTTATGAGGCAAATTCTGATTTGAGACTGCAATTCAACGGAAAGTGTCGTAATGGGAATGGAGTATTTTACACTAGGTTCCTAGGGTCCCTGTGCCCACAGTACTGGGCACGGAATACAGCGTGAAGCAAAAAAATATATATTTGACTTTGTCTTTGAATATAGCCTTTTTCGATAAATGGACTATCCAACTCAAAAATAATATTCCAATTTGAACCAGTAGTTTCTGAGATTAGCGCGCTCAATCAAACAAAAATTTTTGCTTTGTTATATTACTATAATAAACCACAAATGTAATGTACCCCACTTTTGATACATTTTACTGCCTTTTAAATTACTAAGGGCTATAAGGAAAACGCTTAAATTATATCTACATACATATATCACAACAAGTTTTCTCGTTACATCATTGTATGGAAAGCTCAATAGTGCGGTTTGTGTAGCCGCGATAGTAGCGATAGTGTGGGTTCAATTTCTAACTGCGTATTACGTATATTATGGCTTTAACTAAGAGTTCATTTTTATAGTATTATTATTGAGGTTTTGGTAAAATTGTAATTTGTTATTGTTATCAGATAATAACACACCTACAGATGTTTGTTGGGAGATTTTTACAAATTTTCGATTTGCCAACTTATTGATTTGCACGACATAATTATAATTCATTAAATACTTTTTGCATTTTTACAGTGTTTTTCCACACTTTTTGAGAAAACATATAAAAGTCCGGCTACGATCAAGCTTATATAAATTTTCTAAACGAAGGAAGCCATAAGTGGCGTAGTGGCGCAAAAGCCTGCGAATTAACGACGCGGCAGGATTCTTAATTGGGGAGAATGAAATACTTATCTAATATTTTCATTTTCTCGCTCTGGTAACTGTAGAACTCGAAGGAAAGTAGGGAACGGAAGTGTCATAATGAGAACAAAGTGTTTTAACACTAGGTTCCCAGGTGCCTTCTGCATACCTAAATAAAATATAAAAATCCCGTTTCGTTCAAATTTATATAGGATTTCTAAAGAAAGTATTTTAAAAGCTTTTTTTCTTTCCAAGTGTGGAATAGTACTGTATACTTTGAAAATGTTAACAAAATACAATTCCCCAAGTGGAGTGGTACCCATCGAACCCGCAACTGTCGTGTTTACAGTCAGACACCGTGCCGCGATGGCTTCACTATACTCGTATAATCTCCTAAAGCCTGTATAATATATTTCCGTCACATTTATACATAATAACCTGTTTTACTGGTACAAACGTAACTAGTTTCTATTTAATTGAAAATTTTACAATTTATGTACGGCTTTGTAAATGTTTTTCCTGATATTTATATTAAAGTTCCCACTTAGTGCCAAATTTCAAATGTTATTTATGTTTTGATTACGGGGCAAATTTTATACAAAATGCAGCAAAAGCTTTTGATTGCGTCGACTTGCAAGCTTGATTTTTTCTGTGCTCTAAGGGAGCGTAGGCCTATTCAAGCCTCCAGCCTCCAGGCTCCACATAATCTCGAAATAAATGGTCTTGACAGACGGACAATACAGTGATCCTATAGGGGTTCCGTTTTTAGCTTTTGAGGTACGGAACCCTAAACATCCCAAAAAATGATATCCTCCATTTGCCATAAAGAAAAAAAATCACACAATTTGAACCCCGAACAAGCGAAACCGCGGGGAATTCCATTGCACTTTATTTTTCGGTCTATTTGTCCCTAACATCGCGTGTCGAACTTATGAAATTGAAATTTCTCCGCACTGAAAACTTATCATGTCGCTAGCTATTGCGATCTACTAACAAATTGCATATTTCATAACTCATTATGGTTCTAGTATGAGGCCGTCATGGCGCAATGGTACAGCGCCTGACTGTAAAGACGACGGTTATGGGCTCGACTCCTACTTGGGGAGTGAATTATTTTTATTTCTCGCCTCACCTGGTAACAAGACAAAGCACGGCGTTGTACCACTATTCAACACGTAATGTCTCGATTGTAGACGATGCGCGGCGAACAGAGTGTCGTAACACTAGCTTTGCCTACTCTGCTGTATGGGGTACAGCGTGAAGCTGTTGAATTATAGTTCAAATTTGTACAACTCGGTTATTGCTAATGTCTGACTGAGGAAAAAAACCGAATTATTCATTTTCTCATATAGCAGGGTAGGCGAAAAGAAAGTAATCAAAAGCGAAAAGAGACTCCGTACTTCATTTTCATCCCGTATCATGAGAAATAATTATTTTTTTTCCCCGAACTAGCAAGACAAAGTGCGAAATGGCAATAATTAAATACCCCCCCAATCATCGTGCTAAAAAACACATTATTAATTTCATAATTATATTTATAGGATTGTTTTCTAATTTCTATTAACGAAAGAAAAGAAATACTTACGTATTATGGACAAAAAACACGCGAACGGAACTGTCGCTTGCATTTTGAACTCACCGAAATCTTATAAAATAGCTAAAATTAAAAAATGTTTTTTTAAAAAAAAACTTAATACCTATATTAATAAATTCCTTAAACCTTTAAAAATAAATATAAATCTTAAAGAATTAAATAGCAAAAAAAAAAACAAAAATGGCGATTAAGCAGAGCGTTCACTTTCGCGGTAAAAGATGAAATGGCGGGAAATCATAGAAATGGCGGCGACGTGTTTCCCGCCTCATTTCCTAGCAAAGGAGTGTTACGTCATTTAGTCGTTTTTTCTTTATGTAATGGGCAATGACTTAATATTATGAGACTTTAAAATTATATATTATTATAGTAGAAAAAAAAAGATTTTTTACACAGCCGTGGCGCAGGGACTTTAGCGTGTGACGGTAACGCGACGGTTGTGAGTTCGATTCCCTCTCGGGGAAATTAATTAATCTTTTCATTTCTTCGCTCTGGTTCCAAAGCAAAAAGCGCGGCGTTGAATTCCGCCACTCAACACGCAATGCCTCGAAAATACGGCAGAAAGTGGTGAACGAAGTGTCTTAACACTAGATCCCCTCTGCCTATCCTGCTATATGCGAGACAGTGTGAAGCTGAAAAAAAATAGAAAAAAAGTGACAATTGTACAATTAAGAATTTCGATATGGGACGATAACAACGTTGAAACTTGATAGATTTCATTAGACACTGGTTCAAATCCAGTATTTTTTTAGAATTACGCTGTTTCCCGCATATAGCAGGGTACACAGAGGAAACCTAGTGTTGAGACACTTACACAAATTTTTGAGGCATTATTTGATGACACTGGCAGTTTTCAACATCATGTTTTGTATTTTATTAGAGCGAGAAAATGAAAATACTTCATTCCCCCGAGTGAGATTCGAACTCACAACATTCGCGTGTTCAATCAGTCGCCGTGCCACTAATTTATTTTTATGTTTTGTGTGCACTATGGACTATGGTATATTCTATCTATTCTAATTTATTGCTCCACAGAGCTATCTGCGGTCGTATAGAGTCGTTCATATCTTCGCTGCCGCCGCCATATGAGTTGCAAAGGCCGTTATTAGCAAGAGCGGCGAGTACAGAGGCGCGCACGCCCGCGAGGACGCCGGCCTTTAGTGTTTGTTGGAGTATCACAGCACCGGTAGGTGTGGGGTTCAGTTAATTTTTTTTAAGATTAAAAAAAAAAATTAAAGTTGAGATTCGAATGTTTTTAGATTTCGTTCAAAAGTTTCGAAATTTTCAGTTCTAAAATTATGAGATCCTCAATCGAAGCCTAATTTGAGTAGCTCAGACAAAAGCTAAGCTTCATAGCTAATAAATAACTTACGGACCGTGTGTGTATAGTTAAAATATAAACAGAAAAAAAATGGAGACTTAAATTTTGATTAATTACAAATTTTGAAATCTTAGATTTTCGTAAATTTATATAAATTTTGAACTTTTTTAAATGTTCAGCAGCATTTCATAAATTGTATTCTTGGTAATCTTTATTCCGCGATAAGAATAACATACATTTTTTAAAAACCCTACTGTCTTTTGATTTTCGTGCTTCTGTGTTTTGATACTTACAACATATTTCAGCATCCAGAGGTGATAAACGCCACAACAGGCAAATTGGAAAGCGGTCACCCATCCCTTCTTTGTAAGCAGAGTATGTTCGCAAGGTGGCAATATTTGATAAAATGCCTTCCCCTATTACCAACGGTAAGCTACATAATTGTACACGTTCGTGGATTCGATTTCTACTCTAGGAAATGTAATATATAATAATTTTATTTCCTCGCTTTGCTAACTATGCAAAGCCCTGTGACTCGAGCGGCGAAAAATGGAGAACGGAGTGTCTTAACACTAGGTTACCTCTGCTTACCCTGCTATGTGCGAGATACTGCGTGAGGTAGAAAAAGAAAATAAAGTGTTATACTTAGGAAAGAATAATACTAAATAAAAATAAATAATATATGTACTTACTCATACGGCTAAATAATACTTATTATGTATTTTTTTATAATAAATAAACTAATTAACATTAGAGGCCGTCGTAGTGCAGGCGCACAAAGGTGAGACTGTAACGCGACGATTGCGGGTTCGATCCCCTCTCATGGGAATGAATTATTGTTTCTTGATACATTAATTCCTTCGCTCTGGCAGCAAGGCAAAAAATCCCGACGTTGATTTCTGCCACTCAACATGCAATGTCTCGAAAAATTCGGCGCATTTCCGCATACAGCAGGATAGGCTAAGTTCTCTCTGCCTATCCTGCTGTATGCGGAATAAAGCTTGAAGCTGATTTAATTTTTTTAATTTTTCACAGGAGCCTTCTGGCCCAGAATTTCCCGCTTTGCCCGAAGATTTGGAAAATATGCCCTATAATGAAGCCAAGAGCCTTTGTACGACTTATCAAGTAAGTATTAAAATAAAATATTACAAACGTACTTTCTCAAAACTTATTTTGTAAAGATTAAAGAATAAGAAACAAAAACTTTGTAATATTTTACATCAATTTTATAAAGACTAAACAAAAATGATGTCAAAGTAATCTATAAGATTTTCTCTGTATCTCTTTCTCAGTTATTCATTTATTTTTATTATAATAAGATAAAAAAATTAAAATGTTATCTATTAATTTTAAAATAATTGACAACCTAATTCTTAAACCGATAAAACAAAACATTTTTAAACTTATTTTAAAAAAATCTATTTCTACTCCACAGATTGCCAAAGAACGTTTAACGAAAGCGTTTGAAACTGCTCAGCTCGGTAGGTGGATAAAAAAACCTATAGAGCAAGATCATTTCACTTGCGAAATACTCGGGGCCGATCCCAATATACTGTTCATCTAGGCAGATGCTATTCAAACCTGTAATATTGTGCAGAATTACGTTAAAATTATTAAAAAGTTTGGAAACTGTGCTCATTTTGATGGTGTTGTAATAGATTTTGAAGATAACTGTGGGATAGGTGGAGATGATAGAGATTTGCTTAGGTTCGGTCGTGAAATTATTATTTATTCAAAATATTGCATGTTGAGCCCAGGAAAACCTGCCCTTAACGCCCCAAAGTTATTTGAAGTAAAGATAAATAGATTATTCATAAACAAATTTGGTTGTGTTAAGGCTTCGATAGTAATTCGATAGTTTTATTTTTTACATATATATATACAGGATGGAAGAGGCAGCGCTTCTTTTATTGAAACTGCATATAGGGTAATATATTTCAAACCCACACCTAAGAAATTAAACAAGGTACCTCAACAGTTTGGACGTAGGATGTTTTTTCATTTCACGATTTTTATCCATACCTGTATTTCGTGTGACGCACACATACGTGTGCGACGTTTCCGATTTGACAGGTAAGTGTGTGCGTGCCTATGTTATACTTTACAAATGGCTTTTTATTTTAAAACGATAATTTTATTATTTATTTTGTTTGAAAAAATAACTTCTTCATTTTTGGGAATTATTTTTTTTCCGAATTATATTAGGCTTTTATAGAGTAGTTAAAACTGTGGTTTCATTTAAAGTGGTGCTGACAATTCCATCCTGTATATATATTCTAGTATTTCACAATAAAAGTAAACAAAATAAAGAGAATTTGATCACTAAGATTTTTCGATGTAGCTTAGATATTTAAGTGAGAATCTGCTAGATTTTAGTATTAAAATGAAAAACGTTTAATATTTTATGATGTACTTATATTATTGTTATTTTCTGCACTTTGATACAAAGTTTGGGTTTCATCTTTTTAGGTGACAGATAACGTATCTTTGAATTATTTTTTTCTTTAAATAAAAAAAAATCTGAAACTAATCATTTAATTTGATTGTGTAGCGTAACTATCCATAATAATGTTAGTCTAAGAAGTAAGTATATAGAAATAAGAAGAAATAATAGAAATAGGTTAATTTTTTAAAATATTTATAAATGTATGCAGAAAATGTTTCTTCATTGATTATATAAATATATTTTTAAGTAATTTAATTTAAAGTCTTGATGATATAAATTGAAAAATTCACATGTTGTTTATTAAGTAAAATTTTTTTTTTTCTATGAAAGAAATGGCAATTAATATGTATTTAATAAAATCTGACAAAAGAGAGGCTAGATTTGTATAGTAATATTATTAAAAGAAATATTCATATTATTTAAAAAATATATTATTAAAAGAAATATTAATATTATTATATTATTTAAAATTTTAGAGAACAAAATTTAGCAGCATAGCGTCAGCCTGTATACGCGATGGTCGTAAATTCGCTTTCCGCTCCGGTTCCGGCTCCGCTTTCCATTTCCTCTCATTGGTAATACAATAAAGTTGAGATCTGCCACTCGTTATATCACACAATATCTCAAAAATTGGGTGATGTGTGAGGAACCAAGTGCTTAACACTACGTTTCCTTTGCCTACATTTGCATTTGAAGCTGTAAAAAAAATTTGTCAGAGTTTGTTAGTAGAAACTGTGTTTTATTTTTATTGATTATATTTGATATTATATTTAAACACTTTAATTAAAGTCAATAACCTATTTATATTAGTCTTATAAGTGGTACTTTGTAATTTCTGATCGCACAATAAACAAGTTTAGTTTATATATTGTTTTATTTCAAATTTTTATGGAAACATGATGGAGAATAATAAACCTGCTTCAAATATAGATATCTTTATACATATCGTCCTCGTCAATTGTAGATATCTTTATATATATACCGTCGAAAAATGCATGGATACCCATATCTTAAAACCTATTTTAATAAAAATGGGACCGTTAACTTAGTTAAATTTTAACTCATCAAAATGGAAAAGGCTCATCTTAGTTAGGCTCAACTTAGCTTCCGACAAATGTGTCGTCAAATATTATCCAATTTCAATTATATCACATACATTAAACTGATAAGTTTTTTCTACTTTTTCGAAGTTGGTTAAAAAATATAGAAATAAAAGAATTAAATATGTAGTTTAATATTAACTGAATAAAAATTATTTAAGTTTTGACTATTAAATAATATTTTTTTAGTTTCATCGCACATAACGCGGGTGGGCAGAAGGAACTTAAGAATAAAATGTTAAGACACTCCGTTTTCCATTAGGACACGTCCGTTCTGCACTTTCGAATAGCGGTACTAACCAGGGCGAAGAATTGAAATTATTAAATATTTTATTCCCCCCGATTGGGAATCGAACCCGAACCATAACAGCCGTGTTTACGTAATCGCACGCAATCGTGCCCTTGCGCCACGAAAGCTTCCTTATATTTGACAATATTATAATACGTTAAGTCCATCCGAGAGTACACACAATACAGTATTAAACAGTTAAAAAAATAAAATACTTAATTTATACTTAAATATTTATTTCACAAAAATAATAACTTAAACAATAATTAACTAACAAAAAAAAATAAAACACAATCACCGTTTCCCTGATGGCTTTTTGATGAATGCTGGAAGAAAAAAAACATCATAAAACTATTTTTTAAAAATCAACTAGCTATTTATTTAACATTATAAAGCTGAAGCGTTTGTTAATTTGAACCCGCTAATCTCAGGAACTACTGTTATAAAGTGAAAAAATTTTGCGTTTTGTGCTGGATAGTCCATGTATCGAGGACGACTATCTTAATAGTGTTATAAATTTGATCCTAGAAACTATAAGTGCTAAGAATCTTCAATTTTGCATAGGAGTTATTTATAGGACGTAGGTAGGAGTTATTTATAGGCTAAGACGGGAATTTGCAATATTCGACTTCTAATTGGTTGTTTTTGGGGTTGAAAGTTTGTATGAAACTTTGTTACTACAAATGCTAGGAGTCTCAAATTTTGCCTGGACCTCACTTATAGGACGTAGATACTCTTAGACACAGAAATTAATAATAACGTAGTTCACGCAGGCAAAGCCGCGGACGGGCCGCTAGTTATAATATATAAGCTATATTATTGTTTTATCTAAATCCGTTTTTGCGTTAAAGTGGAACAAGCATCTGTCCTACGAACATTAACATTTATAATATGAACAAGATTCCCCCGAATGGGAATTAAACCAGTGGGGTGGCAGTGGCGATTGCAAAAAAAATACTTACTTTATATTTTATTATTCAATTCCATTTATTGTTTTCTTTTTGGTATTTTCGATATAATTTTATTCCTTTCTTTATTTGATAAATTACTATAATTAGTTAGATTTGTCTGTTTCTTCTTATTTCTGTCTATTTCAAACGTTTTCCCGTTTATTTTTGTTTTGTTTCCAATCTTTTTTATATTTATTTCTTTGTTTTGTATTATATTGTTTTTTGTTTTCAAATCTTTGCTAAATTTTGTTTGAATTTTATATTGGTTTTCATTAATTATAATTGTTTTAGGTTTGTTTTTGTGTGTATTTATTTTATTTTTGTTTATTTCATTATTTGGTATAACATTGGTTTTCGATTTCAAATCGGTAACAGATATTGTATTACTTTTTTCTGTATTATTTTTGATCTTAGAATTATTTTCAACTATTTTGGAATCTATTTTATTTTTTTTATTTACTTCCTCATTGAGCCTTAAATTTGCTTTATTTCTTTCTTTATCTGTATTCAAAGTTTCTTTATTATCTGTTCTAGTCTTTCTTTCATCTAGTTTAGTTTTCTTTCCTTTTAAATCAATTTTATTTTTATCAATGCTTTTGGTTGACATTTTGTTATTTGATTTAATATCACTGTTAGAATTAGAAGTAAGATTATCTTTCTCTTTATTTTTCTTATTTAACAGTTCTTTTTTCGCTTTGTCATTTATATTCTGCTCATTTGTTCTTGGTTCATAATTTTTTTCATTATTATTCTTAGTTTTCGTTATTTCATCTATATTCTGTTCATTTGTTTTTTGGTGGTTACTTTTTTCTTTATTATTCTTGATTAATTGTTCTTTTTTATCTGTTTTCGTTGTTTTATCAATATTCTGTTCATTTGCCGTTGGTTGATTATTTTTATCAATTTGTTTGTTTGTTGATTCTTTATCAACAGATTTTAAATCACTTTTTAATGTCACTTTATAATTTATTTCTTTATTTTTCGTATTAACAAATTCTTTTTTATTTGTTTTTCTTTTATTTTCTTTTTTTTTCTGCTCATTTGCCTTTAAATGTTCATTTTTATCAAGTTTTTCATTTGACAATTGAGTATTACATTTTTCTTTATTATTGTAATTTGAAATCGGTTTGGATTTATTTTCATTGACTTTTGCCTTATTTTTATCAATCTGCTTAGAAGTTGTTGAATTATCATCAAAATTAGAACTTATATTATCAACTCCATTATTATTATTACTAGAATTTTCCTTATCATTATCAACTTTAGCTCTTTTAGCATTACCATTATCATCTGTTACTCTTTTTTTATTCTTTTTAGGTATTAATTTAGGTGGCGCCATTATTTCACTATCTTTATCGTTAATATCTATCTTGTTTTTATCTATATTATTGTCTATATTTGAGTCGTTTTTAGTTATATCTGTTTGGTTTTTCGCTTGGAGGCATGTATTTATTATTTTTGATATTAATAACGTTCTTTCATCAGTCTCAACTGAGGGGTCTGATAGTTGTCGGTGCAATTGTGCTATTATTTTTATGTAGGATTCATCTGAAAATTAAACATTTATATATCAATATTAGTAGGTAGAGAGAAATAGAATAGAGACAATTATGTTCTGAATGGCGGAACTTAACGAACTTAACGCCGCGCTCTATCTGGCCATAACAGAAAAATAAAAAATAGGAATAGAACGTACAGCACAGTTTACAAATAGACGGCGTCTCACTATGCCATGATAATTACGTTTTGTATTTATAATTATCTAAATTGATTTGCTATTATAAAGTACTTGAGTTTTATAAAACATATAAATGTTTTTATTCTTGAGAATATTTTTTAACGTCTTAAAATAATTGTATTCTAAAGCAACTTTGTCTATCATAAGAGTTAAAGAGTGTAAATCTAACCATCAAGATTTCCGTTGATAGTGGCGAACAGAAGTACCTTAATGGAGTGTTTTAACACTAGGGTTCAAGGGACACTAAGCAAAAACATAAACTAACACACTTTGGTTGCCCACTCTCAGTCGAATTCTGGACACTTTGTGGGTTAGGCAAAATTGTATGCCGCGCTTTGTCTCGTTATCAGAGCAAGATAATTTGAAATAAGTGAAAAAAAATCACGAGTGGAAATCGAATCCACAAATTGTCGTGTTTACAATCGCACGCTTGTTCGCTGCGCTAAAACTGGCCTCAATAACAATTTATTTACCCATATATTCAAGGTCAAACTTCATATTATGATGAAACGGTGCAATGGGTGACCATTTGTTTTGTAAAGTCCAAGAAACCTCCAAAACATCAGCGCATTTTAGTATGTAACCACCTTCAGGCTGTAATAAAAAAAATACATAGCTTTTTTTATGATATCACCATATCTTAATTCGCATAGCAGCAGCATCTGAATTAACTTTCAAAACACCCTAAAAACAGACCACTGCTTAAAAAAAATATTGATGTATATTATTTTTAGCTTTATAGATGTTTAAAACAATCATCTTTTTTTGCCCTTTTCGTCTTCATGGGAACCGAACTCACATCCGTCGCGTTTACAATCAGGCACTATGCCCCTGCGCCTACACCGCCTTAAAATATTTAAGAAATTTACATACAATAATGGTATGGTTTAAATTTTGATAAATATTTTTTTGAAAGCGTAAGACTAATAAAAAAATATTGTTTTTAGTTTTACGCTCTATACCTGACTTAAAGCTTGTTAAGTGGCACTCAACACTGTACTTTGTCAACACTTTATCCTAATTTTCTCTTCTTCTTCTCAAATGTTAATTTATGCCTTGAATAACAAATTTATTCGTAATTAAACTTTACACTGAGACCGTCGTGGTATAGGGGCACAAGGGGGTGACTGTAACGCACCTGTTGTGAGTTTGATCCCGACTTGGTGGAATTATTTTTATTAATATTTTCATTTCTTCGCTCTGGCACCAAAGTAAAAGCTCGGCGTTAGTTCCGCCACTCTACAAGGAATGCCTTGAGAAATGCCTTAGTCAGTGGAAAATGGGGAACTGAGTGTCTTAACACTAGGTGCCATAAACATCATAATAAAATTATATATTTACCAATGGCTCCATAAAAAGTGTATGTCCGTATGTTTCAGCCAACTTCGCCAACGTGGTTCTTCTGGAACGATGGGCTTTTGCATAATTCCTTAGAACCTGAAAATTAAAAAAAAAATACCTTTAAAGTGTTATTTATACATTTTATAAGGATTTTATATAGTATTTAGAAAAATATTTAAAAAAGTATATAATTTGAATTACATAACTTGAATTACTTATTTAAATTAAAATGATGATAAAAAGGATTTCAAGTTATCATGATAGTATCTGAGTATTCATAAGTGATGTGAGTATGAAAAATATAAAATAAAATAATATCTATATAAAAACATCCCAATTTTCTCAAATATTTACATAATAGGATGATCTTAGGAATAATTAGTAATGAAACTAGAACATAGTTTCATCGCGTCGTGGTATTT
Organism: Heliconius cydno galanthus; assembly: GCA_036379175.1. Taxonomy (NCBI): domain Eukaryota; kingdom Metazoa; phylum Arthropoda; class Insecta; order Lepidoptera; family Nymphalidae; genus Heliconius; species Heliconius cydno. The sequence goes on from JAKRZM010001270.1 coordinate 871,577, forward strand.
CTTATTTATTTTCTTAGCGAGCGCCAGTGGCGTCGCGAGATTAACTCGCGCCCGGCGCAAAATACTTTTACAACGCCCCCCAGACAAACCCAATATAATTTCATATGTATGTTTAAATAGTTTTGCGAACTCTTATGCCCCTTATGAGCGGCTCGACACTCAACCTAACTTTAGGTCGCCCACAACTTTTTTCTTTTTATGAAAAAAAGAATATGTTGTGTTTTCACTATTAAATTTTCCGCTCCTAAAAGTCTACCAGTCGCTAACAAAGAGAATATTTTATATAAATGAGTGGGAATTGAATCCACAATTCACAATTTTATATAAAAAGTGTTTATATGAAATTAACTGAAAAACATTATCATGATAAATAATAGAGTAGCTTTTCCCTTCACATGTTCCCTTACTACCTTTCCCTTTTTCTGTCTCTTCCTCTTTTACCCTCATACTTCCTTATACTAACATTTGTGTGATCTTTTCTTCCCCTCTCCTCCCCCTTTTTCCTCTCTCCCTTTTCCGATTCCCTATTAGAGTGTCTTCCCCTTATTACTTACCTCTACAGCGTCGCTCGGTGTTTCCACGGTAGATAATACGGAAATTCCAAGCTCTTGCTTGTGGGCACTCTTAACAGGATCCACTTGTAGATTTTTATAGAGGAAAGATTTGAAGAGACATTTCTGGAAAAACATATATATAAAGAATATTACTGTTACCACACACAGCAATGTAGGCCTATAACCTAGTGTTAACACTCCAATTCCCATTTTCCATCGAAATCTGGAGGCATTGTGTGTTGAGTCGTGGAACTCAACACAGCGCTATGCCTCGATATCAGAGCTAAGATAAGAATTTATTAAATATTACATTTCCCTAAGTGAAAATGGCACCCACAATATGTTGCGTTTACAATTACACTTTGAGCCCCTGCACCACGTCTCTGGCCTCTCGTGTCCTTTTAATTGGTTTAAAAATATAAAAAGTTATATAAATATATCATGATAATTTTATTGTTTTATGATTGATTGATTGATTTCTCGATATATGGCGTTTCGAGTGTGCCAGTTGAGCACAATTATTGTTTTATGTCTCATACCAAAAAAAATGTTGGCAGTTATGGTTGGTGTAGTAGCTTACATAGATCTATTATTTTATACTCACAGGCTGATGGACATAAAAAATCATTGAAAATGGTACAAGATCAATTCTACACTCTACAGTAACTTCCCTCCATATACCTTCTTCTTTGGTTGGGGGGTCTCTGAAAAGAACACAAACAGAACACAGTAAAGATTGAAAACTCCAACAATATTTTTTAATATATTTAATTAGAAATTTATATCAGTTAAAATCATCAATGATATTTCTTATGTAAGGCTGTTGTGGAATACATACACACAGGATATATCACTGTAAACGCAACTCTTGTGGGTTATTTTTATATTAAACATATTATTTAAAACAAAAAATATAATATGTTTATTTCATTGAATTGTGCCATTCAAAATCCATTCAAGAATTCGGCGAAAAGTGGGAAATCGAAGTGTTTTAATACATACATGCATAGCCTTACACTTTATCAATAGAGGTGCAGTCAGAGAGAACGGAGTGCCTAACATTACGGTCTCTACATATCTCTTTTGCCTCGTCCACTGTCATCAAAAGCGCAGCTGTGTTGATTATTACTCTTACCTCTCAAAAACAGGTTCACTAACAACATTAACTTCCGATTGTAAAATTTGTACGCCTGTCAACTCTTGTGTAGCACAGAGACGTGTTTGTAGCATAGATTTTTTTAATTTCAGTTCCGCTATGGAAGGTTCCAAATTCACTGTGAGTTCTTGCTCAGAGTCTGAACTGAAAAATATATATGAAGATATTTTTTTTATTTTAAGCTTTAACTGTTTATTGCATATGATATTTTTGTAGTTTCACACTACAAAAATATCATATGCAATAAACTTGGGTAAAAAGTATAATACTTATAATACTTTTTACCCACGTAAAAAGATTTTAAAATCTAAAGTATCAAAATGTCAATAAAATTGATTATTTGGTGTACACTATAAAAACTATTGATAATGTATAAAATAATGTACTACACTTTTATAACAAAATTACAAAATTGAATAAGGAGCTATTACAGTATTATTTACCTTTCATTATGAAAATGTGAATTTGCTTTTTTTCTTACTTCATCAATTCTCTTTTCATAATATTTCAATTCTTTTAACAAATCTTCCTTTCTTGCAAGCAAGTCTTGTTTGATATCACGATTTCTTTTTGCCATTCTTATGTATTTATATGTGAATAAAAGTTTTAAACATTATCTTTATATAAAGTTGTTGCCTCAAAACCAAATTCGAAATAACGCTTTTGTCACTTCAGTTGTCACTTATGATAGTCTTGAATTGTTGCTATATAATAAAATAAGAAAGAATAAAAAGTTTAGAAAATTGTCATGATTTTATTAATAAATCAGCTTCTAGCTGTATCCCACACGCAGAGGTAGGCAAAGAGAACCTTGTGTTAAGACACTGTACCCCATTTTCTGCCAAATTCTGGAGGTATTGCGTGTCGAGTGGCGGGATTCAACGTCGCGCTTTGCCTCGCCTCAACCGTGGTTTTGTTTTATTAAATTATTACATTCAAATTTAAACTTTTAAATTTTACATTCCTAAACTGTAACAGTAATATAATTATTAGGAACACATATGTGTGTTCCGTATTCTATAACATTATTACTAATAGAATACGTGAAGCATAACATTATACTTCACATATTCTTATTTAAAAAAATAGAATCCAATAATACAAAAATTACATATTTCTCAATATTTTTCCCAAAATATTTTAACTTTTTTAATAATTAATAAACACAATGTATTTTAAAAATGTTTATGAAATATTTATGTACAATTTGTTATAATTATACAAAAATTATATACGTAATCTATTTGACGATAATTAAAGTTATAATAAAATCGATTATCTCATTTCAATCGATTAATAAATTGATATAAGAATTGCAAATTACAATTCCCAACGTCAAACGTCAATGCCACATCTAGATATTAAATGTAAATCAATGTAAATGTAACAAAAACATTATAGCAATTATTATAAATTAATCATAATGTATTATGTTATCAAACATATCGTGTGCAATAATTACTAATTTTTTTATATATTTTTGACATTTTATATTATTAAATATACTCAACTTAGACAATAAGTTAACAAGATTCCAATTAGATATATTACCGTTCACATTAATAAAACTATATCTAAATAAATAACTTTTAATACGTAAAATAATGTCTATAATTCAGTCGTTATTGTAATGTATGAATGGACGGACATTCGCTTTGTTTTTTTAATTATATCGTGATAATTTTTAATCGAGAAAAGTGTGAATCTTATTGAAGAAGAAATGGGTCAAACGGGGAGTGCTATGCCAGGTAAGTGTACTAAACAAAAATTATTATTATCTAACAAGATTCTAATTAGATTCGTTTTCCGTATTAGCATAACCTTAATTTTATGTTCATACAAACATGTGATAGAAACGTTTTATGTATACATATATATAACAATGATATTGTTTATATTACTCACACTAAGTGTACTAAGAATACAAAGCTGAAGGGTTTCTTTGGTTAACTATGCTCATTTCAGGAAGTATTAGTTGTTATACATTTTTCAAATTACTTTTCTTTAAAAGTCCATTCAAGGTGAAAGACTATATTAGATTACATGAATTATTTCAATGTAACCTATACCTATATTATATACCTATACCTGTACCTGCTGTCACAGTTGCCTCAGACACTCTGTGTCATGTGTCATACACAAGTAATATTTCCAATTGACTATAGAGGCATACCAACAGGTGAAAACTAGTACACTCAGATATAATAGTGATAATATTTATATTACTTATATTATCAATTATAAAGCTATTTTCAAGTTCAAGGAGTATGTTTAATTAATATAAAGTGATCAAACATAACTGTTTATTATGTTTTAATCAATCTACAAATATTAATAGTCTAGTTTGTTTTTCATTGACCATGTGTTTTATAAATATAGTGTCACAATGTAGAAGATACATTATGTAAACTTACTTTATGTTCTATTTGTAATTGTTTGGTAAATAGATGCATATATTAATTTCCTAGACACATTGTGGCATGTGGTGTGGAAATTGAACCCACAACCACTGCACATACATTTACATGCTAGACCCCTGTGCGACAATGGCCTCAACAATTGATGTAACTTACAAATTGTATTATCTAAATCAAAAGAGAAATTATTTTTCTTAAATATAACAATAGTAATAATAGGTTATTTGACACAATATTTTGGAATTTATAGAATATAATTTTTAATATTATAGCCCAAAGTGTGACTGTAAACACAACAGGTTATGGGTTTGATTCCCACTCAAGAAAAATTAATTAATTAAGTTACAAGTACAAGGACAGAAAACAAATAAAATTTTAAACTATTAGCAAGTAAATTAAGGAGGGTAAGAGAAACACATTGCAATAAGCGATAGGTTTATAGCAAATTTCAGATGACAATGACTCATCAACCATACTGCTCAACGCCAAACTTTATGTTGTTACCAGAGCGAAGAAATGAAAATGTAGGGAACAATTCATATTCAAAATTAATCTTACCATGTACAATATATTTATTACAATACATTTATTAGAATCATCCGCAATATTAAATAGCGGTTTCACATATTAACCGCTATAAAAATATTAAAAAATAATAATTCATTAACCCAAGTGGGAGTGGTAAGATGTAAAATTATTTCTTGCATGAGGAGTGGTATTTTTTTATTATTAATATTATCACTACAGATGTATGTTACATATTTTTATAGATTATTTGTCATGTATTTAGTTATATTTCTTCTGCGACTAACGACTAAAACTCGTCTTAGAACTAAGAATGTCTTCAGATAATTAACTCTTAAAAGACTCCTAAAGATCGTTTTTATATCTTCACATATGTTCTGCATATAGCAGAGTACAACCTAAGCAGGCAAAGGGAACCTAGTGATAATACATTCTGTTCCCTACGTACCTCTGAATTATCGAGATATTGCGTATTGAGTGAGAAAATTCTGTGTAGTGTTTTTGTGGTACAAGAACAAAGAAATAAAAATATTAAATGATTGTTACCCCGAGAACGAATTGAACACAACCGTCGCGCTTAATGCCACATACTGCGTCACGACGGCCTCTCTGTTTAGAAATATTCACCTGTATAAGAACCTGCTACCTTCGTGTTAGAACAATATGTGGGCAATTCTTGTCGTCTACTGATTTGTTGTCGTAGTTCTATTCATTCTTATGACAAAGCAAATCAGCTGGGCCAAGTTAAAAAAAAATAGTGCCTTTCTTCACTATTACCATTGCGTCAGCTGATTTCTTGAAAAAAAAAACAAAAACCTCTTTGCATAACCGAACTCTTTTATTTAAAGTTTATTGTGTTTAACATAATTGCATTATATACTTTATTTTTACTAAAAATAAGGTTGATTTCTATTTAAATTTAAATTTTAAATGTCCATTTTGCATTGTCCCTTATCGCTAAAAACACGTGCGTTATAAAAAAACAAGAAAAAAAATAAAAGAATGACAGGTAGACGTCACAGCTGATCGTCAGCTGTTCCGTGGATCGAATAGGAATATTTTGTTGTAAGTCCTTTTGTGGAATATATAGCGTTTTAAACCTTATTTTTGTGTTAATTACGTAAAAATTTAGTTGAACTTGGCCCGAGGATAATATATTTTTGGAATTTTATGTTTTTTTAGTACGAATGTTAGTTTAAAGTTAGTTAATGGGGTTGAAGTAAGTGAATAATAATTTGTGTAGAAAATTGAGTTTTACGTCTTTTTAAATATGGTCGCTTGTTCTAAATTATTTCTAACATTGAAGATGTTATAAAATTGCACTTTTAAATTTAAATTTTAAACTATTTTTGGATATAATACTTAATGAAATTCAGGCAAAGGCTCTTGAGTATAAAGCTTATATTTATTTGAACTCTGTATTTAATTTTTTTTTTCTCACTTTCTTAGGCCTTGATTTATAGATACGTTCTATGGGAACTTTTCTGTAAGAATGATTTTTTTTTATTTACATTATTTCACTTCCACAATGCCTGCAATCTTTCTGATGGTACCTGTACCTATAATTGTATAGGTTTTCATTTCGTAGATTTGAACTGGTGGACATTTTTGCGTAATTAGAATATTTGCTTAGCTTCATGCATACAGCGTGTAGCTGCCCCTCATGTAGCTGGGTCGGCAGAGGGAACCTAGTGGAATTTGTATAATACAACTATACAACTGTCGCATATACACTCACACCGCACCGTGCCACTGGGCCACGATGGCCTCTCATTAGAATATGTAGAAGAAATAATAGCTTATACTTTTTCTTGACACTGCTTGCAATGCTATATAAGCGTAGTTTTTTTTAGCTTCCCGTCGTATCCCGGACATTAGCAGAGTAGGCAGAGGGAACCAGGGAACCTAGTATTCCACAATGCGTTCCCATTACGACTCTTTCTACCGGATTCTGGAGGTATTGCCTGTTAAATGGTGGGTCTCAACGCCACATTTTGCCTCGTTACCAGGCCGAGCCAATTAAAATATGAAATATTTAATTTCCTCGAGTGGGAATCGAACCCACAACTTATCGTGTTTACAGTCGCACGTTTGGGCTAGTGCCACACAAAGAGAAATATATAAAAATACATACCTAAAATAAATACAAACCAATCTTATTGCAAATAGCAATCTCTGTCAGTCAACCTCTGTAAAGAGGTAAGAGGTAAAGAGGAGTTTAGCCGGAAAAAAAGAGGTGCTGGCTAGTGCACCTTGGGAACTTTAAAATGGAAGTGAACCCGCGGTTGAAAGTAGTGTAATTTGATTTAGTTAGATCATTTTTATTATTTATAGATAGATATTTATATATAGATAGATAGATTATTTTTTATTTGGAATGTCGAATGTAGATTCAAATCTCAAACGATGGAAATTAGGATTTATGTTCTAGATTTTTCTTTGATGTGGATATCCACAAAGAATCTGTACTATAATATGTACTTAATACATTATGTTTATTCTTTAATTTTTTTAATAGTTTTGTAACAACTCTTGAAATTTACAACGTAGGGGTTTTTACATGCGGGAAATAGCTTAAAGGTAAAAAAAAGTAAGAAACAGTAGTTCCTGGGATTAGTACGTTAGACAGACAAACTCTTCAGCTTTATAATATTAGTACATTCACAACGATTCTTCGATGTCTGACAATATTACAAAAGTATAGAACTCTACATTTGTAAATTGGTTGGAAATTATTCCTTACACCTTGGTTAAGAAAAACTCGCGTCGAAAGAGCGCAAGATGTTAAATGCCTCATTGTTTTAACGACAGATGCCCTTTTACTTTAAAAGTCGGTCGAAATTACTAAAAAGTTCCCATTTTGTATCAATTTTCAAACAAAATTGAACTCGCGATCACTGCAATAGAGCTCAAATTGATGTTGCCGAGCATTTTAACTAAGCATCTGTCAATCAGCTGGTTTTTTGAACTTTATTAAAAGGAATTTCTACTGAATTTTACTAAAAAAAATATGTGTAATTTCTTATGTACATTGGGATAAAGTTGAAAATTGGTAGCGAATGAACGGTTGTGAAGGTATGCAGACCTTTTACGTGTACCTATTGAAAATTGAAATGTCAGCTGAGGCGGTCCTGGCGCAGCAGTACAGTGACTGACTGCAAACGTGACGATTGTGGGTTCAATCCCTGGAATTGGGCGAAAGTGAGGAAAGGAGTGAAATATCACGTGTGAATATTTGACTCCTCGGCGGAACTCAACGCCGTCTCGGCCTCGTTACCAGTGAGGAACGGTTTCCCACTCGGTGAAATGAATTCACAGATTGGGAAACGAACAAACAACCATCACGTTTCTAGTCGTACACTTTGTAAATACCTTACTTTATATATTGTACAAACGAAACATATAAATAGTAGTTCAATGTAATCAGAAACTGTATTTTTGTTCTGTAACTTGGGGTTAATTCGACCCATATTCAATCCACTACTAGAACATATAAAGTCTTAGGACGTCAATCAAGGATAGGTAGAAAGAACCTGTAGTGTTAAAAATCGGCGGACAGTGGGGAACCTAAGTGTCTTATTGCAAAACTAAGTGACTTAAAACTAGGTTCCCAGGATTCCTCTGCCTACCCTACTATGTGCGGGATACAGCGTAAAGCTAAAAAAAAATCAAAAATTAAAGTGTCATTATATGTATATTCAAATTGATAATAATTAATAACCTACTTTTTCTATGTATTAAAATAAAAGTTATACCTACTATAGAAAAAGAAATGTTTCTGTATAATTTTCTTAGTGCTATTTAATATATAATATAAAAATAAAGAGTTTAATACATATTCTATATATTAATATAAGTAATACCGCCTGCGCCTGCGCCTGCGCAAGGTCGGCTTTGAAAGGAAAAAAATGTAGCATCTGTCCCGCGGCACGCGAACGTCACGTGTCCTCACTTACCTGGCTTTGTAGATGTTATATGTTCAACTTATTTATATATTTATATTATACTTTATTTTAATATAACTTTTTTATTATTCAACCGATTTATATAAAACACACACTAAATGTTAAGGGAAGACAAAATTAAATAATGTAAAGTATATTTAAATCACTTAAGCTGTTTCTCAGATTAGCGTAAACAAATACACAAACAAACAAACAAAAATAACGAGTAGAAATTATTGTTTTGGGTTCTACTACATTGATTAATGATGTCCCCAATAGATTTTCTCATTTCTCATGTACAGACAGCAATTAGTTACAATTTTATTACATTTATCTATATTATATTTAAATTAGTTACTTTTATCTGTGGCTTCGCCTCCGTTGTCAATAAGAGTTGTATATTATATCATTATGACACATCCTAATTACCAGAGGTAAGTTTGACCGCAGGTACAGTGAGTTATATAGAATCGATGAATACGAAATATATTATAGTCTATAGCCTATCTCATTCTAAAGACGTTTTAGCAAAAAAGGATTTTTCAATTAAAATCAATCATTCCTAAGATTTAAACTTTTAACCAAACTAACTCTTCAGACTTATAATATTAAATAAACATATTTAGATAGCTCTTGTAATTTTAGGGTACGTAGGAGAGAGTGAGTGATGCATATCTAGAACTATTTTTCAGGGTGCTTGGCCTTCAGTGGTTATATGACTTAAAGATAATGTGGCACAAAATTTAAATGGGCACGGACTATCCCTAGACGGTTGCGGGTTCAATCGCTTCTCGAGGGAATGGTTACATTAAAATAATTTTTATTCTTCCGCTCTAGTACATAAAGTGCGCTTTTAACAAGCAATGTCTCGAAAATGTAGGAGTGCATGGGGAATGGAGAATGGGGGATGGATGTCTTGACACTACGTTCCCTTTGTCCCCCCTGCTATAAGCGACATATAGCGTGAAGCTGTTGTGTACCCTATTATAAAATCAAACATCCTACTCAACAGATGCGCACGCGCCAAATGCCGGAAGCTATTTTGCTTTGAAAAAAATCATATGGCATATACCGTTTGCTGCTTCGTACACCTTTGATTTGATCCCAATTTTTAATATTTGCATGTTATATTGGTGATTGGGTTGCTGTTCTGTAGCGATGGCTACAGGCTGAACTACATTTTTGGACTTAATCTTGTAAGTTCAAGTTTAGTTTAAAATTTAAATATATATTATAATTAAATATAATTATTTGTACTGTCAGGATATTAATAAATGCCTTTCAGTCAGCATGTAAAAAAATGCCTTTCAGTCCTTCTTATCTAAAATCCAGGTTTCACTTCTTGGGCGTTGATACATCCTCTCAAGTTCAACTTCGATCAAGATCTGACAACCGATTAAAGTTGCCAACTGCCCACACGCGCTTTTACGGTGAATCCTTTTCTGTGAAAGCGGTAAAACTCTGGAATATGATTCCTTCAGACATTCGTCACTCCAAATCCTTAGATATATTCAAAAGTCGTCTAACTAAGTATTTTCTTTCCTTACAATAATTATGTATTTATTTATTTGCAATATAGTATGTATAAATGTATGATGCCTATATTCAAACAATGAGACCCATTTATATGCCAAATTTCAACTTTGTCAATCCAATACATTCGTTTATGCCTTGTGTGTCAGTCAATCAGTTAATGGTAGTGTTTTTGGTAGGGTCTTTAGAACCCACTAACAAATCTATGTACTCCTTTCCACCTCATTTACTAATCCAACCATTAATCCATAAGGTGTCCAAATCTTGATACCGTGTATTTGCAATTTCTAAATAGTGAACAGATGTGTAAGCACCTTGCACTTGCCATCTGCGCATGCGCATACGCAGACGACCGGGGGCATTCACTTATATACGTTATAGGTACGTGTACCTTTGACCATTTCACTGTCTTGGATTATAATAAAAATATATGGATAACTAACAGTCACACTAACGACTGGTTGTAGGTTCGATACCCAATCGAGACAATGAAATAGGTATATATTTAAATTTATATTTCCATTTCATCGTTCTGGTGTCGAGGCAAAGCGTGGCTTTGATTGCCACCACTCAACACGCAATACCTCCAGAATTCGGCGGAAAGTGGGGAACGGAGTGTTTTAACACTAAGCTGCTATGCGCGGGATATATTGTAAAGCTGATAAAAAAAATATGGATAATGTACCTATGGCGCAGTGGTTCCGTGTCTTTTTTTAAGATCAGGTTGAACAAAAGTGAAGCCATAAAAACACTGTTCAAAAGTAATGGAAAAGCCTCCCCTGGAAGTTATCTTTAGATAAGTCTACGGTGAAAAGAAAGGAAAATGATCACACAACTCTCCGCCTCATATTCTCCGCACAATGTGCAGGTGTTACAAAAGTGCCACCCATCCAAATAAAATCCGAGTCACCACCACTTGACCCCATTGTCACAAAGGAAGTCGTCGACGCCGATGTAATCAGTTAATTGTTCTTATTACTTAAATGACTACGAGCAACTTTTATTTAAATATGCTATGTCAATTTCTATTGAAGTAATTTGTTAATGTACCTTATATATCATGGTTTAGTGGTAATTAACATCAGTTGTAATAGATTTGATATGATAGTATCGATTAATTAATTGTTTCGGAGTATTTTTTTAATCTCTTCTTATTTTTTGCTAATATACATGGGGGATCTAGTTTTAAGAGTTGCCTATGGTATTCTACGCCGTGTCTACCAGAGTGAGAGAATGAAAGAAAAATTTAATGCTTACAAGTTGTATGTTTTTATAGCTTCACGCTGTATTCTGCACATAGCAGAGTAGCGAGAGGGTATCTGGGAACCTAGTGTCAAAACACTCCGATGTTGTTTTAACATCATTGCGCCGTACCGGCTACAACGTTCGTTGTTACCTCACGTTCTTTTTCTTTGTCTTCATCTTTTTTTAAAGGTTAACGCTCGATTTCTCGTTTACAGCAGGGTAGACGATGGTAGTGGGTTCGGTTCGTAGATATTAGTTATTTATGAAAAGAAGATAAATCACGGGGTTGAGTCGCCCCAGTGTCCACCCAGCTTACTTCTTAAGATAAGCCCTAAACCGTTTCAAGGTTTCTAGGTCACTCAATAACTGACATTATTCTTGAGAATAATAAAATATTAACATCTTTCAAACGCTAACCTAATTTTGTAAGAAAGGAGCTAAAATTAACATACGTACAGACCTACAGTTTACAGCAGTGTTCTTAAACAATGCCATTGTGTCTTAATATTTCATGGTCACTTATTTAAGGTTAAGAAGTGTTTTAACACTTATTACTTTTTTTTTTGGTTCTCGCTCTATCCCGCGCATAACATTGTAGGCAGAAAGATATATTGTTAAGACATAACGTTTTTCAGCCATTTTAGAGACATATTATATTTCTCAGACATATTATTTTCTCTGCTGTTCTATTTTCATTGTTGTAGTAATAAAGTACGGTCAACCTATCCTAGACACCCTTCATTCAAGGTAAGAAAATAATCGAAAGTAAGAAAAATTTTAATATCAAATCCGCGCAGCTATTTACATCAAAGTTCAGGGCGGCCACGACTCGTTGACCGTACTGTGGACATAAACACGACGGTTGTGCATATAATAGCTACGATTTTATTTTCATTTCTTCAAAACGCGGAATTGTGTTCCGCCACTCAACTCCGCCACGCATTGCCTCCAGAATTGTGCGGAAAGTGGGGAAGTGCATTAATGGGAACAAAGTCTTTTATCACTTGGTTCCTAGGTTCCCTCTGCCTACGTGCTATGTGCGGGATACAGCGTGAAGCTTACCAAAAATTCTCGCTGTGGCAATAAGACAATGCGCGTCGTTCGGTTTCATCTCTCGACGCGGTAGAGGTGGAAAATGAGGAACGAAGTGTCCTAACTAGGCAACTGCTATAATAATAATTATTATTATTTAATTAATGCTGTATTATTATTTAATACAGCATTAATTGAAATAAAATTTATCTGTACATAAATCTATGTAATGCATAATAATGTAAATGCATTTTTTTAAACTACTTTCACCGTGACCAAAGCGAAGTTCACAAAAGGTTTTAATTATAACCTAACCCTATACGTCTGCGGCCATCATCTGTTACCCTGGAAAAAAAGTTTCATTTTTTTCTTATTAAACATCTTTGCCCCGAAACCTGGTTATTATATTCGCGCGTGCACTTTTGAATTTTTGCCATACAATAAAAAAAATCGACACCGGTTTAAGAATTACACAAAGGGATCCTAATCTAACCCTCTTATTCGATCTCTCTTTCTTTTTTGATGGAAATGAAAAGAGACAACAGATGCATAGGGGCTGTTGTGCGCGCGCATCTGCTTCTTATACTATTAAAGTCATATGGAATTAAAATTTTCGTTTGATTCTCAGCCTTTAGTGAAGAAAATATAGCTGGTTTCTGGTTGCTTGTGTGGTATATCGCAGATGTTAAAAGCATTTCGGTATACAGCCCAGTGTTGTACTGAACGCCGTCACTCCGCCTGTAGGCTTCGTGGCGTGCGGACGTCTTCGCGTTGACTTCGTATAGGCGTTTAATTTAATTAATAATAAAAATATTAATAAAACACGCGTCAAGTGTTAACGTGACTGAATAGAATCGTGACTGTGAAATGTATTGAGAGTTCTAGTTATTGTTTTTTTTTACGACCTTTCTGGAAATCGTTCGGCCGTATAAATGATGGGTGTAAGCAGTTGTATGAGCCTCAGGCAGGCTAGGGGCTCCTGTCATTGTCCCGCGTGCCCTAGGGCTTCGGGCCATGGGGCTCCCATGCCACCCCAGACCTTGGTACTTCCACCAATGGCTCTGGAGCCCGAAACCACGCCAGTAAAAGACAAGAAAGGATCTAAAATGAAAGTCCTTAAGAAAATCAAGAAGAAAATTGGATTAGGTAAGCTTTGGAAAGCTTTTCTTTATTTTTTCTTTAATTAGTGAAAGGTGTGTGTTAGTGTTTTATAGTCTGTGAAATGTTGTATTTTTTTTAAATGAATATAATTGAACATTTTCAGTTTAATACACAAAATACAGGCGGTTTCTAACGGTTTTTTTTATCTAATCTGCAAAAGCTAACATTTGTTACGTTTGCAAAATTTTTTTATTAAAAAAGAAACAATGTTAGGTAATAGTCTACCTACTATTATAAAAACTCTACTCTACCTACTATTATAAACATCATCTTAAAAATGTATAGTTCTGTTGTACTTTTATAATCTGTTTAAATATGAATTAATAATAAAAGTTAATGAAACTCATTAAAGCTTTAAAAAAAATCGTACTGTTCTTTTCTGTTCTTTGATAACGGCGTTTTAAATAAAAATATACATGATTTTTACTTCTATTTGTACTACGGATGACATTTTCTAAAATATCTATGGAATGAATATTTTTTCCCTTTACCTTCCATTAAATGTCAATTGCGTTTGAATATAGAAGTAATTCAAATTTAGAGCGTCATTTCAAACGGTTTTTGAATTGCCAGTTCTGTTTTCTTGAATATTTAAAGATAAACACGTTATATTTAATATTATAAAGTAAAATAATGTGATGGAAGTTCATCTTAATAAAAATTATGGTAAGCTTTAGTTTTGTTTTATTATTTTAAATTATGATGCAATTTCTAGGTAGTGTACCCACACTATAAAAAATAAAATAAGAAGCTAAGCTAAAATTCTAAGAATAGTACTCACTATTCTTAGTATTTTTCGAAATTTTCGACTACGTTTCACGTACTTTTAATTCAATCACTTATGCATGAATAGAAAATTTAAATTATTATTTGAAAATAATAGTTCTGTATCAATATTTTTAAAGTAATAGTGAAATTAGTACTGTCGTCATAAAAACTTAAAAACCAACCAATATTTTTATACATTATGTTAATTAGTCGAAGATAATTGCAAGTATTTACAATCTACTTATATACATATGAGTTTCTTTTAACTTTTAGTTATTTTTCAATTATTATCCACAGATAATAGCATGAAATGAGAGTATGTAATTAAAATGTTATTTATGTTTTATTAATTGGTCGCGTGCCACCTGTACCTACCTACATCTGCCAAACACCTTGCGTTAATCAATAGTTATTATGAAATGTAATGACGTCTTATACTCACTGGTTGTCACCAGTTCAAATACATTCTAGAGTGTTTGTACTGCGAACGCGGTGGGTGTGGGTTCGATTTCATCTCATGAGATGCCAAACATGCAAATTAGCAAAATTCATTTCTTAACAATTCTGATTTTATGTGGTTTTCAATAACAGAAATAGTGATAGCGATTTACATGTATAATACACGCATATAATATTAGTATTATTGTAGTACATGTGGACGAGCACGACACTAGTTCTGTTATTATTCAAGTAAAAATGTTAGTGATATAACTTGTATCTATATTTAGTTTCATTCTTTTTCCTTTTACTTGTAACGCATCGTTGAGAGGGGTGTTTTTTTATTATCGGTCTACGGTCGTTACTTCTATTCTAGTTGTATGATATAATAATAACTAGAAATATCTTTCACCTTAATTAGAAACTAGGATATTTATACAAAATGCACGCAGAGAAGCTAATGTAAAAACAGTCGCTTTTCTACTTACCGTCTAATTTTCCAAATATTTTGTCTACTTGTAGTAAGGATATAGTTAGGTAAATAATATATAGCATGGTGAGCCAGGAAAACTGGTGTTAAAACACTCCGTTCTTACGCACCGCCTACTATGTCTATGACTTTTTTTTAATACGGCTCTAGTTATCTGCCTTATTTTGGTCACAGATTATTAATTTATAAGAAAGGTTTAAAAACAAAAAAAACATTGTTTAAAAAGAATAAAGTTATTGAATTTGTAAACAATGCTTTTTTTGTTCATAGATTAAATAAGACTATAGCCATTTGGTCATTAAAAAAATAAACTAAGCGCACTTCTAAAGTCTTTGCCTAAAAGTTATGAACAAAAGGTCTTTTTTTTGAACAATGCAAATTATATTGGCATATGGCGGCCGGATGTTGCAACAGATGTAGATAGTTTCCGTGTTGCGTGAATAGTAGGCTTTAGCTTTGGGGTCCGCGTCAGGAAGTAGGGGAAGTCGAAGCCGAAAACGTACATACAGTACGGTCGACGAGGATTTCTCTTAAGTTTGATTGTTTTTCTTCAGAGCGCGAGTGAACAATGCGCAAAAGTTCAGAAAACTTAGCTTCAGGGCGGCCACGACTCGTTGACCGTACTTTATGAATATGTACGAGTACTATGAACTATCACTCAACACGCTAAATTAGGCGGTGCGTAAGAACAGAGTGTCTTAACACTAGTTTCCCGCTGCCTTGCCTGCTATATGCAGGATAAAGCGTGAAGCTAAACAAATCATATACATTATATATATTGAAATCGCGTGCCTGATCGATCGTTACGGTTTTATTTTTATGGTAAATTTATACTAGCCTTTGGAAAGCCGTCTCACGATTCTTCTATTGTTTTTTAATTGAATATAGATAGGTAAATGATTATTTTTGTTGTGAATTTAATATTTATATTCACTTCACTTTGATATATAAAGTTAAATACAGTACAGTTTACATTCTGCCTTGTAAGAACTTCATAGGTGTGCTCAGAAACAGATGATCATAGTTTATCGTATTTTTTTTCAAATTGCATAACAGTGCATCCTTGCAAGGTTTTTTTATGTCGTCCTTATACGGGTCTTTGCCTCGAGAAGGTCGTTTTGGAAAAAAAAATTCTAAAGACAGCTGTTGAAGCAGCTGACTGTATGAGGCCTGTTTCAAATGGAATGTATTTTATTTAATGTTATTTATTATCCAGTCTGTAGAAGATAGGTTTAATGTTGTATCTTTTTGTTTGCTTCACGCTGTATCCCGCATCTAGCAGGGTAGGTGGAGAGAAAATAGAGCTTAGTCGCTCCGTTGCTCACTTTTCTCTAAATTTTCGAGTTACAAGCGACAACTTGTACGTATTAATAATTCCTTTTTTTGTAAGTAATGGTCATATTTAAAAATTAAATAATATTAAAAATTAATTTGTCATGAAAAAACTAATTTACTTTTTTCTGTCAACCCTGCCCATCTGCTCACGCGCATGCTCCAAGTACCGTTTCAGAACAGCTGGTGTGTGAAAGAGTCAGCGTGCGTTAGTTCATACGTTAGACGGAGATAGCATATAGATATTAGACATGAAGATATGGCGTCAAATACCACCTGGGTTTACTTAGTTTTGGTGTACTTTATGATAAAATTTTAAGTATTCCGAGTAAATATTATATGATCTAGATAAATGGAGAAATAGGTTATTTTTTATATAAAATAGTAACAAATTTTATTATGTTAATAGGTTATATTACTATCATTTTTTTCTCAAGGGAAAATAAATAACACAAATGAACTTTACCTTTTGAATGTGCAATATCATGAGTTCAGAGATGGAAAATGAAGAACGGAGTGTCTTAACACTAGGGAATTAGTTCTTAAAGCGATAAGATGAAAAAAAAAACATTACTATACAAAAAAATATGTAAATAGAGGTAGGTACATATATATGTAATACATATTATATTAATTTACCTCATCCTGGACTCGAACTTGAAAATAAATAATAATCTTTTAATATTTTTTCTTATATTTTATTTCTCTTCTGCTTTAGACATGTAGGTATCAATAAAAGTAAAAAAAAAACGCATCAGCTGTTGTCTGTCTGTTCTTTGTTACATACAGACATTATATCTTGCGTCCTTGTCTAATATTATATTGTACCAGCTGCTTTATGTATTTTTTTATTAAGAAAGAGATAGCTTTAACAGATGTTTAGAAAGAATATTGTAACTTTATTGCGATTTTTTTTTGTTTCGCGGGCTGAGCAGAGGGAACGTAATGTCAATTAAGAACCGATGCAAATAATAATTTTGATTAAAAGAGTTCATACAATACATATTATAAAAATATTTAAATAATCTACTAATGATCTATTTAGTATTTTAAATGTCAGTATTGTCAGTCGCAATAACTTCTATGGTTTTAGTTTACTATCACTTGTAAGATTACGAAACTTCGCCAGCATTCCTCTATACTAAGAGTTCCCACGGTAGTTAGTTGGCTCTTCCATTTCGAATCGTGCGTTATCTGGACGTTGCATTGCTCTACGGCGTTAATCCACGTTAACTAATGCCAATTAAAGTTTAATTAGAGCTATTTTTGAAAAGAAAGATCCTTTATCCTGTATCCCGTAATCAGGGTTAGCAGGAGGAATCTAGTGTTAAGATAAAGAAATCCACTTTCTTGCTTGTTAGCGGAACTAAACGCTGCATTTTGTCCTATTTTGAGCGTAAAAATAATAACTTATTTATCCGAGTTGTCTTTAAGCAGATGCGTAAAGTATATCCATATAATATAGAATAGAAAGGCAATTTAATAAATGTCTCGACAACCCAATGTACTGGAAAGCGCGCAAACGTTGAGGTCGGAGGTCGCGGGTTCATGTTCCGGTTAGGTTTGCATAATGTATGGCTGGCGTTTTAGTTGCATTCGATGTGTACTTTCAATTTTCATTATATATATATATATATATATATATATATATATATATATATATATATATATATATATATATATATATGTATGTACGTATGTATGTATAGTCTTTAGTGTTGATGTGTGGATAATGAAATTGGAGTTAACTCATGTTGTTAATATAAGTAATTGTAATCGCGTCGGTTTTGGGTTGAATTACCATTCCGGGGAAATTATTTTATTTATTCGCTTTGATCTTGAAAATTAAGCAGAAAGTAAGAGTGAGTCTCCGAGTGTCTAAACACTCTGTTTCTTCTGCCTACCCTGCTATATGCGGGATACAACGTGAAGCTAATGTTGATTAGTTACATTGATAATTTTTGAAGTAAACATTTTTTTTATTTGAACTACGAAAGCGTGTTTGCATAACGTCTTAGTACATATAATAGTAGAAATTAACATGTAAATGTTTTCTTTACTAACTTCAGAGTGCAAACGGATGCAGGAAGTTACTTTTGTACTTAATAAATAGTATAATAATACAGTGTCTGACAAAAACCACGATAGTGATGGGTTCCACTCTTACTTGGAAGAATGGCCTTATTTCCCCGCTAAGATAAACTACGGTGTTGAGTTACGCATCTCAACACTTAATGTCAGAAATTTTTCATTTTCCACAGAAATGGAATGAAAGGAGTCTTTAACGTACTCAAAAATAAGTGTAGCAGACAGGTGAATTTCTTTTTTTTTTTAATTTCCCCAAATAGTAACTGAACCAACACCTTTCCAATCTTGTGTCCACTTTTTTTTTCCAAAATTTTCTAGCAACAGATGTAAACATATTAAACCCTTTTGAATTTTAAAGCGTTTCTCAGTACTGCGTGGGAATGGACAATTTAGATATACCCTCGATTATTTCCCCCGAAGTACGACCTTATTGCTTTACAATAAAAGCGATTTTCCACTGATTTTATGCCATGCAAATTATAATACAAGCTGTGAATGGTTAATTTCTTTTGTAGTTGTATGTATAACAATGTAAGAAGAGTTTGTTTCCGGTAATATGTAAGTTTATACATTTTTTTTGGGGAGGAATGATGATTTTTTCCTGTCTATTTTGGTTACATCTGGTCGTTTTTTCGTTTTCTTTTCGATTTCCTATGGGAACAGTTAGTGTTTTGCACCTTTTTGATTATTTTCAAGATCTATTAATACGGTAACGTTGTAGTTGGAGTAGTTGGTGGAGGACAGTGGGTTAGCGTCTAACTCTAAGCGAGAAACCTATGTGGATTTGAATCTGTCAATACCAAGTGCGGTGTTGAATTACGCCACTTAGCACGTAATGTCTTGAAAATAGACCAAAAATACAGACTAGATTATCTTGACATAAGGTTATTATTGTCCATCTTTAAAAAAAAAATTTTTTTATACAAAGTTCAAATAAGTTCTTTATGCCTAATAAACTAAATGCGAGCATTGCGTGTAGATAATTAATATACTTATCAGCTAAATGTATTCCCAACTACAACATTCTTGAGAATTTTTCTCAGTAACATTTCGAATTGATGAAATATTTTCTTACTGTTCACACGCTTTCGTTTTAATCCTTATATGTAACAAGGCGCCGATAAATAACTATTTATAGGAAATCAATATATTATATAAAATACTCGCTTTGTATTTGGCTTCGTTCACCGCCGTTCATAGAACCTAGTGTTAAAACACTTCCGTTTCTTACTTTCCGCTGAATTCTGGAGGCACTGCGTGTTGAGTGGCGAGTGCTGCCATTTGCCTCGTTATCAGAGTGAGGAAAGGAATGTTAAATATTTCGATTCCTGGAGTGGGAATCGAACCCACAATCTTTCGCGTTTACAGGGACAGGCTTGTTGCATCATATAGTTAGTTTATATATTCCTCAATAAATGGACTATCCAATACAAACAATATTTTTAAATTCGAACTAACAGTTCCTGAGATTAGCGCGTTCATCCAAACAAACTCTTCGGCTTTTTAATATTAGTATAGATGATGTCACAAGGATTCCACGATGCTCAATTGAGGCAAATGGTTAGTTTTATTCAGCCGCTCAGTAAATAAAACTAAACAAAAACTGGTGATAAGTACCTATACACATTAAAACAAACACACACTGAATGATGATTGAGAAATATACTGAATATCGAGGCAGTCGTCACATAGCGACAACGTCAGTGGGTTCGATTCTCGCTCGAGGAAATTAACTATTTTCATTTGCTCTTTAAAAATACACTTAATGTGAAATGGTGGCGGCACTTGGGGAACAGAGTGTATTAACACTAGGTTCCCTCTGCCTTCCCTTCTGACTAAAAAAAAAATTAGAACCAAAATCGGTATGACAAAATAAATCGATACATCGCACAGAAAGGTGACGTTCCCACGATCCGTGAGAGTGTTGGAGTGAGATGGAACGTGCAATAAACTATACGTGCGAAAAAGACAGAAATAGTAACAATTACGTTAACAGTTATAGTATGGTTAAAGGTAGCTTATTTGTTTATAATCTGGAACGTGTTTTAGGAAGTTTTTTAATTGTCTTTACATTGTAAAATAGATAATAAATAATTATTTATGTATTTCTTAGTTGCACGCTGTATTCCGCATATAGCCAGGGTAGGCAGAGGGAACATAGTGTTAAGACACTTCGTTTCCAGTTTTCCGCTATTTTTCCGAGACATTACGTATTGAGTGACGGAACGAAGATATGAAAATAATTCATTTACCCGAATGGGAATCGAACGCACAACTGTCGCTTTTACAGTCAGAATAAAATATTATTTAATATTACTTATTATAATTTTAATTCTGTGAAATTAGGAAATATTTTATTTTTAACTGTATACTTTACTTTTTAAATTTTCGTTGGTCACACTCTAATATTTTGATAAAAACCCATGATTAGGACAATTAGAGTGCTCAGAATGGTGGTAGCTTTCACTAATTTAGGTATAACACGGTAACTTATTGCAATAAAGATTAATTTAAAGGCAACATAAATTTCTCTTCTCTTTTTTTCTCTTTCTTGCTATGGCTGTCCGTCGTCAGTTCTTTGCTTGTTGAAAGAATCGTTTTATTTATGAGCCTACCGTTTTAAATATGAAGTATTTTATTTATTTGTAATATACCTACTTAGTCTTAAATAAAAAACTTATTGCATCATTTTTGAAATCTAATTTATCTGATCTATAGATCATTCATAACCTTGATCCAACCATATTTGGTAACGCATGACAGCTAACAAAGGTGCATTAACGAAAGTGATGCTCCCACGGTGTAGATCGTTTATACTTGTTTTTTGTTTTCTTTTTAAATATTATGTAGATGTGATTGTTGTTGTGGTACATCACTAATTGTTTTTTTAAATAGAGGATATCTAGTGACAGAGTATTTTTTAAAATTTAGTTATGAAGACTAATAAAATGCGAAAGTTATTTAGCCTAATTTATGTTTAAATTATTTTTTATTTCCTCTCTTTGGTAGCGATAAGCGCGGCGTTAAGTTTCGCGACTCAACACATGAAATCTCAAAAAATTCTGTTTGATAATATGTTGATGTGACAAATCACTCTGAAAAGAAATTGCTGAATTAAACGCCGCATTTGTAACAATAAACCACAAAAAAAATTGTGCGTGTACAACTGTTATTCACGAATTATACGATGAATAAACAAACATACATACAAAATACCTTTGCAATTATAATTTTGCTGTTTTCAATTAAAAATAATAATCAATTATACATGATTGCTATAGAATGGAAGTAAAAATAAAAGGGCAGTGACAATTGTATCGTGGGATAGTATATGAGACCGTTAGTCCAGTTTTTATCCTTCGTTTTGCGTAAAACGTGTATGCGCTGTGTGCTTATTTAAATAAAAAACAGGATAATAATATTTAATAAGCTGGATAAGATGATTATCGCAGCAAGAATGAAAATGTTATTTAATATAATCGAGCCCCCAACCATCGCGTCTACGTTCAGACATATTGGTACTGAGCCTATCTTCCTTTCTTCTAAAAAAATTTCCATATTTAAATACGTTTATCTTTTTTTTTTCTTACGTTAGTTAAGAAATAATTATATTAATAACAGTATAGAAAGGCTGCCATTATTTCTTTATGATGGAAATCGTTCTTGTTATATGACCATTACGTTACGTGTTAAAGCTATATTTATAATTTACTAGCGACCAGCTTACGGCTTCGCCTGCTTTACCACAAAAATTTTTTAGGAGAACTAGTTCCTGAGATTAGCTCGTTCAAACAAAAACACTACTTTTTATATTTCTGTTCTCAATAAATATTGTATATACAAATACACTTAAATCCGCATATAGGAGGTTAGACAACCTATAGTTAAGACTCTCCGTTTTCCTCCGAAACAGTGGCGGAAATAAATGCTGCTGCTTGTATTTAAATGTTTTATCATACAAAATATCAACCTATTACATATTAATCGTGAAAAACATTTTTTTTTCTAATCCATGGAAGCCTAAAAGATTTTGTTTATGGGAATTCTTGGTGTGTGTGCTACTTTATAAATAAACGGAACACTATAGAATGTGTTTAAATTATTTTGGACCATATGTCCTAAATAATAAGATGCCTTTTGCTATATTAGTTTATCTAGCGATTCATTTCCCACGCTATCGTCGGTGAATCATTAAGTATCGATAAAATGTGGTCGTGTTTTTAGTTGTATTTTTGTGTTTTGTTTGGTTGGTGTGGAAAGTGTAGGTTCGATTTTTGGTTGAGGCTTTTTTTGGGATTTTTGTAGGTGAAAGGCTTAAGAGTAGTTGAATTTCTAGTTAGTCTAAAAACACATTTTTTTTTTTCATTTTCTTCGGTAGGATTGTACTGACGACTGTCATCATATACTTTCAAGTTAGTTACATGTTATCGGTTAGACAAAGGTCTTTTAGTAAACCTTTTGTTCACTAGATGAATAGCCTGTGTCAGTTCATAACGCTTATTTGTCTCATTACATAGAATGACGGTAAATAATAAATTAAGTTTTTTAAACTTATTGTTTTAAATATATCTTTTTCTTTTAGCGTCACAATGTATCCCACATATGGCGTGGTAGACGAGGGAATATAGTGTTAAGACACTCCGCTCTCCGTGCACCATCCAATTTTAGAGACATTACGTGTGCATTTGTTTAGCGGAACTCGATCGTCTTTCTTACCAGAGCGAAGAATTGGAAATAATTAATAGCTTCGAGGGGAAACATGCTTGTGCCTCCGCACCACGACCGGCCTCATGGTTTTCTAATTTTAAATAAAAAAAACCCACTATCTCTAGATAAGCGAGAGGAAACGGATGTACAAAGTATCCACTATCCACTGGCCGCAACCAGTAACTTGTATCAAGTGTCCATGGGATGTGAAATCTGATACGTTTGATAGCTTTCCCGTTTTGTGATTAAAAAAAAAAGAAATTTTTAATCAATTAAAAAGGCCTTAATTTTATATTATATTATTCTATTGCATCTTCACGCTGTATCCCGCACTTAGAAGGGTGGACACGGGAACCTGTTGTTAAAACACTCTTTTACTACTTTCGGAACTCAACGTCTTGGTTCATCTAATTTTTCGAAAATTTTGCAGTACCTGGGGAATAGAATATGTTAACATTAGGTTCCCTCTGCCTATCCTGCTGTATGAGGGTATCCTGCAGCAGTGTGAAGCTATAAATTTCCTCGAGTGAGGATCGAACCCTCAACCATTGGGATAAAGGCAATGGTTGAGGGCTGACGATGGTCTGACTTATTTTTAACCCCCTGCCCCAAATATCGTTACACGTTGAAAATGCATTTAATTTATGTCTCTAACTAAATCCCCGTGGGTCAGTGCCATGTGTGACAGTTGTGCATACGGCTAGAGGCGACCCCCGCGTTGCTCCCGCCGTGATATATTTTGTATTGTCTGGAGAATCGGAATAACTATGGTTTTAGTGTATTTTAAGATATTTTTGTTGTCCAGATTTTAGAAGGTAGTTGACTTAAGAGAAGTGTTAACTTATCCCTCTATTAAAAAAACTAAGGTTTCCGCCACCCAATACGCAACGTTTCGTAAATTTAGTGACGCGGGCAACGGAGTGTCTTAACACTAGGTTCCATCTGTCTACCTTACTATAGAGAATAATATTAGAATATAAATAATACTAATTCTAAATCCTTCCACATATTATATTCCATTTCACTTGAAAAGAAACGAAGCGTGACGTTCTAAAAACGCACTGTGCATGAACGTGTGGTGTGCGAGCGAGACGCAAACATTCATTGGGTGATGTTAGAAAGATACGGCAATACTGGATAGTGAGGGAAACATTGTAATAAAAAGATTATATCTATTGTTTTTAACTATATATTAGATGTTTTTTTTTAAATTAATGTGCTGATTGACTTCTTCTTTTTCACTTTTTAACCAAAAATTAAAAACAAGTGAAAAAGATAAAATATCTTGAAAGTTATTTTTATCTTCTAGGGTAGGCAGAGACAATTAAAAAAACCTACGAAAATCTTTCGCACCTCCAATGGGTGGTGTAATATAGCCTTTCTCAATAAATGGACTATCCAAAACAAAAATATTTTTTAAATTTAGTGATTTCTGAGATTAGTGTGTTCAACCAAACAAACTCTTCAGTTTTAAAAGTATAACGTGTAGATAGATATTTTCTACGTATCTTTGAAATGACTCATGCAAAATTCTAAAATAACCCCCTTTGTGCTCTCCCCTCAAAGGCCTTCTTTGTTTTTGTATTATAATTAGGCTAACTAACTCTGTTTGTCTGCATGTTTGAAATAACTGCGAGACTTTTTTACTTTTTTGTATAATATAGCTTTAGAGATTACTTAGAACATGCCTTTGAATAAATATGGTTTTTGTTTTCGTTATGGATTTTTGAGGAAGTGTTGCCACAATTTTATTTTTTTACAATTAGTAATAATTTGCTATCTATCATATATTCATAGGATATGTTAAAATAAAGATTTACAATAAAAAGCAGCTATCCATGGCAGAATGCAGTGTTACACTCCGCCAACCACCAGGTCATGGACCGCGGCGTGACCGAACCGAGTAAAAACCGATTGGAAATAATTCACAACCAATCATGCTATTAGATACGGTTTTAACTGGACCGTACTTAAATTTTATAGTGGAAATTATGGTTTTTATTAACCGACCTAATAAATGAGGTTATCCGTTTGACCTGTATGTCTGTATGTCTTTATGTATGTGATATTGTTGGAATTGCATAATATTTTAATGTGATATCTGTTTAAGCTTTTTGTTTCTATGTTGATCCTGCCTGAAGCTAATTAGACAATTCTTCTTCTTCTACGTCCTGGCATTAATCCCGGCTATTGCCAGGGTCTGCCTTCCTACTCAACCTACTCCACTTTGCACGGTCTTTTGCGACAATGTATAACTAAAATTTATAACTCATAATGTGTACAGATATCTTTACAAATGAATACCCTAAAGATTATTTATGGTTTCAAGATTTCTATTCTTGTAAAATCATCAAAATAGTAAAAAAACATGCAGAAAAATAGTAGACGAATTGTTAGTTATATTTTTATATTATATAAATGTTTAGAACATGTATAAACAAGGGAATAACTACACTAACATACCACAAACTCTGAAGAGTTATTTAAGGGAGATCCCCTAATGTAAGGGCAGATGGGGATACTTAAATTGTACGGTCCGTTACGTTTGTAGGTTAAATTTTGATAGATATTTCGGAGTGTATAAAAATTTCAGATCTTAGAGAGAAATATGTTTTTTTTTGCCTCCGCTTTACTGTGCATTCCACATATTATATGTAGTATGGTAGGTCACTTTGAAGGTGTGTTCATTTTCTTCTAGATTATCTCTCAGGAGTGCCTTTCATCAAAATCCCTCTACCTATCTTGTTATATGCGGGATCAAAAAAAATACCACATCATCCTCTTTCAGCTTTAATTAATACGTAATTTCAGGAAGAACGTTCTTATTATAGTAGCTTATTGTTACTTTTAAAGTTCTAAAAATAACTGTTGAAAACGTTACTTTGATTCAGTTTATGAATTTTATAAACAAAATAACACAAGGTATGATAAACATATGGAAAGTTTGTTTAATTTAAACATCTTTTAACTGACTTCAAAAAAAGAAAGTTATCGGTTTAATGAATAGTAAACTTAGTACATAAAGAAATAGTAATAGTTATTTTTATTTAATCCAACATCTTATATCATTTCTGAATTAAACCCGTGACCTTCAATAAAGACAACATGCCCTATTCGTCGAGGGTAAGTTAGAGGAATCGACAGCTGCGCTTGTAACTCACTTGGGGGTTTTGAATGAAGTGGTTTTAATCCTCAGGGATTGGTGTGGGGGTGTGTTCTTGATAATGTATCGATTTCTGTTATGTTCGAGGGTAGATTGAGAAAATAAATTGGAAGATGGCGAAGACACTCTGTTTTACTCAAAAAAATATTTTTTAAGGTTGATTAAGAAAATATAATTTAAATTCTCTATTTTACTAAGAAACTGGCGTTTTTTTGTGAATATTTTATATTTAGGCAGAGATAAACTAGAAGTTAGACTCCCAGATTTTCTCCTTTTGCCCAAATTTGCGACTACTCTTTGTACGCCGCCGCCGGGGCGGACAAATAAAAATAATTCATTTCTCCGCGGCTTTGAGATCTGCCATCGATACTAAGCTAAGAACTCCGCTATATGGGACACAACGTTAAGTTTTAAATAAACATTCCTCTATTATATATGTATATTTAGTCAAGGGACTTGCTCCATTTTTATTATTTTTATCCGTTAATTAACATCACCTAATTGCTCTATCCCGGAACTGTCGGGACAGTTTTAAAATTATAAAGAAATCTTATATGCAGTATGGTTCATACTTTTAGGAGATACGCTCGGAAGGACATCCTGTTCTTTTCTGAACTTGGGGTGCTCAGTGGATAGTGAAATGTTATGTTCGCTAGTGTTTTTTTTATTAAAGTACCTTTTAATGGTGTTCTTGACTTCAAATGCGGGTATGAGTGCGTATTTTTATCTCGTATAACGAGACAGCGTGCGGCGTGGAACGGAGAGTCTCAACGCTAGGCTCCCTCTGGCCTACCCTAGTATACGCGGGATAAAGCGTGCTGCCCATATCAGTGTGTTATGATGTTAACCTTAAGTATTTAATTGATTCTTTAAGATATAAATATTTCTGTATGCAATCGATTTTAAAATAATACACGCAATGGTTGATGAACATTCATTAGTACATCAATCAACAATAGTTATATATCTGCCTTGCGACATTAAATCTAGTGCAACTCTGACGTCATACTCCCAATATTAGCGCCCACCAAGAAGCCTCTGACGCAAAACGTGACATTTGCTAGCTAGTCTGTTTTCGTTTTTTTTATTCTATGGTAGATTGTCTTTTTTTTTTCTTTTTGACGTTTAGGTAATGGTTTTTTAATCTGTATTTGTTTCACTTTTTTTGGGTTTTTGTGATGTGTATGTTACGTTTCGGATCTTAACGCCGCGCTTTAGCTTTTTACCAAATCGAGGAAATGAAGATAATTAATTCCGTAAGTGATAATCGAACCCAAAACAATCATCAACAATGCTTTATTTACAATCTTAATCTACTCAAAAGTTATCTTATATTTATAAGTATTTTTTTTGTCCCCTCAGAATAGTACCCTCTCAAGCCACCCTCGCCCTCCCGCCAAAATGACAAAACCGAAATTAGTTAGGGAGACTATTTATATCGTAAATTAATTTGGGACACGCGTCGCAAATAGATTGTAAGCGTTGCAATAATAATTGTTTTACATACGAGTGTTGTAACGTGACTTGACGTAGTCTAGGTATACTGGCTGTTTATATTTTACTATGACAGTATTAGAAGACTTTACTTGGTCTCTCACAAAAAATATATAATTTTGTAATTTTACACAAAATTGCGTCTCATCTTACACAGAAATCTGATCTGAACATATTCGGAAGTACTTAAGCCCACCTTCCGCCGGAAACCATCCCCCAAGTGCAACCAACCCCTTGTAAACAACACCTGGTTGTTGATAAATAGCTTTTTTTAATATTAAAAGTCCATGTGAGGAGAAAATAGAGAACCTATACTTCTATATTATTATTTTTTTTTTTATGATGATGACATAATTTGTATACAACCTTGAATTCTTTTTTTGGAAAATCAGCATATTATATGACTGTATAATTAGTGTAATCCGAACACGTTTTGTTTCTATAAGATTATAAAATGTAAATATTATAGAAGTTATATAAAATTTATAAGTGGCCGCATAAATTTACATTTGATTTAGTGTGTTAATAAAGGATTAATAATATAGTCTTATCAATGGAATGCTGTATTCTGCACTTAGTAAGGTTAACAGAGGGAACCTAGTGTTAAGACACTTCATTTTATTTGTTTTTTTACTTACAATCAATAATTATATGAAAAAATGTTTTTATACTTGTGCATTGCATTCACTTCGTGCTTTTCAAATAATATTATGTTAATACATCATTTTTTTTTCATTAATTTTCTAAACGTGACGCGAGTGAAAACAAAATGGCCCCGCATTGTTAAACACTTCCGTGTTTATCATTAAGTGCTTAGCACACGTGCACGGGCTTATATTATAATGTTACAATTAACGCCGAATCGACAGACTTCCTCTTGCTTCCTTCCTCATTTTAACCACGTATAATAAATTAGTTCCACTACTCAGATCCTGGCTCCATCATCACACCAGCTTGATAATACTATGTTATTGTAATGTCACAATTATTACGACCTAATAAACGCGTGTACTAAAACAATATTATCAAATATGGAAAACTGAGGCCATTTGACTGTAAACTCTACAGGTTGTGAATTCGATTTCCACTCGAGGAAATAAAATATTTAATATCTTCATTTCCTCGCTCTGGCAACGAGCTAGCGTCGAGTTCCGTCGCACCAATGCTTACAGAATTCGGCGGAAAATGGAAACAGAAGAGCTTAACGCTAGGTTCCCAGGTTCCCACTGCCTACCCTGCTATGCGTGCGATATAGCGTATAGCTAAAAAATTGGAAATTTATTTTTTGTTTTTAAATATCATTTTCCTGTTTTTTACTCACTTTGATGTGCTTATAAATTTGAAAAACAGTATTTCTTTTAAGACAAAGAATCCAAAATTTATTCTTATTATCTGCAAATTAAAATAAATTGAATTGCATAAAAATCTTATGAAGCATTTGTTTTAGTATATTTTAATAAGATTAATAAAACAAGTTTAATTTATGGATTTTGTTTGAATAGTTATCTTGTTTTAAATATATTTTTTATAGCTAGTATAGCGTTACCTGTATCTCGTATATAGCATGGTAGGAATCCTAGTGTTCTATTGAATCTAATGAATTATTGGGAATGGGAGAAACCACAGCAGTGGAATGGAAATAATTCATTCTTCCGAATGTTCGACGTCCCAGACGTCCTCAAAACGCAAAATTAAAGAAAATAATTGTATAAATATTTCTTAATACATATTCAAGATGTAGAATATAACAGTACATTAAGAAATTAATAAAATTCTAAAGTACAAATGTTAGAGCAAGCTGCTATGCATCTGTCGCGCAGGTGCCTTTTAAATAGGGGAGGCTTAGACACCTGTGGCTCTTATGTTGTTGTAACAGAGTTCAGCTTGCTTTGGCACGTAATGTATACTATTCTTAGTTTATATGTAAACTTGGGGATATAATTTTTGGTGTAAGTATAAGATAATTGGACAAGTTTTGCTTGGTTGTAAATATTTTATAATCATATATTATATATTTCTTATTATAGATCTAAAGTTATTTACACTTTACTCAAGATATCCTCCCTTGTTTCAGCACCTCGCACCTCCTGTACTGGTGGTACCCCGAACAATCTTCCACCGCTCAGCTTCCACGCGGTCCATGGTGAAAATGTACGCGTCTCCCGCGACGGTGCTACGGCAAGACGTGTCGAGTCCTTCTGCAAGGGAGTGGCTTTCAGCGCTAGACCTGTTAGGGTTAATGAAAAGGTAAAGAATTCTTTTAAGTTTAAATGTACGACTTGCTTATAAGTTCATAATTTATTATTTGGAATCAACTTTGAGGATAAAATCTAATAATAATATCTTTTTTTTCAGGTGTGCCTTCGTTTCCTTGAAATATCGAATAGCTGGAGTGGTGTTATACGTATTGGATTCACCACCCACGATCCAACTACCCTAGCACATGCACTTCCAAAATATGCCTGTCCAGACCTCACGAATAAGCCAGGAAATTGGGCCAAGGCTTTAGGTGAAAGATTCTGTGAAAAGGATAACATTTTGTATTATTACGTGAATTCCGCTGGTGATGTTCATTTCGGAGTTAATGGTGAAGATAAAGGGTTGTTCTTCTCAGGAGTTGATACAAGGAGTCCATTATGGGCCTTAGTTGATGTCTACGGTAACTGTACAGCAGTTCAGTTCGCAGACCCAAGAGCTCCCAACCAAGTTAGAAGATGCACACAAAGCCCGGTTGCAGAAGAATCTGATAGATTAGTTAGTAGCATGAGGTCGTTATCCGTTGAAGAACCTCTTCCACCGCCCAGATATCAGAACCCACTGGTGCCACTAAGTCTCCATAGGACGAAAGGCAGAAATGTGCAATTTATTAATGATAGAGGCGTCGCTGCGAGAATTGAAGCGGAATTCTGCCAAGGATACGTGTTCACAGCTCGTCCAATGCGCCCAGGACAAACGATTGTAGTCCAAATATTAGCTACGGAAATAGCTTATGCGGGAAGCTTAGCCATTGGCCTGACATCATGCGATCCAGCTATCCTAAGACCCTGTGATCTACCTGATGATGCTGAACAGCTGTTAGATCGCCCTGAGTATTGGGTAGTGAGACGTGACGCCGCGAACGGGCTTAGGCGAGGCGATGAATTAGCTGTCACTTTGACATTAGACGGTGAAGTGCGAGTCAGTAGAAACGGATCGAATCCCGTGACAGTTATGCATGTAGACCATACTCTAAGATTGTGGGCGTTTGTGGATATATATGGAGCTACTCAGAAAGTTAGGATGTTAAGTTCTCAAGTTCTTCAAGCTCAAACTCCCCCTCAACAGTTGAGGGTTTTGACGGGATCAGCAGCGCCGTTGGCAGCAGGTGCTGGGGGTACAGTTCTGGTTGTCAGTCTACCACCACAAAACAGCGCCCAGAATATAGCTAACCAGCAGGGACTGACGTTGGCCAGTGCGCATTATATTGAGGTGAGTTTATGAAATGATTTGTTTGTTTTTATAGCAAGCTAATTTCGTATATAATAGAACTTGTTAGTCTTACATATTTATAACAGACATCGTATTCTTATTTATAGGCAAACTCAACATGTATAAAGAATACAAAATTTTAATAAATACTAAATCAATACAGTTCGTGTTGTGCGATTTTTAAACCTATACAAACGAAATATTCAATATAAAAGAAAAAAGATTTTTTTTATTGTTATTAAATTAGACACTAATAATTGTATTCTTCTTTTACAGCCCATACAAACGTCGTCCCAGCTTTGCCTAGCTAATCTCCAGCCCATCGCTCCAGCACCTTCATGCTCCAACCAACAACCCTACCGTCCAAGAAATGAAGGTCAATGCTCCTCCACTAGCCAGAACAACTCCAACGAACAACTCCAAATGCCAAACGGCCACGAGCCTTTGAGGATCGAGAGGGTCCCTGGACCTTCCACCAGTAGATCTATACCTTCAAGCTCCCACCATACTTATTCAGTGATAGGTGAAGGTCTAACAGGAACAGAATGTACTATATGCTATGAGAATCCCATAGATAGTGTGTTATATATGTGTGGGCATATGTGCATGTGCTACAGATGTGCTGTGCAACAGTGGAGGGGCAAGGGTGGTGGGCAGTGCCCATTGTGCAGAGCACAGATTAAAGATGTCATCCGTACCTATAAATCTTGATGAGTAAATAATTAATGGGTGAAGCGAGAGTGTGTAACGATCAGATTGAATGGGAGCGATAGTGTGTGACATACGTTTAAGATGATAAAAAATATGCCAAAAATTCGGATACTCGACTCTGATGGTGTTTGATTGATTAATTAATTTTTAATATATTATATATGATAATAATTGCTAAGTTCCCAAAAATATATATATTGTATTGTATTATATATTATATTAATATTATGTTAGTGTATTCAA
This sequence comes from Heliconius cydno galanthus, assembly GCA_036379175.1. Classification (NCBI taxonomy): domain Eukaryota; kingdom Metazoa; phylum Arthropoda; class Insecta; order Lepidoptera; family Nymphalidae; genus Heliconius; species Heliconius cydno. The sequence continues at coordinate 904,046 of JAKRZM010001270.1, forward strand.
TATGTAAATATGGCGGACGATTTGCAAATTGGGATTGAGATGATTAAAAAAAAAAATTTTTTTTCTTAACTCATTTTGCAAACCGATCATAAAACATTATAATGACATGGTTAAGAAATGCTTCGGAATTAATTTGGCTGTAACGTTGTAGATGTATATGTAATATAAGAATAACGTTAAATTTTTAATAATATATACGTATTGGTTAGTCTATGATAGTTATGTCCGGTGAAATGAAGAAAAAAAAGTAATTTATCGATTGAATACCGATTTTTAATGGAATGATATTTTTCTCTACAAGGATAAAAAATAATATTGCTTCACCAATATGTTAATAATCATATATTTTTGAAGCAATTTACAACATCGGTCTTAATTTTCTTGTTTTTTTTTATTTGATTCGTATTGACATATTAATTAAGCGTTAATTAACTGCGAGGCTATACAGCAGTAGTTTTGCTAGATGATTAAGATATAGGGTTCCTAAGAATAGAATTTCTAAAAAAAATGATTATTAATAACTATATATGACTTAAAAGTCTTACACTGGTAATTTATATTTAACTTAAAATCGATTTTCGACTCACTTAAAATCGATATAAATTAATAGTGTAACAACACTCAGCTTCCAAACATACGTCCACAGATAATGAATGATAGATTCGATGCATTTAATTTTTTTCTTGTAATACTTACTGACATTTTTAATTTGTAATATTTTGATAGCAGTTCCTATAATGGGCGGTTTTCAAATATATATGCATATTAGTAATCTTTACTTATCTTTTTTCTACATACTATTGAATTGATTATTTTTAATAGATATATTTATTATTTTTCAATTGGATCGAATATTTAATTAAATTCGGCCCGTAGATCAAGCGCTATGGCGCTGTGTTGCTAAAGTTAAATATTACGTATCTAAAGTTAATGTAAAACCGCCCAAAGCATCACAATTTTTTTAATTTATAATTTATAAAATTATATCACCACAGGTAAAAATTCATTAAGTAATTTAATAACAACTATAATTTAACTTAACTCAACTCATCGATTTTTCTTCGGAGGCAGAGAATCTAATGATTAGATACTCGGTTTTCCCACTTTCCATCTTTTCAGAGTCAACAAGGGTTTTTTAAATAATTTATCCCCAAATGGGGATCTGATCCCCAACTATCGCGTTTACTGTCAATAACTGTCAAATCTAACAATTTCTTTGCTCAATTCTAATCCTGTACATATCATTTTATACTAATATCTATACCTATATTAGATTATTTGAAGTCTGAGTATTTGCATTTTCAATTTAAAATCATTCCTTTCTAATATATTTCTTTAAGAGCTATATATTGATTACCAATTTTCGTACCAAAACACTTGTAGCCAGTTTTTTTTTATTTTAGAATACTTTTAAGATTAAGACATCAGATTTTGTATAATCTATGCATAATGTAATGAGAAGTTTTGAAGTTAATTTGGTTAATTAACAAAAATAAGCAACAGAATCTGTACATAAAATTATTTTTTATCGAATTTTGAAAAACAAATGCTATCAACTCAATTTAAGTATTTTTTTCGATAATTATGTTTTTTTTTGTAATCTGGAATGACATTTGTTATATCATTAAGTAGTGATCTGGTTTTTATAAGTCTTATTGATATACTCGTTGCTATATGATAGTCCAATTTGTATTTTTTTATATTTGCTAAAGGAAATATCTATTTTTTTGTACAAACCAAAAATAGAATACTTATGTTATGATACTCTGTTTTTGAGTAAAAATATTTTTGTTGTATAATTATATTTTTTCTGGTCAAATTGGACTATATATAGCCCAGAGTTTAGTCTAGTTTGTGCAATTCTACATTTGACAACAAATTTATATGTAGAATTATTATTATTATTAATTTGTAATTTATGACATGTAATTTATTTTAGTGTTTGTAATTTTTATACCAAACCTGTGACCAGTTTATTTAACTTGTTAATTTTAATACAACATTTGTAATATTGATATATGTTTGAAATTATCTTTTGTATTGTTCTTTTTTTATTTTTTAAATTTTTGTCCATTGATACATTTTTTATCTGTCGATTTAATAAAGCACATAATATATTAATTATATAATTAATGTATGCACAAAGTATCTAATACAGGCGAATATATAATTTTGTAATTTTATAATTAATTCAATTTCAAAATTTCAAGCATATATAAATACTATTTATTTATGTGATAATATTTTGCGACATTATGTTTATTCCCATGGTCCCTATTGTACAGCGTTCTTCATCTAGTCGTTAATTTATTTTGAAAAAACCTTCATTTGATTACGATTTTGGAGTTTAGATAAGTTTTCAATTAAAATGGTTATTAAAAGTACTTGTTTTTTTATCCTTTGATTATTGTTTTATTCCCTAAAATAATACAATTTTGCAGTAAGAAATATTATAACATTGCTATCAGAATTTCATTGGTACATAAAATAAAAAATGAAACTTTAATTTCAATCTTTTTATATCTATAGTTATAAATAGTTATTTATTCTATTACAATTACAAATTGAGCTTTTGTGGCGTAGTAGTATGTCTGTAAACGTAATGGTTGTGTATCGAGAAGTGAAGGACAGAGTGTCTTGACACTATCCTTATGCCACCCTTGTTATATGCGAGGTAAAATATGACAGAAAAAGATACTCAATAATTCTTAAATTAAGCGCTAAAATTTATAAATAATTTAGTAACAAGTACCCACATCACATTAAAGCGTTTTTAAAGAGATCTATATCTGGTAATGGGCCCCCCCCATACAATAAAACTACTATAGGTCATCGAACCTATACACATTATATCAGACATTACTTTGTACCAGATAGAATACATTATATTATATCAGATGAAATACTTTAACATATTAAATTATTAGGAAATTTAGAATCACATATAATAAAAAAACCGCATAAAAAAGTAATAAAAATAACCGTAAAAAATAAACAATTTTTATGTTTTACAAGATTCAGATATAAGATGTAATATTTACAATATGTAATTGATGAAATCAATCAACAAATAATTAGAAACCTTAATTATAATAAATAAAATTATATAAAATCAAAATTTTTAATATAAATTAATTAAAATCACTAAATATTTTTTATTTTATACAAAACTTTTGAGAATATTTTTAATCTGTGTTGAATTTTTCATGGCAAGTATCCGATCGTTTGATTTATTTTATACATAGCGTCAGGATACAAAAAGTATTGTTATTGAAATTACGTTAACTTATCATAACCTTTTTATTATAATTTATGATTTAATTATATTATTTAATAATGGAATAACAGAAGTTTTCTAATATTTAATGTGAGTTTTAATACAAAATTCAGCGTAGATACGAAATAAACGACAAAAGGTGAGTTGTTCATTCAAAACAATAATTAAATTAAATTGGTTCATTACACCGATATCAATTAATAACATGTGCTTAATATTGTACAAACTATAAAGTTTCTTATTAAATGAGACAATAATTACGTGATAAATGTATTGAAACTGTAAATAAATTGGTAATTTGTTAAATAATGTATGAATAATACTTTCTTTTCATTTGTCATTTTAGTATATAACTGTACTATAGTGTGAATGGCCTGGATATAACACAACATGTTTATTGTTATTACTTTATTCTGTACTAACTTTGCCGGCGACTCTTGCGTAGGAAAGTAAAATATTTTTAGACTTATATATATCTATATCCATCAATGATCATTGTGGTGTAGTGGCTTTTGACTATGACTAACATTTATCTGTTAACATAATAATTGTAGGTTCAATTCCCACCAACAGGAATGAATTATTTCCATTTTCCTGTACAATCCATTTTCCTTGCCAGAGAGCAAGGTGATAGTGCCATACACAAACAGTGTCAAGAAAATTACTAGACTCCCTCTGCTTATACTGCTATGTGGAACCTAAAAAAAAATTACCTATAAACCTACTGTTACTACTACTACACTTGGATTTATTTATAATTCTAGTCTTAAGATTAAATTGCAATAGTGCAGATAATATATTAAAATATTTGTTTATGTTTTTTTGTCTTAACTTCATCTTTCAATCTTTCATCTCGTATATTTGTATTACGAGTTGAAAGATGAAGTTAAGACAATCTTTTCTCTATATTTTTGTATTTAGTGGCAAATTTTAACACTTAATTTTGTCTTGTTACCATAATGACAAAATGAAAATAATTAATTCCCCCTGAGTGCAATAGAACCCATAAACATTATGTTTACATTTGTGATGGCAACATTTTTTAACATATGAATACTGCATTTCACTAATTCTTTCTTTATGCATAATACCTTATTTAAAAATAATGAATAAAATTATCACCCTTTACAGATGTTCTGTGTACAAGAAAAGGAATCACCTCACTCAGAAACCTTCAGAACAACTGACAAAGACCCTCTTAACACACAATCTGACTCAAGCGATGACGAGCCTGACCCAAAACGCTTAAAATTTTCAACCCCTGACTTAAAATTACAAGTTTATCAACTACCCTCATTCAAAACACCGAGTTCTTTATCAATATTTCCATCTACCCCCACTTCAACGTTACCCAAATTTGTAAATAATCCCTTAAACTTAGCGAATCCTCTAGCTTTTGCCACATCAAGTCTAAATAGTAATAATTTAGTTAAAAGTTTACAAAATAGATATTCTTTGCCGTCAAAGTTGACTATTACACCTGTAAAAGCAGTGAGTGATGGTGAAATAGTTAGATATAAGAAGAATGGTGAGGTAGCCAAAAAAAGAGGTCCCCCGAAAGGTTATAAAAGGAAACCTAAGGATTTGTCACAGAGTTTTACTAATGGAGCTTTATTACAGGTGGGTATTTTTGTTTATTTTTTAGGCTGTATCCTGCATATAACAGGGATACAGTAAGATTCCTTAGTTTCATTAGGTTTCTCTGACTACCCTTCTTATAGCAGGGTAAGCAGAGGGAACGCAATTGTTAAGATACTAAATACTTTTTTCACTTAATTTCTAGACAATATGTGAGTTAGGGGAACCCAACACTCCAGTTTTCTCTTAGAACAAATGAAATGAAATTAATTTATTCTGCCGAATGGGAACCAAACCTGCAGCAATCTCTTTTAAAGATCGAGAGCCATGATTCAAGAAAATGCTATGTTCAGTCGTAGTCGTTGTACATTTTTAGCTCTTTTTTCTATTTGTTTGTTTACTTTGTAGAATATATTGTGTTGGTTGATGTTTTTCATTATCACTTTTATTTAATTATTTTCTTGTTTATTCCAGGCGCAAAACACAATATTAACGAGTCTGTTAGCAGCGAATACAACGTTAACCACAATCACGCCCCCACCACCTCCAGAACCAGTGCCAGAAATTAAATTACCCCCAGGTAAGTAATTTACCCCCTAGTAATAATACATCCTAAGAAATTTACCTCTTTGTAACCACACCCTAATGCAACCAACTGGAACCAGTTTTATTGATCAATAAATACATTTGTCGGAGCGTTGAGTTCCGCCACTCAATATGCAATGGCTCAAGAATTCGGCGGAAAGTTGGAAACGGAAGTTTCTTAATGGGAGTCTTAACGGAATGTCTAAACGCTAAGTTCCCAGGTTCCCTCTGCTTACCCTGCTATGTTTAGGGTATAGCGTGAAGCTAACAAAGAGATAACCAGAGTTTTGTGTTAGCACCATAATTTAAATTTTTTTTGTTTTAATTTAATATAAATATATATATAAAACAAATATAATAATCATAAAAAAAGAAACTGACTGTTTTTTAGTAGTTTCACACTAATTTCCCACATATATCCGATCTGCCTAATATTTGAGACAATGCGCGTTGATTGACGGAACTCAACACCGTCTTTTGTTTTTGTTAACAGAACAAGGAATTGAAGATTATTAATTGCCCTGACCGAAAATCGAACCCATGACCGTCAGACGGCCTCAAGCGTAGTAATAATAATTGAATGATATCCTTTAATTGTGTTTAACTCCCGACGAAAGCAGAGTTCAGTTCATTTGTGGTATTGTACCTCCCAAACGAACGAACCTCCCAAATTAATGGTAATAAGTTACCAAAAATTGCATTGAAAGATTGCTTTCTCAGAGATGATTTAGGAAAATATATTGTTTGAAGATTATCAGCTCATTTCTAGTTTTTGTTAATCTTTAGAGCTTTGTCAGGTGTTTTTAATTATCAATTTTCTTAAAATTAGGTACGGAATTAGTAGAACTCCACTTGGACCCCGATGACTGGTTCCCAACGGAACCCTACAAAATGGTTTTTAGCAGGAAAAAGAACCCCAAGTGGAAGAATTTTCCCTACAGATGTGAACATTGTTTTAAAGTAAGCCTTTTTGATTATTCTTTTCATTTATACCCTTAATTAAAAAGATATATCCTTTTAAAAAAAAATGTATTTTTAATTTTATAATAAATCATTTGTATATAAGCATTACCTTTTAGTCTAAATTTATCAATTTTGTTATGTATTTCTCTATATAATTTATTTGATATACAAAATCACTTTATTGTACTAGCGTTAACTATCTCTCAACCCGCATTGCCTGCAGAATTCGGCGGAAAATGGGGAACGGAAGTGTCTTAATGGAAACGAAGTGTCTTAACAGTAATTCCCAGTCTCCATCTGCCTACCTTGCCATGTGCGAGATAAAGCGTGAAATTAAGAAAAAAATACTATTATTAAACAAATTCTTCCAAATTTTTCAGGGTTACCGCGTAATATCAACCCTCGTCAGCCATTCCGAGACCCGCCACGGTTGTGCGCCGCGTAACTTAGCCCTGCCGTGCCCGTGTTGCCCCCACGTGTCGCTGAGACGGAAACAACATAAGAAACACTTGGAAGTACATGAGGGGAGGAGACATAGGATCTTTTGCCTTTATTGTTTACCACCAGGTGGGTTCAATTTTTTTATATTTTATGGTCAGATTATCATTGTATTTAGGTAGGTAGAAAATCATTATATTTTTATGGAGAAAGCTTTAGAATTAGAAAATTTTGAATATTAGAGGGAACATATTATTTTGTCGTTATTTATGGCACTACCAGGTGGGAAAAGGTTCAGTTTTGGTTTCCAGGTGGGTGGTGGTGGGTACAGGTGACTTATTTTTTTTTTATCTTATTTTATTTTTATATGGCCTCAATATGTTTTATTGTCTTGTTATGAAGGAAAGACCCCGTTATGAAGAAAACATTGCAAGTATTTGTAGGTTTTTTGGCTGTATTTTATGGCTTCATTATATCTTGTAATGAAGGAAGTGTTGATAGTTATTTTATAAATATTTGTTATCTTTTTAGGAAGAAATAGGAGGATCTTGAAATTTCATTTCATATTCACCATGATCACGATCTTTATTTATGTACATAGCAAATTCGAATATGTATGACTTGTATAATATTCTTATATAAACTATTAAAAATAAAATACTAACGTCAGAATGAATATTATATAGACTTCACTCTGCTGAGCTACATCACGACACGAGTTCAAATACAAAAATTCTCTTTAAACAAAATGTTTTTAATAAAATATACCAATTTTTTTATTTACAGTGGACCCAAAAGAGGCTTACGTAAAGGAATCCATTAAATACCCCTTCGATAAGTTCCCACAATATTGGTACGCATCAGAGGAGTCGTTGCGTTTACACAAAAAAAGAAAACACCCTTATGCCGCCATGTTCAACTACAATTGGTATTGTACGTGGGGTGAGAACACGCCGAATAGTTAGAGGTGGAAGGAAATAGTGACAACCATTATAGGTTTTGGTAGAATTGTCTTTACTAAAAGAGAAAATAATCATACATCTGAAGACTTGCATAGATTCAATAATCTAAAAATGCAATCTTTTTTTTTCTTATAATATTTGTTAACAATTTTTCACTAAAAAGTTTTAATCGATTTTTTTTCACTAAAAGAGAAAATAACAATAAGCCTAAAAAGCATGTTTAGTTATAATTTGTATTATACGTGAATTATCAATAATTATGTTGTATAGCTATAAATGGTAGAAATATTCTACTTATAGCGGCTAGAGTAAAAAAATCTACCATGGTCATCACTATAGTAGTCTATAGAATCATGGTAAAGAAGGAAATTTTATAGTTTTGTACGTTTTTAAGACGTGGTGGTTCTCTACTAAACGCTTAAATGATTGATACGAAGTGGTAATTTTTTTTTTATTAATATGGATGAATGTAGAATATTTGTCAATTTCTTTTTACAAAATTTAGGTTAAAACAATTTAATAAATTAAAAAACCATTTTTAATAATTCTTAAAATAAAAATAACACCTTTTTAATATATTAATAAGAAAAATTCTAAAAAAATAAAAAAAATCCAATTCATTATTGGCATTTTGAAAACTTACCCAAAAGTCTGTGAAAGTAAATTGAAATTTACCTTCATTCATTCATTCATTTTTCAATCATTTAGTCCATTCTTTTTCATAAATGTACATACCTACAATAAATCACAGCATTTTTTAAATAAATAATAAAGTGAGATTTTTACAAATAAATTAAGTATTAAAAAAAAACGCCTGATAGTTTGTAATTTTTAGTATTTTTTAATGATGGCAGCACTGGACATTGTACTTACGTAGTGTTGCTATATAAGTAATTGAATTAAGTAATTTTTAAGTAATAATTTTAATAATAATGTGTATATTTTTGTATGACAGCTTTTTAAAGGTATTTTAATTGTAGAAATGTGCCTTGGATACATTCCATTGTATAATAACTGTACTGATATTGTTTATTTTTTTCGATTTCGTAGTCTACAGTACTTGTCACTACAAAACACTCTTTTTTACTGACGATTTAATGACAACTTTACATTATATGAAAAAAGTTGTTTTAAAAATTTAACTGTTTTAATCGATTTTGATATATTTAGACTGTTCTCTAAGTTGAAATAAACCATATTTAAATCAAAAAAGATAATCTAAATACTACTACTTGGTTTCCAAGTAATTTGTGCAGAGATAGAAAATAAAGCCACTGCGTTATAATATATTTTTTATCTATATTAATAATAATAATTGGGACGGAGTGTTAGGTGGGCCTAGGTACCCAGGTTCAATCTGCCTATTCTGCTATGTTCATTAAACAGCCAGAAGCTTAAAACAAAATATTAATAATATAGTGTTGTTAATTAAATTAATGATATAATTTAGTATTAAAACCTATTTTTATACTATCTATATATAAGATTATTTGTAAATATTTTTTATATTAGAAAGTATATAGCTTAGTGATTGACATGATTATTCCCTGACAAATCGATTTTAATTTTTCTTACAATTGAATAAGTTTAATTGATTTCTAAGTATTGATTTTTTTATAATCAAAAAAGTATAGTCGATTTTATAAAACCGCTTTAAAATATTTTTAATAGTAACTTTCTTAGCTTTTGATTTCAATGTAACTCTAAAAATATATATTTTTTTACTTTTACCTTTTGTAAGGTATATTAGTTTTATGAAAAATAGCATCATATTTTAATTGTTAATATAAACGATGTAAAGTGTTTTTATATCTATGTAAATAATTCTATTAAAATCTCTTTGATCTCAAATATCAACTTTTGCACACCGCCATAGTAGTCTATTTTCTTGTATTATTATTATATTAGCTTTAATCTTCAATTTCGCCGGAGGGAGAGGTAACTCTGACAACAAGTATAGTGGGTTACATCAAAATGTTTAACGTGATGATATAGACTATAGCCTTCCTTGCTAAATGGATTATACAAAAATAGTTTTTCAATTCGAACCAATACTTACTGAGATTAGCGCGTTCAACCAAACATACTTTGTAATATTAGTAAAGATAATTAACACTAAGCTATATCCTTTTTTTTTAAATGAACAAACGTACAAATGACTAGCAGTATTTTTTATATACATATTTGCATTTAAATCTAGTTTTTAATGTCCATAAATTTGTAGAAATAAGTGCGGATTCAATTTCCGTGTGCATATAGTTTTTCAATAACCAAATACGGTCAGTATTATTTTTTAAAGTGTTTTTTTAATTGATTTTGAGCCATCCCCGTCGTGTGTTGAGATTTTGTGTTCCAAGTTGTAGGGAAAAATGGGTATTCAAAGATTGAAGTGATTTTTAGTATTCCCTTCAGAAAATAGAAGTTACTGACACATTTTTCCGTTCCCTGTCTTTTCATTTTATTAAGAAAGAACTAATATTTAAATATATAACATTTTCTTTATACTTTCCGCCTTACAAATGTTTTATTTGATTTTTTTTACTTAAATTTATTGCTTTATATTTCAATATTATATGGATTCTCTATATAATATTGAAATGTAAAAATACTTCTATTGCGTATTACATTTATAAACGTTCTGTATAATACTTTAAAGAAAACACTTTTAGTATTTTTGTGTAAAATTAATAAGAAACAAGACGTCAATAGTTCGATGGTGGCATCAGAGTCATTATTAGTATTCCTAATGCGGGTAGCTGTAATTTTTTTAACTTAATTCTTTTTTACAATTTCGAATGAGCCAATAATAAATTAATTTATTTTTTAACATTTTTTATACTTTTATAATAATACTCGTCCTAAATGAAATGTTTGTAATTTTTGTAATTAAATATTTTTTTATGTATTGTTGTTTTTTTTATTTATTTGAATCTAGGGTCTATATAAATATTCTAGTTATGATTATTACAACCTGACTAAAAGCGAAACTAATATATAAAGTATAAAATTAAGTATAATCGTCTCGAGTTAGTATCACATCATATTTTGCTTAATGAAACATTTGTTTGAAATATTTAATATTTTCATTTCATCGCTCTAGCAACGAGGCAAAGCGTGATGCTGAGTTACGTCAGTCAACACGCAATGCCTACAGAATGCCTGCGGAAAGTGGGGAACGAAAGTGTCTTAACACTGGTTTCCAGGTTCCAATCTGCCTAACCTACTACGTGCGCGATACAGCGTGAATGAGCTTGAATGAAAAATGGCTTTTCTTTAGTTGGATACGTATGACTATTTTGGAGTGGGCAAGAATAAATGTATACGTATTTTTTACATATAAATACCATCTCACAGAGTTTAATTTGTAAAATAAATATTAATAAGACTTCTAAATTAATATTTTGAGACGTTGCGGCAACCAATACTCTGTAATTTCAAACCGAAGAACTTCTAGTAAATTTCGATTTGAACTGAGGACCATCCAGTGGGCAGTTACTTTTAAATATTCTCCGGCTTACAGTGTAAATCTGCTAACAGGCGAAATCAGTATACGTATATTATCCGAAGGGTTTTACAATTTCGAATGTTCATTTGTATTCTCCAATATATGAAATAAAATAAAGGTCTATAAACATGTACGATTGCATAACGACAGAAAACGGATTTAGCCGCTTTACACTCTAAGCTGACGATAAATAAGCCTTTTTTATTTAATTAAATTTGTCTTTTAAAAACAATTCGTAGACAAAATTTCAAATAGGAATAGCGTTTATGAAATAGTAAACAAAACAACTAATACTATTAAAATGTCATTTATTTTATTATTTATATGAAAAACACACGAAAAACACAAAAACCATTAAAAGTCATAAAAAAGTCACAAAAACACAAAATACTACAAATTCATGTAGAAAATAAAAAATATTCAAAAAAGTACACATTTGACATAATCACATAAAAATCATATTATAAAAAAATTGTCGCTTATTTTTTATTAAAAAAATAAAGTAACCTTAGCAATAAAATACAACCAATATTAAGTAGAAATAAAAAAGTACACCTTAGGCTAATAATAAGTAAAAAAAAAAATATGTCAAATTGACATTAAAAAAGGCGCGAAGCGGCCATCTCATGCGTCATATTTAAAACGCATTTTTGAAGGGATAGTTCTTGTGAGTGTCACCCATTCTAAAAAAAAAAACAATTTTGTTAAAAAACTTTTAAAAGTAACAGATTTTTTTCATCTTTCAGATTCAATATTATTTATAGTAACTTTAAATTAATATTTTTATCCATTTTATAAGAAACTTCAGTTTATATTTATTTTTCAATATAACACTGTAGTGTAGGCAGTGGGAACTTAGTGCCAAGGCACTCAATTCCGTTCCAGCGCTTCGGCAATTTTCGAGATGAGTGATCTCAATTTCTTTTATTTAACAGACCGAGAAAACATCGGAATCGATACATGATGTAATAGCGCATATACCTAGTTTCCCTACTAGACCACAACAAAGAAATAATGTTCAATTCTAACCAGTACTTTTTGAGATAAGCGCGTTCAACTAAACAAACGCTTTATAATACATGTTTTAGTAAAGGAGTGTAGATTTATTTGTCCAATTTAAAATAGGACAGCCATTTTAGTCTGTGATACCGAGGAAAAGCGCGGCGTTGAGTTTCGCCATTCAGCACGCAATGACTAATATTCAGCGGGAAGTGGAGATTGGAAGTATCTTAATAGGAACAGGGCGTCTTAATACTAAGTTTCCAGGTTCCTCCTGCCTATCCTGCTATGTGCGGGATTCAGCGTGAAACTAACAAAAACAATTAATAGAAAGAACAATAAAATCAAAACTTAATGCCTTAACATTGCTACCATCTCGTTAGTTCAAAATATTATAAAAAGTAAGGAAAAAAATTACCCCTTAAAGGTAAAAGTGCGTTTATTCTTATTGAGAGCGTCCAAAGCTGATACTTGGGTTTGGTCTAACGTCACGTTCAGCGCCTGCAGGTTGTCCCACAGGTGGGCGCCGGTGGAAGACTTGACCACTACGTTGCGATTATGGAAGAGCTGGTAGCTGTGGAAGGTTATATAAGAACTATAGTAATTAGAAATATACTTTCTACCACCTAGTCCTTATAACTTGAAGTCTTAAATCTACCACTCCAGATGGCAAGATACAGTCAACTCATTTTGCAAGAATCCATGGTCTACTCCAAGATGTTGTTTATTTTTTATACAACAGACTTTGATTGTTCGTGCATTTTTTGTGCCTGTGTTTTTTTATTTACTTATTTGTTTTGTGTAAGGAGGAGTTTAGTCGATCTCAGTAGGTATATTGATCATAAGTAGGGATGTTACAAAACTTCGCCTTCAGGCCCGATAGGTCGGAAATTCCGATTAATATAACATCTCCGATTCCGACTCGGTTCCGACATTATTGAATCGGATTTTACAATCGAAGGTCAAGGTAAAGGTCAGTGTTTCTAAAAAACTGTCACGCGGGTAATGTCTCTCTACACGCACTAAGGTTCAATTAGATTACTCTGTCAATTTACTTGTTCACTGGGCTTCTGTGGTATACATACAGATAAATAAAGAACATTATTAGATCTAATTTGTTTTTATTATCTATAAAAAAAATGGTATTAAAATCAATATTCAACTACGAGGTACAAAATTAAATGCTATACTCACGCAATAAGCAATTGTGCTGGAGTGACTCCTAAACCTGCAGCCATCACCTGTACCAATGGGTCATCGATCACCGAGAAGTTTCCACTTTTCAGTTCTAGAGGAGTTCCCTTAGATCCAAGGACACTGTAGCAGCTCAGTTTTATGTTGCGATTGGCGCAGAAGTCCTCTAAATTGTGCTGGTTCAGGTAAGGATGGCATTCCACCTGTTTTTTTTGGAAAAAATTATATCTTAGATCCTTTATTAGTAAATGTATAAAACTTCTACGCCGCGAGATTTGAATTCGCGCTTCTTAGAAAAAGTTCAAGTATTTTCCGTTTCTGAGTGTGGAATAATACTTTGTAAATATCCAGGAGTCCTAATTTATTCAGTAAACGTGACGTAAACGTGTGGGTTCGAATGAAATTCAGGAGAATCAATTATTTTGATATCCTCGCTTTACTAAGGAAAATTTTTAGAAATTCAGGCGGTTTGTTATTAACGGAGTGTCTTAACACTAGGATCCCTCTGCCTACCCTGCTGTGCAGGGGATACCGCGTGATTTTTTTTTTTTACCTGATTAACTACTGGCTTGAACTTTGCTTTATCCATGATCCTGTCAACTTGGGCGGAATTGAAGTTGCTAAAACCTATCCGTTTCGCCAAGCCCTTGGCAGCAACCGTCTCCATGCCGTACCAAGCTTCCAAGTAGTCATGTTGCGAGTATTGGAGTACGTTGGCGATTTTTGGTATAGGATTCGGTCCCTCCTGAATTTTAAATTGTTTAATTAGTTTTTAGTTTTTCACTAAATATAAAAGCGACGTTTGTTCGTCACTAGTCACTTATCACTAGTGGAAATAATATATTTTATGTCTACTATTTAATTAAATATCTAAAACTCACCCTAAAGGACATAGGGTTGTGTATCATAAAAAGGTCGAAGTACTCTAACCCCATGTTCTGTAGAGAGTTCCGGCACGCCGTCTCCACCAGGTCACGGCGGTGGAACGTACTCCAGAGCTTGGATATGATGAAGAGATCCTCTCTGGATAGATTTTGTTTAAGTTTTACAAAAAAATTTAGGGCATATAATCACACTAGTCCTAGTAACATTACAAATGTTTGTGATGATGGCTGTTTGTTGCACTTTGACGCAAAACTACTAAATGTATAGGCAACTATAGTAATAAATTTTATGTTTTAAATATATTATTTCCCTCGTCGCCAGAGCGAAGAAATGAAAATATTCTCTCAAGTGGGAATCGAGTGCCACTATAAGCGCTGTATATGTCAGGATCTGTAAAAGTGTAAACATTCTACACTTAACTTACCTCTTGACGGTGCCATCTTCTATCTTACTTCTGATAGCTTCTCCTATCTCTTTCTCATTCCCATATATGAAGGCGGTGTCGATAGCTCTGTATCCAAGGTCGATCGCTGCTGACACTATGTATTTGATGAGTTTAGGATCGAGCTAAAAAAAAAATTTTTTTAGTGACCGTCGCCGATGATTGATTTATACTTATTTGGAGCAGAAATTTAAACCAATTTCAGGATTCTGTACCTCAAAAGAAAAACTGGGACCCTAATGGATCATTAAGGCCGCGTTCAGGTATCAGATGAAATTAATATCAATTAGCTATAGGTCTACGGTCCCTTAGAGCACAGAAAAAAAGTAAAAGTTTTAAGTCGACAGCGACGACGCAGACAAAAGATACGAGCATTTATGCATCGTGTTTACTTCTTTATGTATGAAGTTCGCCGCGTGATCAAAATTTACAGGGTATTTCCCGTGGACCTACAGTTGTATAATTTGGAAAAAAGTGAGAAAATACAATACAAAGGAAAAAAGTAAAAATTTTAATCATAATTCAAGAAAATATGTCCAGCCATTTAAAAATTATCATTGGCGTTTTTCTAATTGTATGTTTACTTTGTAATTCGATAGTTTTTTATATGTCCATAGTTTATAATGAATACATGAAGAGAAACTAACATGGAACACGGAAGTTTCCTAATGGGAAACGGAGTATCTTAGGACTAGGTTCCTAAGTTCCCTCATTATTATGTGCAGGATACAGAAAAAGAAGCTAAAAAAAAAGAAAACATACCAAGGCTGTACCAACAGCTATCACGGGCATAGTGGACCCATCACGTAACTCAATATTGGGCATATTCTCCCATTTGCCATATTTAGTTTTTGCTAAACTCAATTCTTCTATTCTATTCTTTAATTCTTCTTCACTGATCGTCGGGATGATTGAGGTGTTCTCATTCTTGGTCACATTTTCTTCTGTTTTTATGGGGACGATTTTTTTCTGTAAAAAAAGTAAATTAATATGTTTTGCTTAAAGTACATTATTACGGCCAGTTTTGGCCGCTGTGAAGTTATTAGAATATTTCTTTTCTATTTATTTGAGTAGGTCGAGCGGGCGAAGCCGCAGGCGGGTCACTAGTTCTATACTAACTATAATTACCTATTTGTAAATCGTTACATAAAAAAATATATTTGTAACGCCGTTGTAATAAATTTGAGGCGATTTTTTTGGAACATGAGGGTATGTTAAATTGAAAACGAATTATATTACTGAAGCCGTTATTCTATAGAAAGTCAATGTAACACATAGGGGCAGTACTTTATGGAGAACAGAGTGATCACTAGATTTTCTTTACCCATAATGAATGGAAATAATAAAGAAATATTCACAAAATAATCTGAATAATTATATTAAAATAAAACTCTTCTGACAGACAACAATTGAATTAGAAGTGAACGGGAGCACTAAGAAAGAGTTTCCAGAAATACCTACGGCAACGGGAAAAGAATATATATTCCTTTTATATAGTCCATTATTTAATTGAAAAAACATATAGATGCAATTTTATTAGTTATTATTTTCTTTTATTCCATACTTTTTACAAAATCAAAGCAAAAATAGATAGGTAGATAGCTAGGTATATAAAAAGTATGAGCACTCACTTCACTCACTTCAATGGAATTTAAATACTATACTATATACTTCCGCTTAATTAAACACGTATTTTTACGTAATAGTTAATGATATTAAAAATGATGTCATCATTTTACACAATTTATGAAAGAATAAACCTAATTTAGAGAAAAAAAAGGTTAATAAAACTGTGTGAAAAAATTCCACGTAAAATTTTACACGAAAAATATGAAAAAGGTACACAAAAATTGGAATAACATAAAAAGTATACTCACAAACAGAAAATACACAATAAATAGTATAATAATCTTCATTTTCGACAATAATTGCACTAAAAAATTGTTAATCACGTCCACCAAGTACATCACTTTGAACATAAATGTGGGTACTTTAGTTAAATGTAAATTTACGAGAAAAAATATAAATCTGCGGGTAGAAATTACTTTTTGTTGAATGATAGATGCTTAAAAGTTGAAATATTGTTACTGTTATAAAAAACGATTTTTGATTTTATGGATTTCAGTAAAAATTAACAAAAATGTTTACTAATAATATATTAACCTATAATTATAATTTTTTTATTCCAAATAATATATAATAGTTTTTCACGAGTTGAGTTTCGCCACTCTTCATGCAATGCTTCGAATGACACGTACGGAACGAGGTGTTTTAACACTAGGTCTCCGTCTGCTTATCTTGCTATTTGTGGGAGCAGGGTCGGCGACATTAAAGGGTATTTTATGTTTACTTATGAATCATTTACTCGAGTGCGAAATGAATCCACTACCTTTGCGTTTAAAGTTAGAAACAATCCTGCGACTACACTATACATGTTTCTTCGTAAAATGCGGGAGATGAGTAATGATAACAATAGATCTTTCAATTAAAATGTATTCAGGTTAATACTAGATATTCATTCAGGTTAATTCGTGCTTTAAATTCGTGCGTGCCTTTGTAATGGCGACGGTTGCGGGTTCGATTCCCACTCGAGGGAATTAAATGTTTAATATGATTATTTTGTTCGCTCTGGTAACGAAGCAAATCGCGGCGTTGAGTTCCGCCACTCAACGGAAGTGGGAAAAGGAAGCCTTAATGGAGAAGAGACTGTCTTATTTGAAGTTACTTGCATTTTGAGTGACGGAACTTAGCGCCGCGCTTTCATAAAGATATCAAATAATTAGAAATATATGTCTATTTTTAACAGAATAGTTATTGATAAGTTATTTTGTTCTCCATATTCGTAGAAATATCTTTCAATAATATGTTGTTAAAACAACCGGCTAAGTGCAAGTCCGTACCATTATCTATAAATACGAGCAAAAAACCACATTTGTTATATGGGAACCCTCTTTAATATTTATTTTATTCTGTTTTTTATGGAAATACCTAATCTGTGAAAATTTTACCTGTCTAACTATATACACGGTTCATGAGATACGGTCTGGTGACAGACGAACGGACAGCGGAGTCTTAATAATATGGTTTTATTATCACAACGAGTGGGAACTGAACCCACGACCGTCGCGTCTACAGTCAAGCACTTTATCATTGCACGACGGCCTCAATTAATAATAATAATTTGGATTTAATATAATGTATAGTGTCATCAAATTAATGACGTAATTAATATTTCAGACAGCTATTGTTCAAATGACCTTAGTTTTCTGTTCTTCATAATTGAATAAAATTATTCTTCTAAAAAAAATATTATTTTTACGTGATTGACACTGTCATTGATGAAGCGATGGATGTAGATTAAGTCTCCAGTTCTTATATGTAAAAAATATTTTATATTCTAGGTCTGGTAAAACAAAGCGCGGCGTTAAGTTCCGCAAATGTCTCGGCAATGGGCAAAAAGCATGTGGGAATATTTTTTACATTTTTAAAGTGTTATGCCACACTTATAAAAGCAATAAACTTATTTAGAAAACGTTTTCTAAATGAGTGTGTATTTTGTAAGGGATCTTTGTGGTTGTGTCGATTTTGGATGGTACATAGTAACAAGTAGTAGTAGCAGGTTCAATGCAAATATTCACCTCAAACACAGCAGCTCTTGATAATATCGTTCCTCTTGACCGACTCCTTTCATAAACTCTCCTTTCTTTACTGTCCTTCTCTATTGAATTCATTCTCATCACCATTTGTCTAACTCTCCCTTTCACTACATCTCCTAAATCAAGTTCCGCCATCGACTTAGCCCTCCTTTCTTCATTAAACTTCTTAAATTTAATATCGAAAACGTTTTCATTATTACTATTTGTTTCATTAAAATGTAATTCAGCTAATGATTTTGTTCTATTATAGCTATTAAATGATTTTTCTTTAAACACTTCATGAGTTTTATCGTCTACAAGTACAACTTCTGATTTTATGAATTTATCTTCTAATTTCGATTCTTGTAATTTTTCTATTTCATCTTCTTCATTTATTTTTGTTGTATTCACTTCCATTTTGCTTATTTTCATGTCTTCTTTTTTGAATTCATCATTAAAATTAATGTTGGATTTAGTTTCTATACTTTTTAATCTTTGAAGAACAGAGGAGTGTACTCTATTATATACGGAGTAATAATCAAATGAATTTTCGCCCTTTTTAATATCATTAAATATTTCACGTTCCTTGATATTGACATTTTTATTTAGTTTTAGAATTTCATCGACTATTATAGGTTTTGTATTGTCATTTTGTACATTTTGGTCATATGTATCTTTTTCAAGCTTTTCTGGTTCATTTCTCTGTAAATGTAAAAACATATAGTTTTAAAAACAGCACACAATATTTAATTCATTAATTATAGTAAAATTGAAACCATGATAATGTAAGTAGAAAATACTTGTCTCACCATGGCTGTTAATTCAATTTTCTAATATGGATAGAGAAACGGGAACGATAAATCGTCTTAAATAATTTTGGAAAATAAAAAAAAGGAAAGAAAACTATGTTTTAGAATTTTTAAATTTTATATCAAAATTAAAAACCTTACCTCAAAAATAGCTACTTTAGAAATAACTGACACATTTCTTGGTATATCATCTTCTGTTTTTTCTATTTTAACTTCCCTTGAGTCTAATCGACTGATAATTCTGTTTACTTTACCTTTCAAAATAATTATATCTTCCTCCTCTAAATCATTAATATTTTTAATTTGAGATGAAATTGAAGACTTACTACTAACATTCACTGTTGCATTATCTGTTTCTAGATGAGGCTTCTTACTATCATTATTTATGTCAATTATTTCAGTATTCTTAGTGACACTATTTTCTTTTATAGAATTTTTACTTTCTTTTATTCTTTCTATAATTATTTCTTTTTTAACTATATTTGATTCTTTATTTTCTATTTTAGTATTATTAATTGGTAAGTTTTCATTTTTATTTATTTCTATAGCTCCGTGTTGGTTTATATGTTCAATCTGATTTTTGTCATCTCTGGTTGTCTTTTCGATAGTTTCTCTATTTTCAATTTTACTCCAGTTATTATTTTTTTCACTAATATCAATTATAGAAGTGCTAATAGTTTCAATAGATTGAATTCTCTGTACAGTATTAAGTTCAGCTGATTCCTTCTCATCAAAAGCAAATTTGATTTGGCTCTCATTAGATATAACTAATTCACTTTCGTCTACTTTCTTATTAGAATCAATATTTTTTTCTTTACTTTCTTCTTTATTAAAATCTTTATTATTGACTGTAAGATCATTTTTATTATTTTCAAAAACATTAGATGCATTTTGTAATTCCTTTCTTTGATCTTCATTTAAACTTCCCTTATTTGAAACTTTAGATTTTAAATCAGTTGAAGTATTATCATATTCAAGACTCGTCAAAGTTTCGATTCCTTTGGTACTTACGCTATTTTGAACTTGTCCATCAGTCGATGAAATATCAGTTACTTTTGTTTCATCTTTAGTCGATTCTCGTATTTTCACGCTATTACTTTCATCAGAATGTTTACTGATAAGATTTACATTTGAGGTTGGTAATTTTTCAGATTGTGATAAGATGCTTTTTGATTCAGAACTTACTATTGAAATACTCTTTTCACTTGTTAGAGTATTTATATTTTGACTCACTTCTTTAGTTTCAGTAGAAGTAAGTAAACTTGAACTGTTTGAATTAATAGTAACATTAATAGTAATTTCGCTTGCTGTAGTGGCTGATAACTCGTTTTCTTCTTTTATTTGTATAGTTTGTTTATTTGTTAACTTTTCCTCATCAATATGCATAATGTGCGCATTTGCAGTACTTTTTTGTTCATCAGTTGACAATTCTCTGGTTGAATTTTGTGACATGTTATTTTTTTCAACTTCTACACCTGTTTCAGTACTAACTTTCTGACTTGATAGTTTATTTAAAGATGCTGAGCTCAGTTTTGACTCTACTTTATCCCTCATATGGGATTTTATAGGAATTTTACACTTTGGTGTTTCAGATTTGTTTTCTGATTTTATTGCAATTACTTCTCTAGAGGAAATATTAGTATGTTCAGTTTCAATGCTTTTCTGATGCTTGATAGTTTTATACACTGAGCTAGTTTCAAGTGATTCTATTTTTTTGTCTGTTATAGATTCAGATTTATTTATTGCATTACTTTCAGATATTTTGCTGTTTTTAACCTTCGTAAATTCCAAATCCTTTACATTAATTGATTTTGATTGCGTAGGTATTTTAGAATCATCAATAGAATTACGTTTTTTGAGAGAGCCTCGTCTGATACTCGGTACTAATATATCTTGTTCACTCTTACGTTTTAGTAACGGTATTTTACTTTTAACTTTTTCTGAACTAGATTCTTGTCTCAATGTTTCAACGTTATCATCATACGCATGAATTATTTCTTCAAATATAGAGTCGACTATCTCAGCGTCTCTTAAGCTTTCTGGTGTTGGAATGCTAACATCGGTGGCATTATCTTTAATTTCTTCATATATTTTGTCAAATTCATCGTCTAGTTTCTGAGAATCTTTATTCTTTCCATCTCCATTCTGTTCTATCTTCTGTGTGTTTTGTTTAGCTTCTTTAAGTCTTGGTATTGAAGATCTCACTTTGATACCAAGGATTGGCTGAAAAATTTTAATAGATTTTATTATTTCTTGTCTTCAACTTAATCCTTACTCCTATATCCTACTACAGTGTAATAAGAAAATAAAATTAAATTTCTACTAACCTCGTGAACAGCTTTCTCATGTGTAGATCGTTGTTCTCTTTTAATTCTGTCAACAGCTTGCTTGAAATTAAGCTTTGGTATCCTGGTTTGCTTGGAATTGTTATTTATATCATCATTCTCACCTTCAAAATGAAATAAATACCACTATAATTTTATAATACAAGCTGGCTGGCTGAGGCCGTCATGGCGCAAGGGCACAAGAATATGACTGTAAGGCGACAGTTGTGGGTTCGATCCCCACTCGGGGTAATTCGGCGGAAAGTGGGGAACGGAGTGTTTCAACTTTCAACCCTAGGTTCCCTCTGCCTACTCTGATATATGCTGAATACAGCTCAGTGATTGACTGTATGTTTGATGGTTATGGGTTCGATTGCACTCAATGGAATGAATTATTTTTATGTCAGAGGCCCTCAAACTTGTTTTGTTGTATAAAATATCAATTATTACCTTTTTCGGTACCACTTAAGTAAATCGCTTCCTCTTTGGTTACAGATACAACTACTTTACTACCATCGCCATCAGTGGTAATGTCCTTAGATTCTGCTGTCTTTATGACTATTCTATCCTAAAATACAATAAAATAATAAGAAAAAAATATATACTCTTGAATGCTATCAATCCGTTTTAGGCAATTATAAGACTTTTTTAAGCTTTTCCCCGCATAGCAGGGAGACAGTGTTCCTTATGAAAAAAAATGATAATTCTATGATACTCTCAATGTGCTCAAACAATTACCGGTAATTCTTATACAATTTTTTATGAACTAGTTTTCTCTTGCGGATTTACCCGTTTGAAATATATATGAAAATAGCAAGGAGTTTGATATGGCCCAGGACATAGGGAAAAGCTAGAGCTAAACCCAATTCGACACATTGCGTTGTTGACTAAGGACAACATGAATCACTCCCAAGTGAGAATTGAACCCAAAATCATCGCGTTTTCAGTCACAAACTGTTCCACTGCGACATAATGGCCTTATTTTTAAATCAGATTATCACTAATATTATGTTATTTCCTATTTAAAAATGTTTATCGATGTTATTAATGAGATAAGACTGATGATGACAATTATGACATACTATTAAAGTTATTTGTGAACATATATAAAATTTTCCATTTATAATTTTTTATTAAAGCTTACAGCAAGGTAAGTAAGAGGGAACCTAGTCCGTTCACTATGCGCCGTCTAAATATAGAAACAGTTCGTGTTGAGTGGTGAAACTCAGCCCGGTGTACTATTTTATTACGAGAACGAAGAAATGAATATAATTCATTTCCCCGAGTGGGAATCGAACCCATATCTGTTAACAATACACTTTTTTCCATATTTTCTGATAAGCTTTTTTATTTTTGTTTTACCCTTGTGAATGGAGTTATTGAAAATCGTTTATTCTTCATATTCTCATATTCTTTCTTCATAATAACATGGTAAAAAGAAAACTATATATAACCCAAAAGATAAATCATTTATTCCAAATCATTTCTTGTACCCATATTCGAAGACTTGAACTTGTGACACAACACTTTTACCCGGCATTGTCTGCTTTTTAAACAAATGTTGAAATCTTACCGAGACATTCTCAGAAACGACCACTTTTTGGACTTTCAAATCTCCTTTGGTCAAAGTGGTTTCTTCTTTGGTTACAGTTAATACTGGAGAATATACAGCATCTTCTGCATCACCTCTTTCTACATTATTTAGGTCACCTCTTAGTTCTTGATTTTTTGGTACGTTTGATTCTATTTCTTGTTTGGATTCGGACATCTTTGATCTGGAATATGTAATCAACGGATTTAAACTAAAAACTAAAATATTTAAGCATTTTTATGATCGGCATGTAAACTCTAAAGTTATTCTATCAAAAAGGAAACACCTAAATATTCTGAAGTCTTCATTTCTATCTGAAACCTTGATAGATCATTAATTATTAATAATTTCATGATAAACATTCAGGAATTCCTCAATTGTTGAAGCATAATAAGATATTCTATATAGCCTAATATAAGTAAAAACTAAAAAATAAATATACATTTTTTTTATAAGAATAAAACATTTTTTTATTGGAATTTGTACTCATAGCAGAAGCGTCGTCAGTAATTTAATTTCCTATACCTTTATACATCATCTTCTCTATGAATCTCTATCCTATTCCAGGATATTATTATATTTTCTAGGGAGAGTCTCCAGTGATTTACATAGTTAAGGACCGCACGAAATTTAAATATTACAATTAATAGAACGAACAATAATAGAAAGAACCTAGTGTTAACACTCAATTTCCCGGAATTTTCTCCATTTGGCGGAATACCTCGCTTTGACTTGACCAGACCAGAGTAATAAAAATAATTATGTCCCACAAATGGCAATCGACGGCTTCAATAGTTTCTATTAAAAAATTGACAATTAAATGTTAATAAATATCTATTAATAATACTTACGTATCGATGAAAAATTTCAATAGTACACTGTGTCCAATATCTGCCATATAATTAGGTGTTAACTCCAGCGATAAGCTATCATCTAATATGCACTTGATAAGTAACGTTTATCTAAGTCGTGTGTGGATGGGTGCCCGTTTTGTGATTGGTCACTGTTGTCTTTGTTTTAAAGGAAAATAGAAGTAAGATTTAGTTAGAAAGGAGAACTAGAATTGTTTTTTTTTGGACTTATGAAAGTGGTAGAAATATTTATTTAGTCATAATTTTGGTTTTCGATATATTTACATATAAAAAAATATAAAGGTTATGTAATTTTTAGTTAAATTCACTCTGTATCGCGTATATAAAAGGATAGCGAGAGGAAAACCAGTGTTAAGACACTCCGTCCCGCCCAAATCTTGAGACATTGCGTGTTGACTGGCGGAACTCAAATAACCAGAGCGGAGAAATATAAATCATTCATTGGAAAGTCCTCCGAGTGGGAATCAAACCCATGCCCACCGTGTTCACGATACCACCACTTATGTAAAGAATATAAAACAAGGGTTATAAACAAATAGAATATTTAAAACTACTTAGTGGGCATCGCCTTATGCTCGACCATCAAAACGATGGTCTGTAGTAGTAACAAAGAAGAAACTCATTGAAAAACAAGTAAACTATTCGCAATGCTATATAAAACAATAGTTCACGTTATTTATTATATTATAGAAATGTTATTTCAAAATTTAACGAAATGTCAATTTGTATGCATTTTTAAAATAATCTCTATTTAAACACTTTCACTGTGTGCTGCGGCGTTGAGTTCCGATACTCAACACGTCTCATAAATTGGTCGTTGCGTGGGGATCTGAGTGTTTTAACAATAGGTTTCCTCTACCGACCCCGCTTTACCGGAGAACGAGTGAAGCTGCTTTAAAAAAAAAACACTTATACCAAAACTAGTTTTAAAAAAACTCAAATTTTGATAAAAAACAAACGGCTCAGAGGAAAATCGCGAAAATACTGATATTTCATACCTTTTATCGGAAAATGATAAAAACAATGATAACTATTGATTGGTGATAATAATGTTGACTGCTTTATGACGCAGTCGTAATGTCTTCATAGCGGTTATGGGTTTCAATACAGGAATATTTATATTGATGAAATAATTGAGACAAATAAGAAAACTGTCGTGGCGCAGGGGCACAAGCGTGTAACTGTAAATGTGACAGGTTCGATTACCACTCGAGGAAATAAAATATTTAATATTATAATTTCTTGGCTCTAGCAACGAGCTGGTACCCAGGTTCCCTCTGCCTACCCTGCTAAAAAAACAAATGAAAAACATGATATGCTTATTTATTGTCGTTTCATAGATTATACATCACAAATGACATCACACGATACGGTAATGATACGGAACCATCCAGCGCGAGTTGAATTTCAATTTACAAAGAATGGCCGCCTGTTGAATCATTGTGCTAGGTTTATATGAATAAACTTTTATATAGCAAGAATATATGTTGTTTAGAACTTCATGCAGTATACCGCAAATAGCAGAGTAAGCAGAGGGAACCTGGAAACCAAGTTAAATGACACCCCGCTCCTCTAGTGCTAAGACCCTCACTGAGCAGTTTTCGAGTGCGTGTTGAGTGGAGGGAAATCAACACCGCGCTTTGTTTTGTTGCCAGATCGAGGAAATAATTTATTACCCCCAGTAAGAATCGAATCCACAATAAGTCAGACTCCGCTCCCCACGTTCCGCAGAATTCCAGAGGCATTGCGTGTTGAGTGTCGGAATTAATTAATTATTGTAAAAAATATTACAAACAAAAAAAAAATACTCGTTATGTTCTATGACACATGACATGACACATTCTAATTAGCCTCTATGGGGGTACCTCGTGCCGCAAGCACAATGGTATACATAAATCGACTATGCAACATAAATATAATTTTTCAGTTGTAATCAGAAGTTCCTGAGATTAGCGCGTTTAAACAGACTTGTCAGCTCCCGTTGCACTCGTATGCGGTAACAAAACAATTAAAATTTTCCAAGGTCATGTAAACTAAGCTGAAAACCATTTCTATTATACTAACCCTCTAACCCCGATCTTTGGGCAAAGAATAAAATGACAAAAATGAAAAGTCAACGTGAACTTTTTTATTTTTAGAAATCAGGGTACGTTACCCATTTTCCTCTCGATTATCCAGATATTGTGTATGGCGTGTAGTAGATCTTTTAACCGGAGTCGGAAAGTGAACTTTTCCCTGAGTGAGGCTTGAACCCACAGTCGTCGCGTTTAGTCATACGTTGTGCCGCTGTTTCTTTTTTTACTAAGAGGGAATCAACCACACAACCATCGTTGCCGGAATCGGAACCTACCGCGCTACGATGACTTAAAGATTTTTTAGTTGCACAATCATGAGATTGTCGACGATATTCTGTCGTAGCGCAGCGGCACATCGTCTGACTGTAAACGCGACGTTTGTGTGCCCTGTTCTCTCCCCGGGATATGAATAATTTTTATTTCTTAGCTTTAAGGGTAACCCCTCAATTTAACAGGCAAAATCTCGAAAATTGGGCGAAAAGTGTGAAATGTTATAAAAGTAGGTTCCCTTAGCACATAGCAGGGAGCTAAAACACACACAAGCAACTCTTTATTTATTACAAAATCATAATTGGCATACAAATGTTACATTAATGCCTATGAGCATTTGCCACATCTGCAAATTATTCTATCCCCCCCACAACTCAATGATCCAATGTCTGTCGGTGACGGGTTCAAGTCGAGTTGTCCTTTAATGGCCCCCCGTTCTTATATTGAGATCTAATCATTTTGAATTTTTTTTACTTAAAAAAATTTTAGTCAGCTACACGTCGTATCCCGCACATTGCATGATAGGCAGAGGGAAGGACACTCCGTTCTCCACTTTCGAAATTTTTCATGGTCCTTCATTCTTCATAGATGGCCCTAAATCGAGACAATGAATCTATAGTAGGATTATTTTCCAATAGCCTTGACTTTAGCTTACAAGTGCTATTTGTTATAGCAGGGAAATGCATTCCCCGGAGTTCGGATCGAACCCAAAGCCTGTCGGGTTTATAGTCGCACGATTTTGCCCCTGCGCCACGATTGTCCTCAAATATAAATTATCATAATAAAATGAGTATAACCGAAATGTGGGGGTCGATCGTGACGCCTTATTAAATACCTCACAAGCCAGTGTACGATGACCATAAGTTTGTATTTAGGTGGATGGTGCTTCAGTTATTTTTTTAATATTTTTATTAATTCCGTGTTCTGGTAATAAAACTATTATTTATGTTATTATGAAACGTGAAACGTATTACAGAACAAGAATTTAAAAAAATGAATGCCGTGGAGACGGGAGAGGTCGAGATCTATTCTTAGGTTATGAGGAGTAAATTTAGTTGTACAAATCCGCAATGACAAAATAGACAGAATGGCAGGTACCTACTAGTGAGGATGTCACAATGAGAATGAAGAAAAACAGAGTGAGTAAATGAAAATAATTCATTCTCCCTAGTTGGATTTCAACTTACAAGTATTACTCTTATAGCCAATTACTACTAGGCTTCATGCTGTATCCTGCAGGATATTCAGAGGGAATATGAGAACTTCGTGTCAGTCAGTGCCGCGTTTTGGCTTATTACCAGAGCGAGGGAATGAAAATATTAAATTGTTTTAGAAAATCGAACCCATATTCGCGCGTCGCGCTTGCAGTGCCTCTGCGTTACGATGCCCTCACTACAACTACCATTATACGAGTGCATATATTATATAGGGATTAAGAACATTTTTAACAAATTGTCGTTCAAATATATATGAAATGGACGTCATATCAGGGATACCAACGCGTAGAAGGAACGCCTCTTATTGAATATCTCAGATACTGCGTGCCGACACATACATTAGGGGCACCATGAGTTTAGAAAATGATGGATAGACCTAAGTTATAATTTCTTAAAATGACAGAAAATGCGGAGTGGAGTGTTTTAACATTCAGTTCTTCTTGTTTATATTTTTTTTTATAGTCAGGTTATGTGCCATCCATGGTCTGGCAGATGTTGGTTATCCAAAAAACCCACTAAACCTCACGGCACCTTCTGACCCGTCACTGGGCGGAACTAGTGGCAAAAATTAAATATAAAAGTTTCCCTGCGTAGGGATCAAACTCACAACACTATGTTTACAGTCAGATTCGATTGCCTCTCTCTCTATTTTCTTACGGCTATACGGATGAACATAATGGACTTTTAGTTACAAAATAAATAAAAAAATAAAATAAAATTACTTAATTATATTATAGTAATATATTTAGAAGTTTTCACAAAATATTCGTACTTCGATAAGAAGATAGGCTTTAGTGATCAGAACGCTTGTACGGTCACCATGAGGTGCCGGTTCCAGACGCCTTACGTTAAATTTTTATTTACTTATTTATTTAATGAGTTATTACACAAGATGATACAACTTATAAAAATAACAATAAAAATAAATTTTTATATGCTTTCTAAAAATATTTTTATGAATTCACAGAAGGGAAATTTATATAACTCTAAATTATAGTCACCCTTTAATTGAAGCAGTCTATTTATTCCTGAGTTTAGTTGTGAGCTTTATATTGAATTTATTAAAGTTCTATTTTTAGTAACAAAAATGTATTTATTTCTATTTTATTTGTCATATATATATATCTTCGTTTTACGATACCCAAAAAAAATGTTTATTTTTTTAACTTTTTCATATTCCGAATAAATGGGGGTAGGCAGACAGGACGTAAACCTTAATGCAGTTCTCCATTCCGAGACATTGCATGTCGAGTGGCGAAACTCAATGCCGCGCCTTGTCCCATTTCCAAATCCTTTAGGGATGATGATAATATTTATTTATTATGTTCATTTAAAAAAAATTCAGCTTCACGCTGTATCCCGCACACAGCAGGGTAGGCAGAAGACATTCCGTTCCCCACTTTCTGCCGAATTTTGGAGGCATTGCGTGTTGAGGAGCAGAACTCAACGCCGCGCTCTGACTCAACACCAGAGCGAAGAAATGGAAATATAAACGTAAATAAATATTTCACTTCCTCGAGTGGGGATCGAACCCACAACCGTCACGTTACAGTCACACCCTTGTGCCGCTACGCCACGACGATCTCAATTCATTTTAAATGCACTCGTACAAAAGCTATATACACGTATCATCGTTTGATTTGTCTTTTTCCATAAAAAGTCTATTACATTAACTAGCTTGAACCTACGGCTTCGCCTGAGTTATTGTACCACTGACCTCACATACAATGGGCTGCATAGATACGATAAACGTGATGTACCTAGCACATATCCTATAGCAGCTTAGAACTTTCTCTACCACAAAGAAACTCTCCGTTCCCTGGAAGCCCCCCCATCACAATAATATAAATATAAGTATAATATAGAACTTATATTCTCGATCTAACAAAACTTTTCGATTGGTCCAATTGTACAACGGCACGATTTCTGATACCATTGCATTGTTTTATTGTCTTTTTTCAGGAATTTTCGTAGGTTTCATTGAGAATATGTTTTTACGGGAAGATATGCAGTTCGATTCTGGATTTAGGTGGAAATAACATAATTTTGATTCGGGAGTAGCAAAAGGTCGTCGTAGCGAAGCGGCATAGTGTCTGAATGAACGGGACGGTTGTGGGATCGTGGGTTCGTGTTCCGTGCCCACCGCTGAATAGTTTCTCCAGAAACCCCAGAAATTTAACTAACAAGAAATTACTACTGAAAAATAAAAAAAATCTTTACACTAACGTTTGTTTTAACTAAAGTTCAGGCTCCCCCTAGACAATATATAGATACGCCTAGATACGCCCATGATTCGAGTTTGAATTCCTACTAATATTATAAATGTGAAAGTTTGTGAGTTTACAAACTTTACAAGTAATATAGCTTATACGTTAGAACACATATGCTATCATTTATGTAAACAGTTTTTATATTTTCTTTTATACTATAATAAAATAATAAGTTTAAGCGGGTGAAACCGCGGGTGGGTTGCTAGTATATTAAAAATAAATATTGATTTAAACAAAAGATATTATCAAAGGATTTGGTCTAATCTGTCAAGTATTCTTTCATCTCGTTCTTTATATAGACGTCTCGCTCTAACACTTAAGGCCCTTAGGGTCTGGAAATGGATTGCGAAAATTACTGAAACTCCTTTATTTCATTGTGTTATTATTTTTTGTGTTGATTTTTAATATTTTTTCGTTTTATGTACATATTTATACTGATTTTGTTTTTTTAAACACGCTTATCTCACTAATTATTGGTACAAATTGAAGCTTTTCCTGAAATTCAAGCATAAGTTAGCTAAAACCCTTTCATCTGATATCTAACTTGAACTAGCGGCTTTAATACCAAATTTTGTCCCCCTTTTCTTTTTCCTATTATTTTTTATGACACAACCATAAATATATCGTTTTTAGATTTTTTCCTGAACTAGTACTACTTGTAGATGCTAGCTACCAAAGTTCATAATGCAAGTCAACCGGAATTACCGTTTTAATTTTGTTTCCCATTATAATGTAATACTAAACTATACTGTTTTTTTTTCAGGAAATCAGGGAACCGTAGATTGGAGTATATAGTTTGAATTTTAACTAGATATCTTTAACTGTTCCTGAGATAAAGGCACAGGCAGACAAACGGACGGATGGACAGACGGACAACAAAGTGATCTCTAAAGGTTCCTTTTGGTTCCTTAAAAGGTACCAAACAATAAAAATTAAGATGGCCCAATTTCAAATGAAATGTCAAAGAAGTATTAATAAAGTAATCTTTTTTATACATACTACTTAATTATTCATCTTTAATTTCGCCATTTTTACGTGTTATTCGAATAACGTGAAAATCAAAATGGCCATCGTGGATACAGGTGAAGCTGAAAATGTTAAAAAATAAATAATACTTTGTCGACTCCATTGCTGTCTATAAACATCTCCCCGTCGCTACAGCGCTCCGCACTCTGCTAATCTTTTACGTCACTTTATCTTATACTTAGTGGAGGCGAGTGATGACCGACTAGTTCATATTGTATCATGGTACAGAGTTCAAATACAAGGAAAAATACTATGGTTGATGGATGCGCGGCGTTAAGTTCCGCCACTCATCGATGTGCTGAAAATACTGTGTCTACAGCTTTAGTTGTATCCCGCATATAGTAGGCAGAGGGAACTTGGTGTTAAAGCACTCTGTTCCGTGTCCTACTTAGTCCAATATTTCAATACAATGCATTGCAATTGTTGAATGGCAGAAATCAACGTTTCTCCGTGTTTCTCAGAGCGTGAAAATAAAAATAATTCAATCCCTCAAATGAGAATCGAACCCACAATAGTTTAGTAACCTAAAACCATTCTACAATCAAATTTCACAGTGTAAAAGTTAATTAATTTTTGTATTATTTAAGTAATCCAATATCGCTGTGTTGATTTAAAGGACTTTAAAGGGTTAATAAAATTTGAAAGGAAAATGGGCAGAGTTTAAATGATTTCAAAATCAAATTAGAATATATATTAATCTTTGTTATTTTGAGGAAGTCGTGGCTCGAGGGCAAAAGCAACACGGCAGTTGTGAGTTCGATTCACACTCGGGGTATGAAATATTTAATATTTTTTATTTCTTCGCTCTGGTAACGAGGCAAAGTGCGGCAAAGAAATTCTTCAAGATTTCAGAGGAATGTGGGAAATGTCTTAATGAAAATGAAGTGCGGCTTCCAGGTTTTCTCTGTATACCTTGCTCTGTGCGGAATATATAAAAAAACTTCTTTGTTATTTGTCATTGAGGACTATGAAATCTTCCGACATATTATCTACATAAATATTTGTGATATTTGACTTTATAAAATTACTGAAAAAAAATGTATTTGCCAATTCTCTCCAATAATCGTATTTGTCAATTAATCACAAATTGTCAAATATCTGCCGAATCACTGAAAATCGCTGAACATGCATGAGGATGAAATGGAAAGCTGAGGTCCTCAGTGAGGGACCTCTACCCGTGGACAACCATTGATCCGTCAATCACGCTACACCTGTATAGACGCGATGGTTGTGAGTTGGTTTCTACTCGAAGAAATGAGTTATTTTCATTTCCACGCTTTAGTAAGAAAGAAGTCAAGGCGCCTCGTTAAGCCTCGTGTACCCTCCGTTATTTTCTATAGTTAACATTACACAAATCATTTAATTACTTATACTCAACGGTAATGGGTTCGATTCCCGCTCGGGCAATTCAATTATCTTCATGTTCTTGCTTTAGTATAAAGTTAAAGCGCGGCGTTAAGTACCGCCACGAATTCGGGCAATCGAGAAATGAATCGACTACCCTCTATTATATTCTACTTAGTGTTATATATAAATAATTTGATTATAGACATAGAGTCAAATCAAACGCCATTCTCGGACTTAAATGCTGGGGATTGTACTGTGTGCGAGAGGGACAGGTGTATTTAATTGTATACGAGTGAAAGAGATGGCAACAGAAATTAAGGACCTCTCATGGATACTCTGAAGGCAGAAGGTATACAATGAAATTTTGAAAGTTTAAAACTATTAAATTAGTCAAGTTGTATATTCTAATCTTGTAGATTATTTCTTTAGTTTTGCTCTTCATCCTACTTTCTGCTATAATAATCCTACTAATATCATAAATGTAAAAGATTGTGAGATGCCCAGCTTTATAAAGCTGTATATAGAAATATTATTTAAATTCCAATCACCCACTAAGAGTTTCGTACCAATTTCAAGATTATAGGTCAACGGGAAGTAAAACTTATAAAAGTTACCTGAATATTTGATGTTACTCTTACCTTGAGACCTCCACGCGAGACACCTCTAGGCATAAATAGTGATGACAGACGTACCTACGCAACGGACACCAAAGAGATTCTGTAAAGGTTCCCGTGTTCTCGTTTTGAGATAAGGAATTCAAAAGAGAGAAAGTGCACTTTAAGAAATTGTAAATAAAGATAAAAAATATGGAAATGTATGTATCATGTCCTCTGGTAACAAAACAAAACGTTATATTAAGTTCCATCACTCAAGTCAACACGCAATGTTCTGAAAATTAGACAATTCGTGGGGTACACTAGGTTCCCTCTCCCTACCCCGCAATATGCGGGATACAGCGTGAAGCTAAAATAAAGAATTATTTACTTTACTAAACGAAAATCGATATTCGTCCTTTAAAATTTCAGCATCACCTTCCTCCATCAGCATAACGCATTTTCAGCGCGAACTTATCGAAAACCTGTAGCTTTTATACTAAGAAACAAACCAAAATCAACTCTATCGCAACTAAATAGAACTCAAATTGGTTAAACTAAATCTAGATTTACAACTTATCTTTAACCAAATTGTAATTTACACCCTATTTCGTTAACGATAAAGCTCATTTTACAATAAAAACATCTATATTAATAATTACATACAATATTAAAGAAAACTAAACTCAATCTATATAAAAATAAGGTAGAATTTACTATAAAAATTTTGGTCGTATAGAATATAAGTGACCAGCTCCAAAGACCTACCCTTCCCCTCTCATTTCATCAATCTATGTACTATAAAGGGGCTTAGTGCCTTAAAATGAGAGTTCAGGGCAGTTTGGCCCTATTTTGTCCTAGCGTAGGCCCACAGTAGGTCCAATTGTGGTCGAGAACACACGTTTTACAGATTTTTTAGTTAAGATATAGAAAAAATATGAAAATGGCCGTTTTGCTGTTTATTTAGGGTGAGTTGATATTTTTGTTGTTTATTATCTGTATTGTGGATAATTCAAATTATTTAATAAGGACTTTTTTTTAGTCTGTGAATTAAATAAGTATTTATTGAAAAAAATTGTTAAATATTTAATAAAATCGTAAATACTAAACTTTAGTTAATAAATTTAAATTAAGAATAATACTAATTAATAATAAGTTAAATATTAATTAATATAAAGTTGGGGCCGTCGTGTTGTAGTGGGTAGGTTCAATTCCTATGGGGTGATTATATTTAAACTATTTATTTTTATTTCCCTGCTCTGGTAAAAATAGACAGTATGATATATATAAAGTGTCGCCTTATTAGTACATATTTTCAAACAATATTTAATGCAGAGATTACCGTATCTGGATACGAATACGGATATTAGAAGAGTATTTTATCGGTTTCTGTTTTGGACAAATAAATTATTATTACGGAATATGAATTATAAATTTCAATAATTTCGTTTACAGATATTCGAACTTCGGGGTATTTAACAAAAAAAATAATTTATAACAATTTCGGCCACTAATTTCTCAATTTCTTATTTTATATATTGCTTTATCACATTAATACATGTATTTACTTTTAAGAGCGGCAGAATAAAAAAAAACTCTCTTCCTCCATCTCTCCTTTAAACACTGTTCATATCTAATATTATTCGATAGTATCCGTTACTGATAAGGAACTCTATAACAACCCAGATTCTTCAAAGGCTGTATAATATATATCTTTCCACTTTATATCAATTTTAATGGTTAAAAAAATTATATACTCCTTTAATTATTAAAATGTAAATAAATATTTTAGGTATATTCTATAGGTAGGTATAATCTAGACTAATGTTTTAAAGCTGAAGAGTTTTCCAGATAATATATGTAGGATATTTGTTATCCTTTAATAATAAAAAGTAAATAATTTTTAAAATCATTTGTGGTTCTTATTTTTTATTGCTTTCTTTTTGAAATTGGTTCTACATTCGTTAACTATATTTTTTGAGCTTTACTCTGTATCACGTAGATAACAAGATAGCAGAGGGAACCTGGAAACCTAGCGTCAGGGCACTTTTTCATTAAAAGACTTCTGTTTCCCACTTTCCGCCGAATTCTGGAGGCATTGGGTTTTGAGTGGCTGAAATCTACTCCGCGCTTTGCCTTCTTACCAAAGCAAGCGTATGAAAATATTAAATATTTTATTTCCTGGGGTAGGAATCGAACCCACAACAGAGCAGAGGGGGCCTAATGTTAAGACACTCCGTTCCCCACTTTCCACCGAATTTTGGAGTTATTACGTGTCGAGTGACGGAACTTAACGCCGCGCTTTGCCTCGAAACCAGATCGAAGAAATGGAAATATAAATTTAACTAAATATTTAATTCCCTCGAGTGCGGATCGAACCTACAACTGTCGCGTTACAGTCACACCCTTGTGCCCTGCATCAGAAGGAGCTTGGTGTTAATTCTCCTATTTTAACTAAACCTTAGACCCTCAGTATAGGCACAACAAAACCACTGAACCAAAAGGCATTTTAAAAAAGACACCGAATATTTCTTAAAACAAAGCCGTAAAATAGAATGCCATTAAACGCACAAAAGAATTACTTTAAATATAACTTCAATTTTATTTCTCTGGAACCCTTTTTGCCTTTTATCTTTCAAATAGAAAGTATTTTAATAAAATATCTCAGGTAGAAGGAGGTTGTGGCGCAGTGAGTCAGCTGACGCGACAATTGTGGGTTCGATTCCCACTCGGGGTACTGATTGTTTTTCTTTACTTGCTGGTGCTAGAAAGTGTGGTATTGAGTTACGTCGTTCAACATAATGTATGTCTCGAATTCTAAGACATTTGATTTTCTCTATATATTCTGCTATTCGGAAAAATGATCTCAGGTACCTACAGTGATTTTCGTTAAAAGACTTAGTATGGGTATCCTATAGTCATCCTTTGGAAAATGGACTGTACAACATATTTTTTTAAGTCGAACCACTAGTTCCTGATAGGCAAACAAATTTTAAATTATTTATTTTTATGATTATAACGATACTTTGCAACTTCAATATTATTTTAGGATAAAATCCGCGCTCCGCGCCAGATTCTCTGTCTACCCTACTATGTTATTTATATACTATAACATTCTCTTCGTCCGACAAAATATACATTGTCATAGTAAACATAGTGACAATCATATTATAGAAACGAGAAATAAAGATAAGCTTGTTACACCAAGTTTTCGCCTCCAGAAAGTTAATAAATCCTTTATGGGTCTGAGTATACGTGTATATAATAAAATTCCGCAGTGTATTCTTAGTTTGCCACTACAAAAATTTAAAATATCTGTAAAAAAAATTCTAACAAGTAAAGCGTATTACACTGTTCAAGAATATCTAGAGGATAAGCATGTATGGAATTAATGTCTATTGAATGTAATGCAGGATAGCTGCCAGCTAATGTAATAGATTGTACCATTGATTTTGAAAAGAGCAACTGTTGAGTTTCTTGCCGGCTCTTCTCAGCAGAACTGCCTTCCGAACCGGTGGTAGCTTTTTGTTCATATGTTCATTCGACGATTCAAAAGTGCTTATAATAATTGCCTATTTGAATAAAGAATATTTTGAATTTGAATTTGAATTGAATGTGCGGGATAGAGCGTGAAGCTATTTCTTATGAAATATATTAACACTATATGCTTTGCGGGAAAAGCGTGAAGTTACATTTATAGTTTTACATTGAGCTCCGATACTCAACACGCAATGCCTGGTTTGCCTATCCTACTTTTTCTTTTATCTATATATATAAAATCGAAAGGTCACTCACTCATCACGAAGTCTCAGAAACTACATGTGCTAGGAATCTGAAATTTTGCATAGGAGTTACTTATAGGACGTAGGTGCTCGCTAAAACGGGAATTTGCAATATTCGACTTCGAAGGGATTGTTTTTGGGGTTGAAAGTTTGTATGAAACTTCGTTACTACAGATGCTAGGAGTCTCAAATTTTGCATAGACGTCACTAGGACGTAGCCATAGAGACAGAAATGAATAATAACATAGTTCACGTGGGTGAAACCGCGAGCGGGCCGCTAGTACTATATATATGAGTAAAAATTTTCATCTCAACAGATCGTCATGGGTGCAGCATCAGACGGGATGGGTGGGTGGCGGGCGCGGATCGCCGCCTGCCGCGAGTCCAGGAAGCTAGTCCTGGTCATAGTGGCCATAGCTCTGTTGCTCGATAACATGCTTTTGACCACCGTCGGTAAGTTTTGATTTTATCTATATACCTATATATGTACTTATACATAATATATTATAATGAAATTGGAACTAATCGCTGTCTGTATGTTAATTTTTTTTGTCTGTTTATGCGTTTGTTCACGTTAATCTCAGAAATGGACCGTTTTAAATGTAGTTTTAACTTTTTGGTTTTTATTTTGACAAGCTTCCCTTAGAAAACGTTTAGTGTTAATTTTATTTGAATCGGTTCATAAATAAAAAGATTTATCAATATAAAATATTTGGTAGGGTTTGGAACCCACGACCGTTGTATTTACAGCCACACGCTGTGCTACTGCGTAACGACGGCCGCAACAGATGAAAAGTGATAAATCACTCCCAAAACACCTTAAATATGTAATACATATAAGCTTAGATAAGAAAAGAAAACTTCTCCATACATTTTATTTGGATTCGAACCGACTTCATACATAATTCAAGAGGATCTTTAATTCATTTACTTTTATATATATAAATATATGTAGTTTCTTTTAGTGTATTAGCTTTTAGTATTTTATTTTGATTGTAAATGTTAGGTGGGGCGGTCTTTGAGTTTAAACATTATGATTGTGGGTTCAATTCCCACTTGGGGGATTTATATTTTAATTATTTTCATTTTTATATTTTAATTATTTTCATTTATAATACCTACCAATAATACTCATTAAATAATTTAGGCCGTTGTAAGTCATCAGGAGCAAAAGCGTGACTATAAACGGGAAGGTTGTAGGTTCGATTCCCACTCGCACACATGAAATATTTAATATTTTCATATCCTCGCTAACAAGGCAAGTCGCGGCGTTGAGTTCCCCCACTCAACACACAATGCCTCGCGATTTCGAAAATGACGGAGGGACGTGTCTTAATGGGAACTGTTCCCAAGTTTCCTCTGCCTTCCATGAAATGTGCCGGGTACAGTGTGAAATAAAAAAAGGACTTCCCAATTGAAATGTTATTTCAACTAAATTTCCTCGCTACCATCTCGTCTCGACTAACAAGCGAATCGTATTACTTCGAGTTTTCGCCCCTCACTAACCGCGTTTCGGAGCGACAGCGAGATAACCCAATTTGATGCTATAACTATATTTTGAACTTTAATAAAATGTTTTATTACTCTCTCCTGAGCTGTAACTGCACTGTTAATATCGCCTGATGTAGCGAAATGGTTCTAGGTTTGATTCCGGTCAGTGGAATGTTTATTATATTACCTAAATGATTTTTATTTTCCGTTCTGGTAAGACAACCATTTCGTCCGTTTTTGCACATTACCCCAGAAAAGACTTAACTGTATTTTGACTGACAGGTATTTTTTTTTAGTTCTAAAAACCGGTTCATAAATAATAAAAATATATTTGTAAAATACTTTCTAAGGACACTTCCCGTATACAAGAGTAGAAAAATGGAACATAATGCTAACACACTTTGGTCCTCGTTTTCGGCCCAATTTTCTAGACATTAGCTGTTGAGTTGCGGAATTTGACGATGTGTTTTATCTTATTTATACTAGACTTAGTTATATACTAGCGCCCAATATTAATAATGTATCTCCTATCTCCAGTTAACGTCTATCTCGTACTGTCCGACATATCTATCCAATCACTAACCTGCATGCCTACCTCCATCTCTGTCTATTTCAATCTATGGTAGCAATTTTTGGATTAGGATTGGTTATTAACATTGGGCGTAGATCGAGAAAGTGAAAATATATTATTTCCCCGAGTGAGAATTGAATCTATACCCGTCGCATTAACAGTCAAAAACTGTGCCACTGCGTCCCAACTCCCTCATAGGGTCAGTTAATAAACATTTTTTGATGAAACTCCAACCATTGGAATTCAATAGAACAAGATAAAGGGCGTCTGGTATTGACAGGCCATTGAGATAGTGATGGGCTTGTTGTCGATAAAAATTAATTAATTATCTGTCTAGGATAAGATGGCCCAGTGATGAAGTGGAAATGTTCTCTAAATTATTATATCTTAATAATGCATACTACGTTGGCAGGTTCAATTGGAGTTTAAAAAGAATATATTTTTTATTTTGAAGCCATTAGCCAGAAAAAGCATAAAAATTACTGGACTAAAATACCACAGCATTAAATTCTTATGTATTCATTAAACTATGTTTCGAAATTTAGACCTGTCATGTGTCCTCCTGCCTACTCTGCTATATGCGGGATATGGCATGAAGCTAAATAAAGAAATTTTCCGTATTTTGCGAGTAAACCGAAAAACCAGTGAAAATGAGCTACATTCATCAATTTCCACTTTATTAAGGAAGGTTATAATTGTTACATTACACGTTATGATAAAGAGTTCCAAAACCACTCCTGGAAGTTCATGATTTATTTTCTTCATTAGCACTGCATTAAGACATGAGAAGATATAAGAATGAACGACAAGTAGGGAAAGTTATTTTTTATTTTTGTCCTTAAATAAATAACATTAACAATTTATTAAGAATAATAAATTTATCTTAAAACGGCTACTAGCCGCAATTTCGTTCCTTTTTACGCCTGGCAGAAGGGAAGTAAGTGTTAAGATTGTGTGGAGTGGCTGAACTCAATGTTATCTTCATCTATCAGAGCGAGAAAATAATTAAATTTCTCTCAAGTTGAGATTCTAAGATTTATTAGCTATACGCTGTGCACATAGCAGGGTAGGCAGAAGGAACCTAAGAGCCTAGTCTTAAGACATGCCGATCACTAAAATTCTTCGCTTTCCACTAAATTTATCTATTATTATTTATATTAATGTATATTTATTTTTAGTTCTGCAAACATATTTTAAAATTACATCGATAGTTGTAACGCGCATCGCTAAAGACTCCATATCAAAGTTTTGATGTAGTTACAAAGTCATCAACCCGCCTAACTTCATTTAGAGGAGGGTCAGTTTGTACCGTAAAGCATAGTAGTAGCTAGCAGGTGGTAGTTAAAGATTTTTTTATATTGGATAAAGGTCAGTATGGCCCAGCGCGGCATTTGTAGGTTCGAATCCCACAAGGGGAACCCTAATCGAATTGCGCCTTGTTACCAAATCGAGGAAATGAAGGTATTAAATATTTCACCATGAGGCCAGTGTGAGTGGTCAGCGTAAGCTTGCGACTGCAACGCAACAGGTTCGATTCCCAATCGAGGGAAAACATCATATGATTATTTTTTTATTTTCCCATTTTGGTGGGACGGGGCGTTGAGTTCTCCCACTTGCAATGCTTTAAGAATTCGGCAGAAAGTAAACAACTGATGTGTCTTAACACTATATTCCCAAGCTTACTCTGCATATGTTGTTTTTGCGGGAAATAAGCAAAAACTGAAACGTGTGGGTCACTAGTAATGAATATTTTTGTCAACAGTACCAATCATCCCCGAGTTCCTCTACGACATCAGGCACCCGGACGCACCGTTATCCATGTCTCTGGACGACCTGACCACACCAAAGCCGTCGCCAACGCCGTACTGCCCATGTTTAAACAAGACATTGTTCGTGGAAAATGTTACCCAAGGTGAGATAAAGTTGGAATTGAAAACATACGACTGTTAAACGTGACAGGTCGCCATTTCCTCGCTCGGATAACGAGGCAAAGCGCAGCGTTGAGATCCGCCATTCAACACATTATGTCTCCTCAATTCGCCGGAAAATGGGGAACAGAAGTGTCTTAAGTTCCCAGGTTTCCTCTGCCTACCATGTTATGTATAGGATACCGTGAAGTACAGCGTGAAGTTACAAGAAAAAAAATAGAAAAAACCAAATAGCTTCTCCGATTAGAGCGTTCAATAAAACGAATAGTTTGGCTCGGGTACCACACAAGTGTAAGGTAAACACTACCTCAACCGGAGACTGAACGTGCGACCTCCAAGCGTACCTTGAACTTGACACCAAATAATCATTCAAGAAATCCACGTTTTAAGCCAATTTATTATAGGTCATATCACTTAAACAACTGTAGGTATATAGCAAGGCGTGGGCAGCCGGAAGGACTTGAGATGGAAACGGATGCTGTGATCATTTCCACTGAGAACGAACGGAGTTTAGTTAATTAGATTTGAAACTTTAGCTTCGCTTTGTTTTTGGGCGAAAAAATTGAGGTTTTTTTGCACCTCGTAATGTAGGCAAAGGGAACATAGTGTTAGGATACTCCGTTTCTTACGCATCGTCCAGTTTTCTAGACATTGCGTGTTGAATGGAGGTCCAGTCGTGACATAAGCGTGCGACTGTAAACGCGACTGGTTGTGGGTTCGATTCACACTCGAGGAAAAAATATTTCATATTTTCATTTGGGATGATGTATTTAATGTTGTCATTACCTCGCTCTGGTAACGAGTCAAATCGCGGTGTTTAGTTCCGTCACTCAATACGCAGTGCCTTCAGAATTCGGCGGAAAGTGGATAACGGCTTTTTTCTCTTTCTCTAGTTAGTTGTTTATTTTTAAACATTCTTGTGTCGGGGATATTTATTTATTAATTTTCTTAATATATAAATTATTTGTTAGCAATAAATATAACGGCCCAAAAGGAGGAACGCCACCAAGAGCTGATACACGAGACGGTTGCCGTGGGAGTCATGTTCGCGAGCAAAGCTATAGTACAGCTGCTAGCTAATCCCTTCGTTGGACCATTGACACATAAGTATTATTGATTTATAATTTTTACAGCTTTACGGTGTATCCCGCATGTATCTGCGTGGGGATCGGAGTGTCTAGTGGGAACCTAGTGTTAACTAGGTTCCCTCTGCCTACTCTGCTATATGTGGTATGCAACGTGAATTTTAAAAACGTAGTAATTTGATCCTTGACAACATTTTTGTATTGTAATTACATACATAATTAATATCATGATATATTTTTCTATTTTAGAATCGGCTACAGCGTGCCCATGTTCACTGGTTTCATCTTGATGTTCCTGTCGACTTTAAGTAAGTATTTTTTTCACGCTTCTTCTCGCATGGTACGCACAGGCTGAGGGAACCTAGTGTGAAGACTAAAATAATTAATTATCATTATTTAGTACGGAAGCCTCGGCGGGGAAGTCCATCTCGCACTTGACCGGCGTTTTGTCTTGAAAAACCTAAAATCTTTTCTAAGATCTGGTTAAGCTAATTAACTCTAGTGAAATGTTAATAACACCCTGTCTTTCTCATTCTTCCAGTCTTCGCCTTTGGCCGCTCCTATAGTGTGTTGTTCATAGCTCGCGCGCTACAAGGAATAGGGTCGTCATGCTCATCTGTATCCGGTATGGGAATGTTGGCAGAGAGGTATCCTGATGATAAGGTAATTTTGGATGCATGACCCACCATTCTATTTTTAATGTTGATATTATATACTTGACTTCTGTTTTTGCAAAAGAAATGTTTGATAGATAGTTTAGACGGAGTCTTAAGAAGAAAGGATAAAAAAGTGGAACAGTTGAACAAAACAATATTTAATTTCAGCAAAAAGACCAATGAGGCTAATCGTGACCCAGTGACACAAGCGTGTGACTGTAAGGTCGACAAGTTGTGAGTTCGATTCCCTCTTGGGGGAACGAAATATTTAAAATTTCCTTGCTCTGATAATGTGGCAAAGCGCGGCGTTAAGTTATATAACATGCAGTACCTCCAGAATATAAACCTAGCTTTCTTTTTTAGAAGACACGTAAAAGATATAAAAAAAACATTTTTTCAGAAGAAGCTTTTTCTTTTCTTCGTTATTTTTTTCCTATTAGATTCTTCTTACGACATTTCATTGCATACAGGAAAGAGGCAACGCAATGGGCATAGCACTCGGAGGTCTTGCTTTGGGTGTCCTCATCGGGCCTCCCTTCGGAGGACTGATGTACGAATTTGTTGGAAAAACCGCACCCTTCCTCATGTTATCGGCCTTGGCTCTTGGTGATGGACGTGAGTGTCGATTTTCATAATAAAACTCCACCCAAACTAAATCTAAATAAACTAAATCTATATATAAATGCACATTTTAAAGGACTACTTAAGTTTACCTGTTGTGTGATGTGTCACAAGAACCATATAGTGTAAATTTTTATATGTTGCTAAGAAAAGTGATTTCTTCCCTAAGTGCGGAATAACACTTTAAAAATGTTAAAAACCATATAATTCTTTGAGTTTCTCTTCCTGTTTTACAATGGATGCTGAGGAGTGATTTCATTAGATGCATCCTGTTAGACTTACAGTTTCACTAAAAAACCTACTAAAGCCTAACTAGCAAATAAAATAGAATATTTTCCATGTACTGATATATTTCCAATTATAACATATCTCTTTTTAGTGCTCCAGCTAATGATTCTACAGCCAGGAGTGGTTCGACAGGAAAGTGAACCGCCGTCTCTCAAAGCTCTTGTAACGGACCCTTACATTATCGTCGCTGCTGGTATGTAATTTTTTTATCTTCACGCTGTATCCCGCACATAGCAGGATAGTCAGAGAGAACCTGGGAACCTAATGTTAAGACATTTTGTTTCCATTAATATATTCTTTTTTTTATTAAATTATTAAATGTTTCATTTCCTGGAGTGCAAAACCACCCCCAAGAAAAGGCATATTATCTGGAGAGAGAAGAATTGAGTAATTTATTATTTAATTCTGTTTAGGCGAAAAGAAACCCTATCCATCCTCCCCGGATTATGAGAGGTGTAAAAGTAAATTTGATAATTTTATAGGTGCCATTACCTTTGCCAATGTCGGCATTGCCATGCTCGAGCCGAGTTTGCCTATTTGGATGGCAGACACGATGAACGCCAGGCGTTGGCAACAAGGCGTCGCATTCCTACCGGCTAGCATCTGTTATCTTATTGGTATGTATCTATATACTGTACATATGTAGAATCTAGGATTTCAAATTAAATTTAAATTTATGGTATTACTTTATATTGGTATTATTTATGGTATTTCAGGCACCAATCTCTTTGGACCTCTCGGACACAAAATGGGACGCTGGCTTGCCGCTTGTTCCGGACTCGTTATCATCGGTCTTTGTCTGATTCTGGTAAAAATGTCTATAATGTTTTAATGTCTTTGGTTCAAATATATTAACCGCAATATCTTATGAAATACAGATTTCAATCAAAATATCA
The DNA here is from genome assembly GCA_036379175.1 of Heliconius cydno galanthus. Taxonomy (NCBI): domain Eukaryota; kingdom Metazoa; phylum Arthropoda; class Insecta; order Lepidoptera; family Nymphalidae; genus Heliconius; species Heliconius cydno. Next base: position 948,221 of record JAKRZM010001270.1, read on the forward strand.
ATATTAAAGAAGTTTAATTATAAAAATATATATATTTTTTTATCAATTGCATTCTGCGAAACTGACACCAAAGCCGAAGGTTAAAAATCGGTTAAAAATCTTGTTTCCGTCGGACACTTGCACCATCCATTATGCTTTAAAGGGGGATTGAGTGTTTTAACACAAGTTCACAGGTTCCATCTACCTACCTCGCTATATATGCAGGATAAATAGTAAAGCTTTTTATATATTTCTAATAGATTAATATTATTATATTATTATAGGTAAGTTAAAAATATACATTTTACAGATCCCAATGGCACGCAAACTGGAACATCTGATAATTCCTAACGCTGGCCTGGGCTTCGCCATCGGCATGGTTGACTCCTCGATGATGCCGGAGCTCGGCTTCCTCGTTGACATCCGCCACGCGGCCGTTTATGGGTCCGTGTATGCTATTGGCGACACTGCTTTTTGTTTGGGATACGCTGTTGGTGAGTTTTTTTGTGGAAATAAATAAGAAGTCTTTTAAACGTACTCTTTACTATATTTGGTAATTATGGTTACTTTCACTCACTACCACCACTACTAGGTATTTTTTAAACGAAGCTTTTAAATGAGAATCACCTAAGTGACGATATATGCCGTTAGATAGAAACGAAAGTATGAAGTTAAAAAAATATCTAAATATACATATAAATTGGCTGTTATATTTATGCCTGTAAAATTACGACACAATTAGGACAATTCTTTATTAAAATCACCCAACACAAAAAAATCCCAAAATTAATGAAACAAAGCTGAAAAACAAACGATTTAAATCTTATCATCATATTCAGGTCCAGCCTTCTCCGGAACTCTGGTGAACAGCATCGGTTTTGAATGGATGCTGGTCATCATCGCATTTCTCAACTTTGCGTATGCACCATTTTTGCTGCTGCTGCGTTCACCACCGGCAAGAGATGAAAAACAGGTAGGGCTTGGGTTCGTTGAGAGATACGTAGAGTGAGCGTATTTAGAGTTATGTAATATAACCGATTGCTTTTCAATTTATTTGTGCTTTATATATTTTGATCTTTGAGGCCGTCGTGGCGCAGAGTCACAAGGGTATGACTGTAACGCGAATGTGGTGGAGTTCGATCTCCACTCTCGACTCGAGAGATATATACCTATAAGATAACGTACAAAAATTGATGTGTCGCTATTTTCGATACAAGGCAATACATTATTATTAAAAACAAATTATTAAAAGCCAGTGCAGCTTTCCCATGCTTATGCGGCTTTATCAAATTTCGCAAATTATCTTATTTGCGTTGTAAATCTTTAAAAATATAATTGTCATTGCATTTTGATTTTCAATTATTGACAAAGACATCATGAAACTTTGATTATTTATATACATTATTTGTTAATTTAGAGCCTCATCATAAGCGAGAAATCATCAGTTCGCTACGTGAGCTATCAAAACGAGGAAGAAGAATAAACCCGCCATTTTGACACCGCCGCCATCTTGAGACCCGCCCGAATCTTTTTAAATTAATACTTAAGGTACGAAGTGAAATGCTAAAAAGAATTAAAAAAATACAAAAAAACGTAGCGTTACCAAAGTAGATATTTAAAAAGGATATAATATTTACAATATACAAAGCATATAGTTTTAGTAATATATTATATCTCTTACGATTTTAGAACAAATATCAATATTTCATATATTTAATATAATATATTTAATTATACTGTAGGTACTGCCAATATGCATTAAATATTTATGTAGTAATGTTTATCAATAAAAAAAATATATTCTATAGATTTTACGACCAATTTATCTCTTATCTTTACCTATATAGTTGTCTGTTTGTCTATATTTATGTACATATATATGTAAATTATCGCCGTATACTCAGGTGTTTTATTTTAAAAAGCTTAATAATATTAAAATATTTATGTAAATCTCAAATAAAACGTGAAACAGTTCAAACACTTTGCAAATGTGACTTTGACAATATTTTTATTGTATTTTTGAAAGTAGACAATAAGTGTTTTTGAGACCGACAAAACAAAATCCACAACCTTTAAGATTTAATTATTTACAAAACGAAAAAATAATTTTATACCTAACACTGTTCTAAAATATATATATATTTTAATATTGATAATAATGTTTGGAATAATAATTTCCATTAGACAATAAATTTAATACAATAACGTTTTCAGCACATGTTATTGAGGCACTTTATTGTTTTGGGCCAATATATTTTATATTTCGTTTGAAATACAAGCATAAATATATTTTGGATATGTAACTTTTTCTCATCATCATTATATTTTGATTGTTACTATCATTAAAATTTGATCATTACTTCACAAATATGACGTTATAATTATTTAATGATTGTATCAAAATAGTTATTTGTATAATATTTTGCATATAATCGTTGCTGTGTTATGCTGACATATATATTCACATCAAATATGAATGGTTATTTCCATTTCGGATTAGTCCTTATAATATTTATTATTACTCTAGAATAACATTATACTATCGAGACTATAATCGTGTTATCAAATAAATTTATTCCATATCTTATAATTAAGTAACTGAAATAACTTACATTTTATTAGTACATAGTGCTATATTCATTAGATTTTATTAGATCTTTTCTCATAATCAATATAGTAATAGTTAATGATCTGTAGAAGAATGAATAATCTGCTTTTATCATTAATAACATAATCATTAATACTCTACTATAGGGAGATATTTATCATTATACTTCTAATATGGATTAGTCGTGATGGAAATATCGAAATACTATATCGTACACCATATCTTGCTTAGATGAAAAATAAGATACCAAATTTAACGTTTTTGTCTCATGAATTAAATATATAAGTATATAACATTTTCATCTCTAACGTGTATAGAGTAATTTGCAATGGAAATTTATTTGTCACTTATGACTTTGAAAATATGTAAATAATTATATATATAATAAATAATATCTTTGTTATTAACGTGCCAAAACCGAATTAATTCCTGTTAATAAACCTTTTATAATATCTATCTACTATATACTATACGTTTATATATAATATATCTAAAATATGATATGCCTTCTATATATATTTACATTTATATATGATATACAGCGTATGTTCTATAGAGTATACATATATTTATAAATAACACATAATTTTCAAAGTCCAGTCTATCCAGATGCGTATGGCTGCGTAAATGGTATAGAACTGTATGTGAATAAATATTTACCATTGCTGTATTTATTGGATTTAAAAATAGATTTTCATTATTTAAATATTCATTGGACCTATAGGTAAGGTAGTTTGGAACTTTCAAATGATATATACTTAATACTAAGTAAAATATAATCACAAAAACTTCCAATAGTAGATTCGTTATAATTGAAAAAAAATATATATTTTCAATCATAATATTATAATATGTTAACAAAATGACGCTGGTTTTCAAATATGATTTTCTAATTTTGTATAAATAAAACTTTTTTATTTATGTTTAAAGATATATATTTAACATATTATATTGAAAATATTTTACTTCATTTCAAGTCGTGTATGAAATTTTTTTTCAATGTATTTTTATTTATTATACGAGTATGTTACGTACATTCATATTTATATACATTGACTCATCATAATTATACTATAGATAATTGTAATAAAAAATACTCGTAGAATAATGAAAAATTATTACTTATCATTATTTATTAATCATTCATATTTGATGATTTTTTTCATAAATATGTACAAAATAGTATTAAAAAATATAATAAGCAATAGCTGGGTTTGGGTCCTTTACATTTAGTTATAAACATGAACATTATCATAAAATTCTTGATTTGTTTCATTATAAATTGATTTATTATAACCTTTTTAGTCATAAATATTCTATACTGTAGTTGTATAAAAAAGCCATGAGCTAAAGTGTATGGTAGTAATAATTTGAAACCTTTGTAAAATATACAATATTTAAGATATTCTATCATTATATGAAAATAATATTATTGTGATAGTTATTAGTGATATTTTGACGCTTTTAATAATCATTATAAAATGATTTTAATGATAAACGATATATAATCTTTTGTCGCAATATTTATAAAATCTAGTCTATATAATAATTTATTTTCATTATTTTTTTGTTATTCTTGCAAGTTTATTGTTTTATTATAGTTTAATGATGTTTGTTGTTTGTTTGTAAATGTTGTTTATGTTTGCGAGTTATGTGACGTTGTTTTAATAAAGTGTGGGTATATGAACTAATCGATTATTTTATTTTTAAATGTATGATTTGTCGCCATAATTTTATATTAGGACTTTTCATGCGTGTGTTGATGCTATTTTTACCATCGTATTTTTGAACTTGGGTAATTCATACATAAAGCCATAACTAATCACGAACAAATTAAAATTTACGACTATATGTTTAAAGCTATAAATTTAACATATTATATCAAAAATATTTTTCTTTATTTCAAAGTCGTTTGTGACATTTTTTGGTGACTGCGCTATTCTGATTTAACTATGCTTTGTCTCGTTACTAGAGCGTGGAAATGAAAATATAAAATATTTCATTGCCTCGAGTGGGAATCGAACCCACTCAGGTTACGGTTAGGTCACGTCAGGTTAACCATCACGTGTCCAATAAGACGCTACCCCTCTGCCACATGAATGCCTTATTAAAGTTTTAGACATTATTTGAGATCAATGTTCTCACTCATAATCTCACTAATAATATAAAAATGTGAAAGTTTTTGAGGAAGTGTATGTTTGTTTTACTCTCACGCAAAAATTACTTAATAGATTTAGATGAAACTTTACAGTAATATAGCTTATACATGAGAATAACACAGACTATAATTTATGTAAAAGTTTTGTATAATTTGGCTATAATATACATATATAAGAAGAAGTTTAGGCGGTCCAAGCCACGTGTGGGTTGCTAGTAGGAAATAAAAAAAAATGTTCATTATCAACATTTAATAATTAACTTCATAATTTTTAAATTTTGATTCATTATTTTTTGTAAACATTATGATAAATATATCTATCCTTTGAAAGCAAATGCGTATCCTTCCCCAAATGAATGGGGACCTCTGTTCTGTTCTTCTAAATCATTTTCACGGTACTGGAAACAGAAAAGAAAAGTTATTAGACAAACTAATGTAAGTATTGCTAAAAAGAACAAATAAAAGAAAAATATGAAGACCGGAGTGTTTTAACACTAGGTTTTAATATATACCTATGTAATTAGACTTTATAAACAAGAGAATTAATTATTATATTAAATTATAAAATATAAACCCACAAATTTAGAAAACATATAATTATATGAACGTACTACGGGACTAGTCGCTAACTCGCTACACTAAAAAAAAAATACAGTCGAATTGACAACCTCCTTTTCTTACAGAAGCCGGTTAAAAAGTCTATATAACATACCTGTCCATCATCTCGACCGTCTGGCCTCCAGTTTTGGTTAAAATATTGACTTCCAGCACCTCTTTCTCCAGGACCTTCGGCGGCCTAATGAAATTAAACCTTTATTTTTAGTGATAATCAAAAAAAAATATAATAATAATGCCCTAAAAAGCCATCTAAAATAAAAATTAAAAAAGTGTTAAAATTTTTTAATTAAAATAATAGTTAGAGGATGGGATTTATATTATATTTTAATTTTCTTGCTCTCGCAACAAGGCAAACACGCCATGCCTCGAGAATTTGGCGGAAAGTAGAGAATGGAGTGCCTTAGCACTAAGCTCCCTCCGTCTATCTATCTCCGTCGTCGTTGAAAAAAATATATAAAAATATTATTTATTTTTACCTGATTCTGCCAATTTTGTGGTTCAGGTCGCTGTTGGTTGTATTCCTGCTGGAGCTCGTATTGTCTTCTTTGTTGTTCATACGCTTGTGAGTGGTAGTTGTCTGTTTGATAAGTATTAAGTATTGTTGAGGATTTATATCAATTAAGAAAAAGACTTGAGGACGTCGCCACACTGCGCGTGAACGCTGTGAACGCGGTTGCGGGTTCGATTCCCACTCAACACGCACGCACTATGCGTCTGCCGTCTCGTCGTCTGATAGACTGCCTTCCCTGCTGTATGCGGGATACGCCTTGATTTTCAGTTTCATATTCAAAATTCTAGAAGTAAAAAGTTTTAATAGTATTCATTTACTTTATTAAACATTTGGTATCAGTTTAAAAGATAAAAGTTTAAATGATAGTTGAAATACTTGCTTGGCGCTGGTGGGGCTACTGGCTCAGGACTTTTCGGCAAGTGGCTGCCTTCTAGGATCTAAAAATAAAAGAAATAGATAAGGCGAAAACAATGGGGAGACCGTTCCTTTCTTCACTTTAAAAGTAGAGAAGAAATAATGCCTTCTTTAATCTTTCTTTATACAACAATGCTGTACATTTTTTGTGATTCTTGATCAAAAGAAATATCTTTTGATCTTTGTCATTTTTTTATGTATGTTTCTTTGGTTTGTTTACTGTATAGCAGTGGCTGTTGTTCAAATTAGGTTCTCAATAAATTAATAGAATACATAAAAAGATTGGAGAAGTGCGTTCTCATAAGACATAATATATGACAACAATTAGTAAATTCCAATTTTGAATTTGATTTTACAACGACTATAAAATTTTAATATTTTTTTAGTCTTAATATCTGATTTTTTGCCTGATATAGTACCTGAAACCCTTCTTTCCCGGCCCTGTATTTCAGCTTTACGAGCTGCCCGCTCGGGTCCTTGTACTGATAAGCTCCAACTCTTGAGCCGTCAGGTTCGATCACTTCTCCCGCAGCTAGACCATTGTCTGATGCGTATTCGTAACGGAAAGCACCCTCTGAATATAAAAATTATTTTAACGACCCGCACGCGGCTTCACCTTGGTTTAATTGATGATTTTTTTTTTTTATTATAGCCAAATTATACAAAATGTTTACAATAAATATATATTTAATATTTTCACTTCCTCGCTCTGGTAACAAGGCAAAGCGCGGCATTGACTTCCGCCTCCGCCACTCGACACGTAATGTCTCCAGAAAGTGGGGAACGGAAGTGTCTTAATGGGAACGGAGTCTCTTAACACTAGATTACCAGATTTCCTCTACCTACCCTACTATCTGCGTTATACAGCGTGAACCCTATTACGAAATCTTCAATTTTTCTTCAAATCTTCAATAAGAAAAAAGTGACGAAGAAAAATTACCTGAACTCAAAGACTGTTTGTGATGCAAGATGGCTGCCTGCTGCTCTTTGGATATACCATACGGCAAACGCCAAGGCTGTTCCGCTTTTGGACTTTCAGAACCTGTTGGAAAAATTAAATGAATGGAAGAACGACTATAGACTAAAATAATTTAAATACATATTCAATTCCTCTTTTTTCTGACTTGAGGTTAATGCTGCCCTGTTGGTTTTTATAACGACACCGGTTGGATAGGTTAAAGGGTACTCTGGCCCTGAGGAAGTGCCAGCACTACGTGGCTGCTTGAGAGGATGTCGTCGGCGGAAAGGGCGTGGGACTCGAATCCACGCTTGTGACCATCGATCAGGCTGGAAAGTGGAGGTAGAGGTGTTTGATTTCACCACATTGTATGTAACATTGTCAACATTACCTCTATAGTTTTCATAAACGGGCGGTGGTGGTGGGTTCGGACGCCACGACTGGACCGTGGTGCCTTGAGGGGTGATATCGTTGCTAGGGTTGAACATCTGCCGTCTATAGGGATCCACCTATAAATTAATCAATAAAAAAATGGTACAAATATACATTAGAAAAATAGATAAAAAAAAGCACAAATCTATATTGTTAGAAATCAGAAGTGAAATATATTAAAAAAAACTGTAATTAAGGTACAAAACACCTTTTAGGACAATAGAAGTGAATGGTAGTTACAACTTAATATTATCCACGGTCTCTAAATGAGGTGGAGCATGGAGCAGGTGTAGGCTTAAGGGAACCCTTTCCGATATATCTACCTTGCCTGCTCCAGCCCAGCCCTCCAGCCCCAAAGATGGATTTTTTTGATTTATATTACTGATAAAAATTGACAGAATAAGCAACCCTCGGCGGTTGGGCACTCAACTCGCACTTGACCGATTTATTTGACTTGACCTTATAAGTAACGAAATCTTACTATATCATTGTTTCTCTGAGAAGAAGCCCAGGGAGTGTCGGCTGGTTCAAACATAGCGGCTCGAGGTATCTAAAAGTAAAAAAAATAATCTATATACAACTGCCTATAATTTAGTTTGTTTTAAGTTCATGCCTTATCCCGTATATCAGGGTAGGCAACGGGGAATTACCGTTGACTCCCACTTCCTCACGCATCGCCCACTTTATGTTGTTACAGAAGCGAGAAAAAGAAAATATTTCTTTCTCCCGAATGATAATCGAATCCACAACTGTCACCGTCGCGTTTACAACCACAGCACTACGACGGCCTCTAAATAAAAATAATAGGTACCTAATAAAAATAACATCGCGTGTTAAGTAAACATATGTTTAATTAGTGATTGGTCATTGGTCACAGTTCGGTGGTCGCAGGTTATGTGCACGGTTGATGTAATTTTGACGAAATTGCATAAAATATCTAATTAGTATGTATTAATTTTATTGGCTATTTTATTGTCGGCTGTAGGTTCAATTCTCGTTGAGGTGGAATTATTATATTTAATTAACTTTCATTTCCCAGCGGGCAAATAGCTCGTAGACGAAATGCGGTGTTGAGTTCCGCTACACGTAACGCTTCTTTTATATTTAGCCGCTGCCTATAACGATAGTTGTTGTTCACATTTATATTAGGACAATAATTAGAGTAATTTAGCCATCTTAATTTTCCTTCTTTAACTGACAAAGCGTTGAATTCCACTACCCGCAATGTTTAGAAAACTACAAGGTAATAGAGAACAGAGTGACTCAGCACTAGGTCTTTCTATCTATACCGTATAATATTTTTTAGCTTCACACTGTATCCCGACCATAGTTTAGTATTCAGAGGGAACCTGGGAAACTAATACTGGAGGCGTCGCGTGTTGAGTGGCTTAATTCCACGTCTCCACTGTCTCGTTAACAGTACTGAAAATATTAAATATTTAATTTCCTCAAGTGGGAATTGAACCCATGACAGTTTACAGTCGCACGCTTAGGGTGCACCACGATAGGCCACTTTAATAATGTACAACATAATTTTTATGAAAGAAACACGAAAAAAAAACAAAAAAAACTCTAAGTTACTCATTTTTATTCTAAAGGTGCTATGAAAAAAAGAACTTACTTGTCTAAATGTTTGTGGCGCATAGTATTCGCTATCCTGCGCACGCGCAACCGCCACGATCACACACCAGAAACATATTAACTGAAATTAAAGTTAATATAATAAGAAAATAATTATAAGTAATTATAATAAACATATATTATTAAAAATTATAATTTTGTAGATTTTTTATATAGGGTACAGTTATTATAACTTATTTAATTAAGTTTGATACCTTATAATATAAAAAATCATTTCCCCACCCTAATAACATTGTATGGCTGTATTTTAAATAGAAAGTGGAGAACGGAGTGTCGCGTCACTCAATTCTCTTCACGCAATAAGAATATAGTAAATACTTACCCGCATCTTCAACACTGTACGTTTGTATGTCAGCGCTGTTACGGTCTTACTCCTATATATAGATATTTGAAAGGCAATGGACCGAAAATTAACCTGTTTACAAGAAATCGCTAAAAATTTACTCATTTAACTAATAACTAGGTATGATAAGTTTGGAAATTATATAGTGTGAATTCATTGCTTTATAAAGGTAGTAGGGAGTTCGATTTTGAGAGATTGATTTATATGAAATAAGCATATATTTTATTGATTTTAAGCTAAAAGTGGACATTTTTTTAAGTTTCACGCTTTGTCGCTAACGGGTTAGAAGCGGTAACGAAGCGTGAATGGCTAAGAATACCTCTTCAACTCGTTCACTGTCATCAACTCGCACATATGTAGAAGCTCTGCGGGGAGTCTTACCCATAGATATCACATACATTTTACTACTAGAAGAAGCAAGTAAATGTTGGAATATATTTAACTATATAAATATAGTATATCTACCATGCTATGTGCGGGTTCAGGATTCAGGATATTCTGATTAGGTACCTACTTGTAGTTTTGTATAGTCTCTTAATGTACCCATTTATACATAAAATAGCATCTACAGTCGGCGAAGCATGAGCTGTCGTATAAGAGTCTCCATTAGTATAAGAGTAACTTTCTTTAAGAAAATAAATAACTTCACTCTTTTCACAACCGTCGCGTTTACTGAAAAAATCAAGGTTCTAGGTAAATGCAATCAAAATATACGAAGTTTACGCATAGTTTTTACTGCATTTTGTATGAAATTCGATGCAGTTATGAAATTTGGCACGATGCGACGTGAGAACTTATATTAGATTTAAATAAAGGAAATATCTGATTTATTTCTATAGAATACGTATACATTTTGTATTTGCAAATAAATCACATCACAAACTTATATTTTTAGTTCATTTCGTATAAAATGAGTACATACATAATAAAAATAACATAAATTAAAATTTGTGAGCCAGTGCTGGGCGAGACCGACTCACACTTGACTGTTTATTGTGAGCTTATTGTATCTATGTGTTATTTATCTTGTTTAGTTGTATTCTTCATTAGTCATAAATCGACGTTATTAGTTTTAATTTATTCGCTACCGTCTCTATTGAGCCGGAACGTGCGGTAGAGGTAGAGTGGAAGTGAAGTATCCTGTTGCTAGATTTCTTCTTTAAACTACAAAAAATACAGAGATATTAGTGTTACATATAAAACTAAAACTAATACACAAAACGTATTTTTAGTTAATATTAATTACATTACACAGAAACAATATTTGTCCTAATTTATGCTTCGGTAACATCCTTGAAATATTATTATAGTGTTATTTACATTTCATCGATTGTAATCATATACTTACTTCTATGTGTGAAAATCACAGTAGCTCAGTAGTAACATGACTTTGATGGTAATTGGTTCGATATTGGACAAGAAATTTCAGTAATAGACGAACATAAAGTAGGTAATTCAATGACTCGTGTAATTGAATTATTTTATGTTTGATATTTAGGGCATTGAGTGTTTAGTGGCGGAACTTGTCGCCGCGCTTTGCCTCGTCACCAGAGCGCAGAAACGGAAATATAAATAAATATTTAAATAAATATCCTCGAGGGGGGGTTCGAACCCACAACCAAGTCGCTTTTGCAATCACACTTTGTGTCTCTGCGCCACGACTGACGTCATATTTCAATTAGAAATAAACAGAAATAAATGAAACAAATTTATTACATATATATTAAATAATTTAATGCAAATAATCGAACCTTTTTCATAAAATTTGTATATCACATAGCAAAGATTTCAAGAAATTTTAAAGTAAAATACAAATAGGCAGACATATTTAAAAATAGACATAAATCAAACGAAATTTTACATACAATGTTATTTATTAATTTAACGCAAATAATCTGATACCCATGGTGTCATGTCGCTCGTGTATCGGATAGGAGGTACGTCGTAAGGCAGAATGAGACGGTCCTTTGCATTTTCTTCTAATGGAAAATAATCTTGGTTTATCTGTAGTAATTAGAGAAAAAAAAATAGGTTTAAAAAATAAATTTTATTAATTTTATTAAAAAAGTCTTTACTTAGCAAATAATTATGTGTGTGTGAGTCTTTACTTAACAAATTATAGATCTTGAATTGAATAATATTGCTAGAAGCAAATCAATTATTATTATTTAAAATATTTCTAACTTCCATTTCTTCCATTTTGGAGCTTTATATGTAAAAAGTTAATTTCTTCTATGCTACATATAGCAGGATAGACAGATATTTTGTTCAACTTCAAACTGTATCCCGCATATAGCAGGATAGCGAAGAAAACTTCTCAGCAAACAAAGACAGAAAGTTACGACATTCCGTTCTCCGCTTTCAGCCCAAAGGGTCTAGCAGGGCAAGCTGCTGCTTTTAATGTAGTGTTTTTAACATAATTGTATTGGTTTCTCTGTACATGCATATCTTGCTATATCTTTGAGGCATTGAATACACATATATACATAAAATAGTACAAGTAACGCGAAATAATCCACTTTGCATCATGGGAATCGAACTTAAAATTAGTTCCGTTCGTTTCCCAGTGGCTGTAGAAACAACAGTTGTGGGTTCGATTTTCACTCAGCGGTGTAAAATATTTAATATTTTCATCTCCTCGCTCTGGTAACTAGATTAAATTATAAGAACGACGTAACAGTTCCGTTACTCAACCTTATCGTGAAAATTCTGCCGACGCTGCTATATACAGCGTGAGTCTAAAAAACCACAAAATCAGAAAATTATATAACTTAAAATCTACTCGACTTACCACAAATTTAGGCAAAAACAAAACGCCGCATTCATAACTCATAATTCTCAACGCTCTATTCCCTTTGTTAATAGAACCCCAAGCCGCCTTGCTTATATTGGCGGAAGTTAAAAGAAAATATCCAGCCATTTTGCCATCGGGTGAAACACGAGTGTACGATTTAATATGCGGCATAGCTTTGTCTCGATATATTGATTTGGAACGCCATTGGCTATAAATATAAGAAAATAGGTTAAAAATATGTGGAAATTATATCACAAAAATATGATTTTATTATAAATAAAAACTTTTTTTTCACTTGTAAATACAGATAATTTTAGAACTAGAGCTGATAAAAAGAAACCAGTATCATTTTTACAATCAGCACATGGTATATTACTAAAAACAAATAAAGATACTTAAGAACATTTTGCAGTGCTGAAACACTGAAACACAAAGAAATAGTAATAAATATAACTCACTATAGAAAATCCTTTAGCCACAACTGTTTATTATTGACTTCGGCCGCGTACGGCAGACATCCGCCACCGAGGAGGCCATCATGCGATTGTTTTACGTTTTCTATAGGAAAATTTATTTCATGTTTACTTTTCGTCCAAATTTGAGACATTGCATGTTGAATGGCAGAACTCAACGCCGCACTTTGTTTTATCAGTAAGGAAATGGAACTAAATTATTCATTTCCCCCGAGTGGGGATCGAGCCCACACTGTTTTACTGCGACAAGATAGCGTCATATAGTTTAGTGGAGTTTAAATTCCATATAAATGGCACATTTAATTATTGGAAGTATTTATGGGTTACTTTTTAGTCACAACGTAAAATAGAAAAAAGCAGAAGAATATATCACTAAAAACTCTAAATCTACTAACTAATTAATATCGAAATAAAATATTACCTAACGAAGGATATACCAGTTTCAATGGGACAGGTTGGGTCAGTGTTTGGGGCTGGTCCTTTGTTTTTGTGAAATGGTGTAGAAAATCACCTGTCAGCCACAGCTGTAAATAATTACAGTTGTTTTAATAAAAAAAGAAACAAGGTAATTTATTTTTAAAATTTTCAAAGTTTTTACAATAAGCACAGAGAAGTCTTTATAGAAAGTAACGGAACTCGAATTTGCGACTCTTCTTTACTGTACAAGCGTCCTAATTACTAAACCATATATTTTCAACAAACTACGTCGACATACTTATCAGTAAGCTTACAACTTATTTATGTTGTTAGCATCTTTTCTCTCTTCTCTCTATCTCTTTCAAGGGGTTTGGCTTCGAATCCCGTTACGTAATTTTTTTTTTATTGGTTTTCTTTAATAAGAATTTCTATTAATCTTGGATAAAATTAATAAAAACAGTAAATTATATTTAAATCAATATTAAAACCTAAAAAGCTAAAAAAAAAACAAAATCTCACACTAGGTTTAGCCCCGTAACTGCCCAAACTACTCGCTTGAGCATGCAACGGCCACGAGCCCATCGCATGTTGTCTCAGAAGTGAACCCATTCGTGTCATACCATAGTCCATATCAAAATGAGAACCCGGGACTGATGATACTAGAAAAACACTTAAAATACGTTTTTTTAATATATTGTAGGATTAATTCAAGAATTAATTTATAAGAAGAATTCAATATATATAATTATAAGAATTCAAGAATTGTTTTTATATTTTTACTTTAGGAAGGTATTCAAACAGCCAGATAGACCTAGTGTTTATAATCATAAGGTCTAGTGTCCATTTAAGGTTCATTTGTTTAGACTTTGTGTGAAAATATAATTAGTAGTATAATTAAAGAAATGGACTAGCAGCTACATAACTTTAAGTATTAAAGTTCTTAAAAAATGTTAATGAAATAAAAAAAATACAAAAGAAACTCACTTTATATGACTAAAATCGCATCTCTTCACCCTGTCCAAGTAAAACACTAGCTGTGGCAAGTGGTAGTGACCCAAGTACCTTATGAGAGAACGTTTAAACATAGTGACCGATTCTCCATCGCAGGGCATTGAGTCTTGGGGCAGTTCGGGGCATCGTGGACTGAACCAGAGACTAAACAAAAATGTTGCTAATTGAATTCAATTGCATTCAATAGACATTAATTCCATAAACGTTTATCCTCTAAATATTCTTGAACGGTGTAATAAGCTCTATTTGTTAGAATTTTTTTACAAATACTTTAAATTTTGGTATTATACATATGTATCTACGTAACGTATTTTTTATAGATATCAGCGTACGCAAAGAGAACCTAGCATCAAGGTCATCATTTTGGTCATTTCTTTAAAAAAAATATGTGTTAATTAACAGAACCCAATGCCAATGTTATTTTGTTTTACCAGAATGGGAAAATGAAAATATTTCGAATATTCCCCTTTCAGGCCAAGTACACACTTTTCGCATGTACAAGTGACCATGTACAAGTCAGAGAATGTTTTATTTCGCCTTTATTAGACAAATACTAGACTTATCAAAATAAACGACTTAGAGCAATCAAATAAGTACTATTTATTAACTGTATAGAAAATAATAAGAGAAGTTTACCCCTGTGTTCTATTCTCCCAATCATCAGAGTACAAGTTAGCAGTAGACACAACTACTCTTATAGATCCATCTTCATAACACAGTAGCATCATTTTTCTAAAAAAAGACATTTTTGTAAGAACAATAAGTTTAGAAACAATAATATGTTCTCCATTTTATGTATATTTATTCCACTATTTACAGGACTTATGGACAAGTGGGCTGGGCATTTTTTAGTATCTTTTACATTTTTTGACGCTATTGTTTAATATGTTTTCTTAAGTGGAAATAAACCCACAACCACTGCATAAGACAAATCTGATCTGCTCCCTCAAAGTAAATATACTATATATATAGAAAATAATAATGCATTCTCGCTTATAGAAAACTAATTGGTGACATTTATCATATTTTAAATACAATTATTACTATCTATTTAAATCGAAGTAATGGTGAATTTGAATACAATTTAAAGACGACCATAACATATGAGAAGATGATAGCAAGTCCTCCACCAAGGTAGTAATGCCATCCACGTCTTGATTTCTCCAATAGTAAAATTAAGTAAAAACTGTGTAGTACTCGTACCACAGGGGCTGTCTCGTTTTCGTCGCTCTAGTAACGAGACAAAGCGCGGCGTTGAGTTTCGCCGCTCACTACGCAATGCCTCCAGAATTGTGTGCCAGTAACAACTTCAATACCAGTTATAATGATTATTTTCATGTCAAATAACATATAAATAACTTACGTATGATGTTTTCCAAACGGTGTGGCCATATTAACGAATTGAGCTTCCACATTAGGTTTCTTCTTGCTTATATTTTTCAAATCTTGTCCACAATCGTCTTCATAAAGGATTGTTAATTTTTTCGCACTAAAATGTATTTTTGGTTTATATTTAGACAAAAATAAATAATATATGTTAAGCTTATGTATAATTTAATAACTTAAAATAATTTCTGAAAAATGATTTAAAAGACAAAATATGGCTTTAGTTATTATTTTGGCCTAATTTGTTTATACAATCTAGATTAAACCTAACCTAGTATTTACCAGACAACTAAATAGTTCTAAACACTTTATCTTGTAAGATTTTACTATAAATCAAAAAAAATATTTTAAAAAGTTTTAGTTTCAGTTTTATGCTTGTTCTTATATAACAACAGCATACACAAACAGAACCTCGCATCAATGCAAAAAGATCGTTTTAGGAAAGAAGAAATTAGTTAATGTTGTTCGGTCCAAATATTGTAACCGAACACCGCGGCATAGCCTTTGAGCACGTTCCCGGCGCTACTATTATAAGGCAGTGCACACTCGGACCGTGGACCGGTAGCATTCATTAGCGTATTATCATATAGCAAGCAATAAAGCAACTTTTATTTAAAATATTATCTTTTATTATCGAGCCGCTAATCTCCAGCTAAATAGTGTAGGCCACGTCCCCTACATTTTGATCGCTAGATGCTAATTCGGCTCGAAGGACCAAAATTGTTTATCATCTTGTAATAGTTCTTAAGTTCATCTCATTCATCTCATCATAGCTTATGTATCATTTATCTCTGGCCCGGGAGCATTTTATTATCGAGCTGCTAATCTCCAGCTAAATAGTGTAGGCCACGTCCCCTACAAATGTTTTCATTTATGATTGTTTATTGAACAATAAACATAATAATAAATACCTGTATTACCTATAACCAGCGAAATAATAGTGCGCGAGAAGCCACCCCGCGTCCACCATAAAGTTAATTTGTAACGAACACTTTAGCTCACCGAGACTGGAGTCGAGAAGTTCTAAAAAAAAATAATTTCGTGTAAACTGATAATAATATTTTGTAGCTGTATATGTTTAACTTTAAGACAATGTTGACAACTAATAAACAAATTTAGATGAACTTTACAGTAATATATTTTATACATCACAGACTATAATTTAAGTAAAGATTATGTATAATTTATATTATTTAACAATATGTTTGTGAAGCCGCGTTTAGTTTGCTAGTTAAAAGTCATAATTACTTAAAAGAGTAATAAAAATGGTTGATTATGTGTTGGTTTAGAATAATTTATT
Source organism: Heliconius cydno galanthus (assembly GCA_036379175.1). Classification (NCBI taxonomy): domain Eukaryota; kingdom Metazoa; phylum Arthropoda; class Insecta; order Lepidoptera; family Nymphalidae; genus Heliconius; species Heliconius cydno. The sequence continues at coordinate 965,264 of JAKRZM010001270.1, forward strand.
TTTTAAGCTTTTCTGCCAATTTGTCCCATATTCATTCGTTTATTTAATAACAAGAAAAACCATACAAGAACTTAACACTTTCAATTTTAAAGACAGTATACAAATAATAATGGTTACACATTTATAGATAAAACAAAATCACACGATCATTTAAGCCCCACCATGAAAAATTGCAATCAAATTAATAACAAAAAGTACAGTAAAATTATTATTATATTATATACTTACCCAAAAAAGTAATAGAAAATGGTTGATTATGTGTTTCTTTTGAATCATTTATCGTTGTATAAAATATATGATACGGGGCAGATTGGTTGTGCTTTTCCGCCATTTTGCCCCGCGGTAATACCACTTTTAGAAATGCCTCGGGTCTTTTCGTTGGGGGCACCATCGGTCGGTAGTCTGAATCTAGAAGTAAAAAGTTTTATTATCTATATATATAAAAGGACTTGTCCTCACTGACTGAGGTAAGACGCACGCACAGCCGTAACTGCTGATGGTAGAAACGTGACATTTGGCCAGATGTTTACTTTCGTAATCTGGACATCCACTAAGAAGGGATTTTGGAAAATTTTAACCCTAAAGGGGCGAAATAGGGGTTGAAAGTTAGTATGGAAAAAAATATAAATCGGCACCGATTCTTATAAAATTTGAAATTCAGACTCTTAAAAGTATTTAATTGAACACGTGTTTCATGGTTTTCTAGAATTCTTTCAATAAGGGTGCAAATAAGGGGTTGAAAGTTTGTATGGAAAATTTTTTAAATCGCCACCGATTTTTATAAAATTTGAAATTTAGACTCCTAAAAATATTTATTTGAACATGTGTTTCATGGTTTTCTAGAATTCACCCCCTAAGGGTGCAAATAAGGGGTTGAAAGTTTTTTTGGAAAAATCTTTCAAACACCACCGATTTTTATAAAATTTGAAATTTAGACTCTTAAAAATATTTCATTGAACACATGTTTCATGGTTTATTAGAATTCACCCCTAAATACGTAAGCGAAGCTGCGCGCGTCCGCTAGTATATTATATAGAGTAAATAATTATATGTAATTGATTCCTTAATATTCATTGAGATTTTCGACATATTTGGTTAATTTTTAACATTTTTAAAGTCATATTTAAAAAAAATATGTTAAAAAGAAATAAAGCGCGAGCATAAAAAATAATTTAATTACTACCGAAAATATACTTATTCGTAACTACGTATAATTATTATAAAACGTTAAAGTTTAAAGTATTTTTTATAAAACAGTTGACAGGGACAATCTAAAATTTAGAAATTCCATTGTCACATACAATGGATGTGTGTTCGATTCTCAATCTAGGAGAACGATTATTTTAAATATTTTTTTCATTTCTCCACTAATGTTTTTAAAATTGGAGTGGAGAATAAAAAGTGTTGTAACAAGGTTGCTTCTAACTAATATGCGGGAAAAAGCGCAAATCTGCTAAATAAACATTCCCTTTAGTGAGAATTGAACTCACATGTACCACATATACTTTCAAAATGCTCAATTGTATTAAGCAGTATATTTATTTGGAGCTTCGCCCTGTATCCGCATACTGCATGTTTACAGTTGCTTGCTTGTGTCCCTGTATACTACATAGGCCACAGTGATTAATTCAATATATCTTATATTTTTAAATACAAGCCTCTTATTTTCTTCTCCATTCCTGGCGTAGGTGATTTAGTTGACTCACATTTACTATTTATACTCAGTGACGTTTCATTTGTTTTCAAATTATTTTTATTCTGCGCTGTGTATTCAACATTTTTTTTATTATGTGAATCATTTGTTTTTGTGCTATTATCATTATTTTGGTTCTTGGTTGACTCATTTGTATTTAATGATGTACTGTTAACACTGAAAAGTATGGTTTTAAAATTTATTCAGAGCTGTAACATTATCAACAATATCATTTATCTAATTAGATGGACAAATATTTATAAATAACAATATTATTTAACTTGTTTTCATTTCTCCGTCAAATTATAAAGCCCAAATTAGGCAAAAAATGGGGAACACAGAGAATCTTAATATAGCAGGATACCCTATATGCGGGGTACAGTGTGTCACATTAAAATATATATATATATATATGCCTACAGCGAAAATAAAGAGAGACTTACCTATTTTTTCTTTTTGGTTCATACAATTTTTTTTCAAAAATAATATTCAATTGATCCAGAATCATACTTTTTTGTAGACTGTACTTATCTGGTATAATGTAATCTCCTGTGCCATTGTGTTCATCCAAAATTGCTTCTACTGAATATGAGAATAACAAAATAATAATCATTATAAAAATTAAACAAAAAAATCTTGCTCATTTCTTATGCACCCCAGTGTTAAGGCACAATGTTTCTAATGAATCTGTCAAATTTCGAGACATTATTCCTCACATAATTTAGGGTTTTTGGTGTTGTTAACAGAGCAAGGAAATGAAAATAACTTATTCACTCAAGAAGAAATTGAATTTACAATCGTTATCGTCAGTTAGATAACACCACTATGATTTAGTGGTTAGAGAGCTTGGACATTTTCCAAGCATGTTTTTTTACTTACAATGTGGATGACTGTACTCTCTAAAATGTGCAGGATTTAGTCTATAACAAGATTCTGCATAAGTACATTCTTTTTTCACCCTTTTGGCATTTTGGTCATCTGGAAAATAAAATGGTTTTTTTTTAACCAAGTGTTAAGATGTTCTTCACTTTCTGCCAAATTTCTTGTATAAAATGTAATATGACGAAAATTATTTTTATGTTGATGGTGTAAAATGTTAATTGAGTATTATTCTTTTTTAATATACAAAATGACACGCACATGTAATCCCTTCTCAGGTTGATAGGTTCATAAATGTAAGACATGGAATGTATGCATAGTTGTAATAATATTCTACAATAAAAAACAAGTAATAAATTAATATTTAAATTAGTTTCTGTATGTAAATCACACAGAAACAAATAAAGATATCTCCAGTTTAAGCAATAATACTTGTTACTATTACTACTATATAATATACTATACTAATACAATAATACTTATTATAACTACCACTTAATAACACAAAAATATTAAAATATTATTGGATAATGCTGTTTACTTGAAAATAGTCCACTCTGCTGCAATTGTTTTTGATTCAAATAAATGCTTTTTAAATATAAATTATAAATATTATAGAAATATCACATTTGTAGTTTTATGTAATTATGAATATATAAATAACATAGAGAATAGACTAAGACAATTATTTCTTTCTTCTTTTAAACACTTTTAAATAGGTAATATTTTTACTAAATAACAATAAAGAAAAATATAAAACCAACTTACTATCCATTTTGTTCATTCTTTTATTTGAAGGGTTCATAATTATATGAAATAGTAAAAAATTAGGTAAAGTTTTATAAAATATTTAAAATCATAATTTGTTAATATAAAAATTTACAATTTGTTACCGTTTCGACTTTTAATTTCGCCAACTTTTGGAATATATTTTGACGTATTAAAAGAAAGTGCTGCCATATATCTAATATTTCTTTATTTGTAATTCAATTATAATAGGTCTGTGAATTATAATAGTGTTGTGTGGTCCGTAGTCCGTAGACGATTATGGGTTGCCCCTCCAGCTAAATTTATTACCTATAGTTACAGTTTTATTTAAATAAAGAAGAAATAGTTTCCTAGAAGCTAGACAGCAGTGTATCATGAAATGGAAATATTGAAGTACTAGCGGACCCGGACGCGGCTACGCCTGCTTGAAATATAAGAATATAATTTCTATAGAAATATAATTTCAATCTAGATGAAATGCTAAAAGTGACTATTATATTTATTTTCATAAGGATGAATATAAAAATGTCGCGGCAACGAACGCTGTCGCGTAGCAACGACGATTGTTATTAACATGACAGAATAAATTGCATGTCAAATTAGAAAGTATTTTAATTTATTAGTACATATGTGTAATGTAATGTTATATAGCCTATAGCACTTCTGAAGAATGCAGCTTTCATACAAAACAAAAACAAAGTAAATCGGACCAGTAGATCCAGAGATCTTAGCGTTCAAACAAACAAACAAACTCTTCCGCTTTATTATATTAGTATAGATGTGGTAAAAAGAAAAGTGAAATTGCGACGAATGGACGAGTGTTTCCCGAAGATTGCTAATTTTGTTCTACATAAAAGGGGTGCTTTCAAAAAACGGTGAAATTTTAAAAGAATAGGTACACATTTTACTGTGATGGACGGAACTCAACAAGGAGATATATTGCTGAAGACTGTAAAGTCTCTTTACAGAGAACACGTGAACACGTCGAACGAATCGGTAGGTACAGTAAGGTACATTGAATGAAAGACTGACAAAAAATATTCATGAAGGAATATTGAGCGGTAATGGAGGTAGAGTGAGACAACAGTGACAACATTGAAAACACAGTATAAAAGATACTGGACGAAGGTCACGTAAATAGCGACCTACTGGAGGAACCAGCTTGGGATACGGCATGAAGCTGAGTTATATTTAAATAAAATAATGTAGTGAACCCAGAGTTAAAAATTATGCATTTATCACTTTTCCAAGTAAACTAGATTGCAATAAAACTTAATACGGTATCTAATTTAAGAAAATTAGAGATTTAAAGAGCCTGGAAGATAACAAAACGTAAAGCTAAAAAAACAACTAGCAACATTTCATCAACTGTCAATGTCAACATCAAAATTTACATTTGATTTTGGCCTATGCCTGTTTTTATAATTTATACGTTGTAATCGATTCATAAAAATAAAATAAGCTACTATTTTATTAAGCACTATTATAATTTAAAAAAAAACACCGTTACTATATTATTTGTTAAAATATAAAGAGGATATTATATATTATTTACTTTCTTTTTTTTTCTTAGAGTTTTTGGATACTTATAAAGCCAAAACAAGCAGAAATACAAAGACATGGATGATCCTTTCATATCCTGCCCGTATGAAAAATCACATCGAGTGCCCAGATCTAGAATTCAATCTCACTTAATACGATGTAAAGAAAACAAGCCATATTATGCTATATGCCCATATAATGCTACCCATCGTTTGCCTGAAAAGAAAATGAAAGAACATGTTGTAGGCTGTCCTTCCAAAGCAGCTATGTGTCCTGATGAGTTGAAGACTAAAACAGTTATAGTTAAGCCAGAAAATATAAAATTAAAGAAAATACCTTTAGATGAAGAAATGTGGGATGATTAAGCTATTTTATTTTTGTTTTATGTTGTTATGAAAATGACCGATTGTAAAAATATTGATAAGATATTTCTTCTTTATGCTTCACACTGTACCTAGTATTATATATTAAGATAGGCAGAGGAAGGAAGAGAAAAATAATAACCAATTATGGTACAGTTGGCAAAGCAAATAAGAATGAATTAATTTTCTCTGCATACCATTCTATGTGAAAGTACAGTACAAGCTTATATAAAAAACTACTAAATGTTATAGAAACAAAGATATATTAAATATAAGTTGCACTAAAAGTATAATAATATGATTAAACATATTTTGTAAATCTTGTATCTTTCATTGTACCCTTTAGTATCAACCTTCACAGCTTCAGCTTCCTGCTGTATCCTGCACACAGCAAGTTCTCTTTCTGCTGAATTCTGGAGGTATCTTGTGTTGAGTGGCGAAGCTTGATGCCCCCCTTTGTCTCAACACAAGAGAGAAGAAATAAAAATGCAAATTTAAATATTTCTTTTCCTTGAGTAGAGATCAAACCCACAGACCAGTCAATTTCTCAGCACACTGTGCCACTGCGTGAAACTGTTATCCAGTCATTTATACTTATAATGTGATACTTTTCATACTAGGGTCTTGTAAATAGTGATGTCAGTGAATCTCTCATCAATCAATCAATCCATCCAAAAAAATTGTATTTCGAGTTTTTTTTTAAATTCATATAATGTCTCTTAAAAATATATTTGAATCTCATGAATAGCAGAGTATGAAGCTCTTACTCATTTTCGAGTGGCAATTTTGAGATATTGTGAGTTCCCCGGAGCAAGGAAATGAAAATAATTTAATACCACATGTGGAAATTCAACTCACAGCCACGTCACCACCAATTCACCATTGTGATAAAGTCAGTCTTTGTTGTCTCGCCATGTCAATCTCAATTACTCTTTAAGTATGAAACACATTCTAAGTGCGAAAGGTAAATCTGACCACAGGTACAGTAAGGTACATTGAAAACTAAACCATAATTAGAATATAGGCTATAGTCTTCTTCAATAAAGGGACCTTACAACACAACAAATATTTCAATTAGAAATAGTAGTTTCTGAGATTAGTGTGTTTAACCAAACAAACTCATATTAGTAAAGATTTGTGATAAACGAAACACCATCTAAATTTTACTAATCAAATTTAATCTTTGAAATCTACGCTGTATTATTTTCAATCTGTCTTCATTAGTATTTTTTTTAGTTTTACTACATTTTTTTCTTATTCTTTCAATAACTTTCAATTCAAAGTATCTGTAACCGCATAAATGACAAGGCAGTTTACTCCCTTCCACTGAACCTATGGTACTTTTTATAATATACTTTTGGTTAAACTTGAACTTTATACGATTAACACATAATTCACAAACACTTTTAGTTGTTTTATATGAACTGTTTCCATTACTTTCATTTATTGATGTTTCATTTAATTCAATCACTGAATTTCTTCTTAAATGATAATTCTCAGCATGTTTTGAATATGTTCTGTATTTTAAGCCACATTTTTTACATGTGCTTGGTGTGTAATTTTTGCATTTATTTGAATTTGAATGAGTTTCTTCAATATGTTTGTGTAGATTGTGACAGTTGCCTGCAATGTATTTGTCACAGTATGGACATAATAGAGGACTTGGTTTAGTTATATTTATATGGACAACTTCATGCTGTATAAGGGAGAATCTGTAATGAAATTATTGATAAAATAAATAATTTGAGACTGCCGTGGCACAGTAGCACCAGGGTGTGACTGCAATGCGACGGTTGTTGGTTCGATTCCCATTCAAGGAAGAGAAATATTTATTTACGTTTATATTACCATTTCTTCACTCTAGTGTCGAGGCAAAGCGGCGTTGAGTTCTGCCACTCAACAAGCAATCCTCGCCTCCAGAATTCGGCAGAAAGTGGGGAACAGAGTGTCTTAACACTAGGTACCCTCTGCCTACCCTGTTGTGTGCGGGATACAGCGTGAAGCTGATTTTTTTATGTTATCCTGCATATAAACATTTTGAAAAGCCATCCTTAAACACTGCCTATGGGGTGGCAGAGTATGTCATGACAACCTGATACAATTTGTTGATTAATATATTTTTTACAAAGGTAGAGAAATGATATTAATAAAGGCAATGATTATAATTAAATTATTCTTATATAGTATATAGAAATGATACTAATAAAGGCAATGTTTATAATAGTGATAGTGTCAAGATATTTCATTTTGTTTCCATAGAGGGGGGATATTAAATAACAGGTGCAGGTTCAAATCTCACTATGTTAAAAAATTTATTACATATTTCTAAATAAAATAATAAGTTTCTCAATTTATAACTCAAACCACTCTTGAATAAATATTATACTACTCACCTATTAGGAAACAAAATAGTACAATATTTACAACTATATATCCCAGGCCTCATTAAATTATCATAATGTATGCTTTCATTGTTATCTTTTTCACTTTTAAATGTATTTAACACAAAATTATCTGTAGAATACTCATCAGTTAAAGGTTCGTCTAATATTAACTTATCAACCAGACTTTTTTTTAATTTCCTTGAATTCCCTTCATAAGAATGTTGTAGACTAGTTTCAGTATAAGGCTTTACTAATTTACTCCACTCATCACAAATTTGAATATTCACTTTGCATTCCGTTACAAAATCCTTTAGAATCCCATTGTAAATTGAATCTTCATCTTCAAATTTTATTCGGTCCTTTATAGATTCTTTGGGTATTGTGAATGAATCAATTTCATCAACAGGTTCATTTTTAACTTTATTTAAGTTAAAGGCTTCATTATTTTCATCAATTTCTTGCTTGATTAAAATTTTTTTGGGGTGTTTATTAAGATAATGAATATTAAGAGCGTTTTGTGATGTAAAAATTGCTTGGCATTTATTACAAAATAAAAAAATATTTTGTCTTAGAGGTATTATAATGTGTGAAGCATTATGAATAAAGCTATCAAATCTGAAATAGAAAATAAATTGTAGCCTACATGTTATTCTGCTATATTACTATAAAGTTTAATCTAAATCTGTTCAGTTTTTGCATGGAGGTTATTTAAGAATTTTAATATAGTTCTCACCTATTATCAAATATTTTATCACAGATCTCACACTCAACAGGAATTTTTCTTTTCAAGTCCTTGTATGAAATGTGGTTCTTTTCTTTAATGTTATGGTTCATGCTAAAAAATTAAAACATAAATAATTAGAATACAAATACAATCATATCATTGTTTGATTTGAATTTAGACATGGGCGTTACGTAGCGTCACTAGTTTTAGAAACTGCTTACGAGCAAAATCACGGCATAACTAGTTTCGGGCTGTCGTCGAAACTAGTTATGCCGTGATTCGGAGCTACGCGGTTATTCGAAACTACACACATGTTACGTTGTGGTTATGTCTCTGTACACATAGCCATTATTTCACATACGTAGTTTCATGAGAGTAAGCAGTAAGCACTAAGCAAGTTACATCGACACTAGCACAGTTGTATCTCGCTCTATTATAGTACGTACCGCAAGAAAAAAAGAGACGACAGTAGTTTAATATGTATGCATTAATGCAATTTGATCGATTATTATTTTATATCGATAATTAAAACAAAACTCTACCTCGACACCGCAGCGAAGAAATGAAAATATAAATGTAAATAATTATTTAATTTTCTCAATTGGAGATCGAACCCACAACCGTCGCGTTACAGCCACGCCCTTGTGCCGCCACGACGGTGGATTTTAACCAATTCCGAGTTTTTTTTGTTTAGCGTGACGTAGCTTTCTTAATGTTTATTATTTATTAAAAGAGGTTCGGTTACAATCGCTTTTGACGTTCACTTTTATATCTTAAGCACATTGGGATTTTTTATGCGATCTACTAAGACTTTTAAGAATTCCAGTTCAGTTATTATTTTATTTAATTCATTAATTAAGAGTCAATTAGAATATTGTTCAACTGTCTGGAATCCATATTATGAAACACATAAAAACTGATTAGAACGAATTCAAAAAAGTTTTTAAAAATGTTATCTTCCAGAGATCACGAAGTACGATGACTTATTAAAATATTATAATATGTTAAAGTATCCTATCGCCGATAGAAATATTGCCGATCTTTGCTTTTTACACTAATTAGTGTCTTGATTGTTCAAAGATATTAGGTGAACTTAATATTATTACCATTAGATTGAATGCAAGATCATGTACCCCAAATTTCAAAACGAGGTTCGCTACAAAAGATTGAGGCCTAAATCCACCACTTAATAGAACTTTGAATGTTGATAATAAATTAGCGCAAAAATCTGAATTTGATGTTTTTAATGATTCCTTACGTTTGTATAAAGCTCAACAGAAAAAATATTTTATATACGTAATAAAGAATCCATAACTGAGCTTACAATTTTTATTACTTTTTTTAAGATCTTATTTTTGGTTTTGTGTTTTGTTATTTTTTTTTGTTTTATGTTTATGTTTAGCTATATAGCAGTAGTGCAGGCTGCTAAAATTAATTACTTTTTTAATGTTTTTAATTTTAAGTCTTTTAAATTTTATTGTATTCTTTATTCTGAAATGGTCAGTGAATAAGGGCTTTATTTATGTATATTCAGTAGTAAATTTTTAACATTTAATTTTAATTTGAGTACTAATTATACATTTATAACTGTGTTTATGTTACAAGTTTAAAAGCCTGTTTTTGTAGTATGTAACGTTGGCTTCCTAATAAATAAATAAATTAATCTATTGTACCCTGTGCTTACTTTCAATTTTAAAAAATAAAATAAATAAATCAGCTTCACGCTGTTTCCCACACACAGCAGGATAGGCAAAGGGAACCTAGTGTAACACTCTGTTACACTAGGTTCCCCACTTCCTGCCGAATTCTGGAGGCATTGCGTGTTGAGTGGCAGAACTCAACTCCGCGCTTTACCTCGACACCAGAGCGAAGAAATGAAAATATTAATTTAAATAAATATTTCATCTCCTCGAGTGGGGATCGAACCCATAACCAGCTGGTTTTTACCTTAAGTTTGGTCTCAAGTTTCATCCAATTTTAAATTTGATTATTTTGCTATTACGTGTCAGTTTCGCGTTTATGTTTTTTTTTGTATTTTTAAATTTCTTTTTCCATTCTGTAAGTGTAAAATTATTCCCTCTTTTTGAATGTATTTTGTGTGTTAAATTTTTTTTCACTTAATTTGGAATTTTAATTTCACTCCACACACTCACTCTTTTAATTAAATATATCAAATAATATTAAAGAGCGATCAGCGAAAAAACTATATAAAAACCTGTATATTAAAAATATATAATATAATAAAGTGTATATAAAAAAATATATAAAAATAATCCATACCTATATTATAAATTCAAAAGTAACTCTGTCTGTCTGTCTGTCTGTCTTTTACGCAATCAGGGCCAAACTGCTAATTTAATTGTGATAAAACACTCATATAGAGATACTTGAGGGTCTCGGGATGAACATAGGGTACTTTTTTTTCGCATATTTGTAATATTTTCGATATATACCCACATATTAAAATACTTA
>JAKRZM010001271.1:8084-20215 GCA_036379175.1 Heliconius cydno galanthus
AAATATATATATATATATATATATATATATATAGATTTTTCAATTTATATATTAGTTTTCAATACAAATAACTATGAGGATTCAGTAATGAATTAATTTTCCATTGAAGTATCGGATAAAATTGTATTATTATACAAAATTTATTTTAATTAATCATAACATACATATAACATACATCAAATATGACTATAAAAAGAAAATATGCATCCCCTTAACATATTGAGTTGGAATAAACCCTTTCGGATTTCTTACATGTATCTATATATATATATAAAAGCCCAAGCCGAAGCAAATTAATCCCTTCAGTGGAAATCAAGACGATTCAATGAATATAAATTGTATTATCCTGCGAAGAATAGATCCGAGTAAATAGCATTATCATTTCTCTGGGGATTTTTAGAACTGTGAAGAGACAAGTAGTGTGATGGGAAGTATATTCTATAGTTGGTGAAATTACGTGGAAACCAGGGGACGCTGGAACGTAGCTATTGTTAAATCGTATTCATTTGAAATATCAACCTATTATAGCATCTTATAGTTTTTTCCATGGAAAATTGTATTGTTGTGATACATTTGGAAAGCGTATAACTGTATAAACAAGGGTTGTGTGTTCAATTTTTATTTAGGGAAAAAAAAATATTTGAAATGTATACATTTTTCATCTACGCCTAAAAAATTAAAAAATATAACGACACTATTTAATGTAACTTAGAAGTAAACATAAAAAAACATTAAAACAGTTTTAATTTAAATCAGATTTTACTTGTAAAATTTTAATATAATATATTTTATATATATTTCGCCTAAATAAGGCATCTTGTTTATCTAGTAAGGCAAACAGGATGAATAATGGTAGCCGTCACGCCTTTCTACGTTAAATGTTAAACAATTTTACGTACAGCGAGCACTATACAGTGCTTGTCAACTACATTGTTCTATTTAATTTCACACATACAGTGCTTCCAGTGCCTTAATTGCCAAACAAACCGAATCAGCATAGAAATGACAACATAGAAAGATTAATATAGAAAGGAATATTACTTGAGGCCGTCGTGGCGCAAAAGCGTGTGACTATAAACGAGATGACATTAATGAATATTTGCAGTTCCTTTCTCTAGTAAACAGGGAAAGCGGCGTTCAGTTCCGCCACTCAACACTGGCTCATACGGCAGAAATTGGGAAAAGAAGGGTATTAACAATAGGGTCCCTCTGCCTAGCCTGCTCTAGACGGGATACAAAAAAAAATACTTTACCTACTACAAAATACATGACAGCTTAACTTCTATCTTAAATATAAGAGAATAATATGTAATACTCTCGCGTCTGTGATATTTTACAAGTTGGACGAAGAAAACATTTTAAATAACTCCTGTTCTTCTAAAGTAATTAATAATTATTAAAAGTAATTCGTAATTGTTAAAAGTTTAAATTAAAAAACTTATTATATTACTTAAATAAACTTAAAATTCAAGATCTTAACAACGGTTAAAACGCTATCCAGTGGTTGTGGACTGGGGTAATGCATAAAATTAGCATATATAGATGTCATAGTCAACGGGTGCACTCATTTTGTAATGCAATTAAATCTCCGCACTATAGAAATAATTCGATGTAAAGTACCTCGGACATAAAAAGCATTATTTATGTATTTTGAAGGGTTTCCTACCCAAAGAGTAAAATGGAACCCTATTACTAAGACTTCGCTGTCCATCCTTTTAGCCCCAGGCTGCATCTCATGAGATGGGCAGCCAACTTCAAAAATATTATTACGATTTCCTTCATTCCAATTTTTCAATGTATTCAGTAAATATTATAATAGGTACCTACTGGAATTATGTTATTGTTATATTTATTGTTTTATAGTACTTATTAAAAGTATCTAGAAGAATACAAAGTTCAAAGTACCAGAGTGTAACTGGAAAAAATAATATGTACAGTTTATGTTTAATAAGTGAATAGACTCATAAATGTATAGTATATTCATACATACATATGTAAGAGTAGATATATGTTACATATTTTAATGTATTTAGTAGCACAAGAAATTCATCAACGTTTTTGATGAGCTGATGAAGCTTACAAGAAAGCACTGCCTCAAAAGGCTTCAACTTTGAACAACTTGTAATTATCGCTCATTTAGGTTTCTTGTGTAGTTAGAAGATATCCTTTAAATTATGATAAAGATCTTGTCTTAATTTTCACCATAACGAGGCAATGTGTAAATTACTTGCAAATATTTACTATATATTAAATAAATATATACGGTATAATATATGAATATTTTAACTCCATCCACACATCGCACTCATAACACATGAAAGTGGATAGCATAGTGTCATATCACTCAAATTTTCTTAATTACACTTAAATCGCTCAACGCGTCACATTATCCTACTAAAACAGGAAAACTAAAAAGTTTACCTATATAGCAGACCCAGAGGCCAGTTGTAAACGCGAATAGTAGTGGGTAAGTTTTGGTGTCAACAAACAATGTCTTCAAAATTCTGCGGAAAATGGTGAACGGAGTGTCTTAATAGTAGGTTTTCTCTGCCTACCCTGCTGTTTGCGTGATACAGCGTAATACTGATGAATTTTACTTAAAAATCCATCAGTTTATTTTTTTTATCATCGTTAGTTAGTACATAATGATAGAGTCAGCTTCAACATAAAACACACGGTAAATCGCAAAATTCGAAACACATTTGAAAGCAGCACTCTGAAACGTAACGAAGAGTGAAATATAAAATCAAAATCCACCTGGTTCGTTAGCATCAAAGCCGCTTTTAACTTGGAAAGATCATTATCGTGCATTGTGAAGAGGTCATATTATCTTTTGTACTCATTTAGCGAAAATTAGACGCAATTACGTGGTTTTGCAATGTAAATGGATTAATATGTAGATATTTTATTTAGTTTCACGCTCTATCCCTCTGATTATTTTTTTTCGGTCATGAGGTTAATGCTGTTAGCCCTATTGGCTTTTACAGCGACACCGGGTGGGGAGGGAAGAGAGAACTCTGTCCCTGAAAATATGCAGGCACATCCCTCTGATCAAAATAGGTAAAATTACATAGTAACATAACACTCTTTTCTAAGTTTCCCGCTCGAATCTTTGTCTAATTCTTTTAAATGAGAATAAAACCCACAAGCATCTGACTGTCCCACTGGATCATGATGGCCTCTAAATATGGGGGTTTATTGCGAGTAATTGTGCTATCAATTTTATGTAAAAATCAAAACCATACAAATTGCGTGACCTACAAAGAAAAACGATTTAAAACTGTTTATCACAACATTCTTTAATAAACACAAAAATAATTTTACTTTCATTAGTCGTATATTAGACCACTCGCAAAATACATATTTATGCCTACTTAAATAAATATTAAGCTATGATTAATATAATATATTGAAAGTATATTATAATTAATATTCGAATTTCGTTTAATAATATCAGAAAATATTTTGTAATTATTATTCGAATATTACAGAAAAAAACATATTTTAATTGCTTTTCCCTCAAAGCTCTTTATAAACAAGAATACAGTTTTCAATCTGAAAATTATATGGGATAAGCACAAAAACATAACTATGTGAGATAATTCTTTTTTTATTTCTTATATCTTTTATTTTTGCAATTAAAAATATATTTTTTGTATTAACGTTAATCGTCTTGATGTAACTGAATGTACCAGCAGTCAGATTCGGATAAGTTCAGTTCTAAGCTTATGGTGTTCCCAGCGTGCCAATTGAGCACTAGTCACTTGGCCATTGTAATGTTGGATGGAAAATAAACGAAGGACTGGAGTTGAAGGCACTTAAGATATCTCATGGTTCAGTTATCATAACCATTGGGAAACGCGAGCGAAGCCATAGCGCAAGGCCAGTTAAAATGTATTGTTAAATTGGGTTTCATATTAGGGTTGAAGAATATCTAAAGTAAATAGACACATGGTCAAATAGGGTCGAATTCATCTTCTTTGTAGTGCTTATTTTTTTTTTGTTAGAAACATAATTAATTAACTTAAACAAAAGTTATCTATCTACATATAAGTTAATAATCAATAGATGACCTATTGCATAGTTTTTCAGATATATTTGTTTTCTTAGATATCCTTAGTAAATAACGGAAGTACAAAAGATTTTTTTTAAGTATTACCAAAAATTAATATCACAAACATAAACCATTACTCAAATTATTCAGCATTAAAACATACCTCAAAAATGAAACCTAATTCATAATTCACTAACAAAATAAATAAGCAACTATCACCCAATAAAAGTACCACGAACTCCATAAAACTCCATAACTAAATATTATGCTAAACTATCAAACAGATTGTAGGTATATATATATTTATTTCACTCATCTCCATATAAACATTGTTGGCACACGTGCATATTTACTCTTGAACTACATCTTGTACTGAAGCTGTTTGTAATCTGTTCTGTACTGCTTCAGTTTATTGTCTGTGTTGGTTCTAAAGCGATTTTAAACGCTTTTATTTTGTTTGACTTATAATATATTTGTTATATTATATAGTGGTTGATATTTCACCTTCCTGTTGGCCGATCGATTTGAAATTTGGTATAGACCTTTAGATCTGGTGATAGTGCAATATGCTAAAAATAAATATTTTATTTTTAGAAATCGTAGATAGTTAGCGTTTTTAAAAAAAATATGATAAAAACAAATATCATCTTTATGTTTCTAACGTATTCGGAAAGAGATTTCACGTAATTTTAAGAAGACCCAATAACAATACTACACCTAGCCCTATTGGCTTTTACAGCGACGCCGGTTGGGGAGGCAAAAGGGTACTCTGTCCCTGATGCGTTTGACACAATTCCACTGCTTTTATAGTCTTTATCACCTACATCTATCTACCCACTTATACATGAGTACGCTAACACCATCCACCATCCTAATCCAAGATGGCCGCTGCTACATGAGTGAACGTTAAAATGACGGCAGTCGATTTTTTATCGTCTTAAAGTATTTATTTTGATTTTTATCTAAGGTTATAAACGTTGATTTTAATTGAATCAGCTATTGAAATATTTTATTGTTATTTATACTTATATGTGCTAAGGATGACTGTGTCGACCTCACCTGCACATGGTACGTCCTGCTAGATGACGATGGTGGTTCTGACGACCGAACCTGTAGTAGTCTAAAGAGTCCCACACATAAAGCTTAAATTTAAATAAAATACAAAAGGCAATTAGTAGCAGCTATTTTTGCTAAAAAAAACTTTAGAATAAAAATTCAGTCCAGCTTTTAAATTCAAAACATAGCAATTAACCTTAAAATGTTGCATAAACGATGTAAAAATATAAATGACTGTACCTTACTTTAAACTTACGTTTCATAATATAAAAGGAGAAGTTGCCATCACGAGTCTTTTAAGTTTAAAGGCACATAATCATTATACGAAGAAGACAGCATTTTTATTAAATGCATAATATTTTCCACTGTATATCATTCCGCAATGAGGTTAAGTTTTTTTCTTCAAAAAGACATTTAGTGGTGGTACTTTAAAAGTAAGCTAGGATAAGAGACACCAGACCGAAGAAATTAAAGAAAAAAAAATACATATTTAATTTCCTCGAATGGCGATCGAACCCACAACCAGTCGTGATATTTACTTATTTACAATATTAACTTAAATTTAATTAAACATATAATACAAAATTAACATTGTAAGTACTACAAACAATAGTAGTATTTTAATTCACTATATACTCGTACTTTCATCATTCCTGGCGACGTAACATGGGTTGGACGAGGACGTATATTGTTTACATTATCCTCCAGAAACCAGCTCATCCATACAGTAATTCAAGGGTAGGTTTCTGGAGTACGGACATACCGCCTGAGGCTTTCAGTACTATAATGAACACAATAAGGGTATTTGAACGTTGATATTATAGTTGGTATGTTGTAAATGCAGCTTAGATAAAGGTACGAAACTTGACGAAGGCTCTACGTCTACATACCTCTTTCTCTTTGTATTGTTTAATTGAATTTAGTAAATAAATTGAATTTATATTTTATTACCAAATTTTTTATATTATTTAACAGTAGCCATGGAAAAATATTTTCAAAAATATGAATTTGCTAAGTATAAGTTAGTTAATAGGTAGTCTCTTATCAACTAGGTAGGTAAATGTTATATAGTAAATCTTATATAGTAAAAGTAGTACATAGTAAAATGCATAATGTGAGTCATTAAAATTAAAATTTTAAAGTTCTTGTGGTGCATTTAGGACGTGTTTTTGTGCAAAGTTTACCAAAGCGTTGTTTTTAAAATTGCTAGGGTGATTAAATATTCAAAAAACGCCTTTATTGTTTTCTCAAAAACAAAGGAACCTGTGTGTACCCTTGTATAATAAAATGAAAATGTTCCTTTTAGGATATTGTAAACACAAAAAGAAAATATAAAAGAAAGTGGCATGTTAACTACTATCAATATTTTCAATTTATCATCCACAACAGAATAAGCAGAGAGTTTCTAATATCAAAACACTCAGTTCAAAATTTTCCCCTCGGAGCACTGAAATGAAAATAATTCATAGCCCAAAGTGAAAATAGAACCCACGACCTTCCCGTAACCAATGACAACGCAACTATTATTACTAATTACATACTTTTCACTAAAAATACAATATTTTAATATTTGTTACTATTTATTAAAACAGTACTTATTAACGTCATTAACAAATACTAGTTTAAACAATAACCAATAACTTTAACATACAGTCCAAGCTCTAAGTGCATTATAAGACTTCACATCCCATACACTCGTACATTACTAAGCGACGCGACATGCTCTAGCTACGATGGAAAACGCAATTTACATTTCTAAATGTAAAATGTAGTATACAAGCAAACTTTTCTCATTCTGTATATTTCAAACACGTTCAACCGGTACGTTGTAGAGATGATTTTTGTCACTATTAAGTGTTCAACGCATTGCAATGTCAAAATTTATGCAGTACTTAGTTATTAGTTATCAATTAATTAAAAACGTTTTTAATACGTGCTATATCAC
The DNA here is from genome assembly GCA_036379175.1 of Heliconius cydno galanthus. Lineage (NCBI taxonomy): Eukaryota > Metazoa > Arthropoda > Insecta > Lepidoptera > Nymphalidae > Heliconius > Heliconius cydno. The sequence goes on from JAKRZM010001271.1 coordinate 15,140, forward strand.
GCATATAGCAGATGAGGCAAAGAAAACAGTGTTAAGACAATCCGTTTTTTAAATTTCGCCGAAATCTCGAGGCATTACAAGGCGTAGTTGTGGGTTCGATTCCCACTCGAGAAAATTAAATATTTAATATTTAATTTCATTAGTAGAGGTCGCTCTAGTAACAAAGGCAAAGCGCAGCGTTTAGTTCCGTCAATATATATATACGTAAATATATCGATATTTTTATTCACAAGACCAAAGTCATTTAGCATTTACATTTAGTTTCGCCTCGTTTCTCAAAGCATAACTTACGTTTAACATAGTCGTAAGTGGTGAACTTAAATGTGAAAGGATATTATATGTGTACTTGTAATTCACGAAACATGCAATTTTGGCTCTCCACCAACTTTCTGTACCATTTATCATAGGTTTTGCAAGATTCGTTAAAACCAACGTGTTTCAAACTCGTCTCAACTATCTATCTATATATATAAAATCGAAAGGTCACTCACTCATCACGAAATCTCAGAAACTACATGTGCTAGGAATCTCAAATTTTGCATAGGAGTTACTTATAGGAAGTAGGCGCTCGCTAAGACGGGAATTTGCAATATTCGACTTCTAAGGAGTTGTTTTTGGGGTTGAAAGTTTGTATGAAACTTCGTTACTACTAAATGCTAGGAGTCTCAAATTTTGCATGGACGTCACTTATGGAATGTAGGTACTCATAAAGAAATTAATAATAACGTAGTTCACGCAGGTGAAGCCACGGACGGGCCGCTAGTTTTTGTATATTTCTGACTGAAAAAATAATTGCAATAACCTTTTTCTGAATTGTTTCCTTGTATATAATGAAAGAACATTTGTCTTGGACAAGGAAATCGTCGACAGTAAAATATTATTGTACTCTATTTATTTACCTGCTTCGCTTTTCTTTCTGTTTTGCTTTTCTTTCTGCGAACATTGAAACTCTAGAAATAGAATGTTGATAGAATACTTTATATACAGGTGTAATAATGTATTGAAAATTTCTAGCCTAGGTTATTGGGCTAAAATGGCTGGATTGTATATTTGTACCACAAGAGCCAGTTCAAATCGTGCTATGCTATGTACAACTTTTAGTGTTTTTTTTTAATTAATCAAATATTCATGTTATCCATACCTATATTATAAATTCGAAAGTAACTCTGTCTGTCTGTCTGTCTGTCTTTTACGCAATCAGGGCCAAACCGCTAATTTAATTGTGATAAAATACTCATATACAGATACTTGAGGGTCTCGGGATGAACATAGGATACTTTTTTTTCTCATATTTGTTATATTTTCGNCCAAGCTCTAAGTGCATTATAAGACTTCACATCCCATACACTCGTACATTACTAAGCGACGCGACATGCTCTAGCTACGATGGAAAACGCAATTTACATTTCTAAATGTAAAATGTAGTATACAAGCAAACTTTTCTCATTCTGTATATTTCAAACACGTTCTGATATAAATGTTACCAACCGGTACTTTGCAGAGAGAGAGAGATTTTTGTCACTATTAAGTGTTCAACGCATTGCAATGTCTCGACCAAAATTTATGCAGTACTTATATTCTAGTTCTGTAAGTGATATCATCCACATTTATTAGTTATCAATTAATTAGAAATCGTTTTTTAAATACGTGCTATATCCCGCATATAGCAGGTGAGGCAAAGAAGACAGTGTTAAGACACTCCGTTTCCTAAATTTCGCCGAAATCTCGAGGCATTACAAGGTGTAGTTGTGGGTTCGACTCCCACTCGAGAAACTGTAATATTTAATATTTAATTTCATTAGTAGAGGTCGCTCTAGTAACAAAGGCGAAGCGCAGCGTTTAGTTCCGTCAATATAAAGGTACGTAAATATCTCTAAATATATCTAATCGATATTTTTATTCACAAGACCAAAGTCATTTAGCATTTACATTTAGTTTCGCCTTGTTTCTTAAAGTATAACTTACGTTTAACATAGTCGTAAGTGGTGAACTTAAATGTGAAAGGATATTATGAAATGTGTACTTGTAATTCACGAAACATGCAATTTTGGCTCTCCACTAATTTTCTGTACCATTTATCATAGGTTTTGATACAACATTCGTTAAAAACAACGTGTTTCAAACTCGTCTCATCTATCTATATACTCGTATATATAAAATCGAAAGGTCACTCACTCATCACGAAATCTCAGAAACTACAAGTGCTAGGAATATGAAATTTTGCATAGGAGTTACTTATAGGAAGTAGGCGCTCGCTAAGACGAGAATTTGCAATATTCGACTTCTAAGGGGTTGTTTTTGGGTTTGAAATTAAAACTTCGTTACTACAAATGCTAGGAGTCTCAAATTTTGCATGGACGTCACTTATGGGACGTAGGTACTCATAGAGAAATTAATAATAACGTAGTTCACGCAGGCGAAGCCGCGGGCGGACCGCTAGTTTTTGTATATTTCTGACTGAAAAAATAATTGCAATAACCTTTTTCTGAATTGTTTCCTTGTATATAATGAAAGAACATTTGTCTTGGACAAGGAAATAGTCGACAGTAAAATATTATTGTACTCTATTTATTTACCTGCTTCGTTGGTTTTGCTTTTCTTTCTATGAACATTGAAACTCTAGAAATAGAGTTAATAAAATACTTTATATACAGGTGTACTAATGTATTGAAAATTCCTAGCCTAGGTTATTGGGCTAAAATGGTTGAATTGTATATTTGTACCACAAGAGCCAGTTCAAATCCTGCTATGCTATGTACAACTTTTAGTGTTTTTTTTAATTGATCAAATATTAATGTTATAATTATATAAATACTCAACACGCAATGCCTCCAGAATTCTGCAGAGAGTGGGGAACGGAGTGTCTTAACACTAGTTTCCCTCTGCCTACCCTGCTGTGTGCGGGATACAGCGTGAAGCTGATAATAATAATAATTATATAAATTATAAATACAAAATAGTTAATTTACTAAAAAAATGTTAGATTAGTTAGCAAAATTTTAATTTAAAATTAAATTTAAAGCTTAAAATGAATGCATCGTTCGTTGCTTATGATTTATTTCGACGTGAACGTTTTAATTAGCGGTTAGACTTAATCAGGACGTTAGTGTAGGCCGACTGCCGCTATACTAGTACGAAGCACGACAGTACAATTACAATTATAAATACTTTTCTATAGTAGTTAGTGTGGGACGTCCAATCTTAAGAATTATTTATTAAAACGCAATTTTGCGTTTCCTTATTGGATACAAAGAAAGTGTAGTTATTTTCTTTTCCAGTATTTGTTTATAGTTTTATTGGAAAATATTTAATATCTTATTTATATGAGGCCGTCGTGACCCAACAACACTAAGCGCAAAGTTGAGATCCTACGATCCTCTTACGACTCTCCGCCTTCGAAAATTAGGCGGAAATTGATGAATGGAGTGTCCTAACACTAAGTTATTTCTGCTTAACCTGCTTTATGCAGATTAAAGCGTACAGCGTAAAGAGCTTTACTTATACTCTTACTTAGAATTTATAGGAAACCTGAATATACTACATAATTATTATTAACTATAGTTAACCATTTTCTAAAAAGAGCTTTCATAGTAAAAATTACATGTAATATAATTTCTATTCCGTTAGTTTAAGACTGAAAGAATTAATTAATAGGAATAATATATATTAGAAAAGCACGGGCTATTCTAGAAACATTGAATAACTATTTAGATTTGATACTATTATTACAGTAGTCTACTATAGTAGTACATGTGCTATACCACTGCAGCTACGACCCAAATCTCTTTATAGCTAGCCTTTGAGAATTTACAAGGATTTTAACTCATTTATTCGAAGCCTATTCCGAATTGCCGATCAATCAAGAGGGCTTTGTTCTGGCGCTATCTAATTAAACTTACAATTTGATCCTTAATTCTTGATATTTATAAAACATCAAGAAGTTATCGTTATATATAACGAGAAATTAATTTTATACTAATTATGATAATGTCAGAAAGTTTTAATAAAATTTTGATCTTCGCAAATCTGTATTAATTTTGGGGGAGTACGACAATTTAAGTATACAAAATGTATATAAGATTGTTGACTTTGAGTGATTGTTTAATGAATTTGAATGTGTCGATGGCATGGGGATTGCAAGTTTGAATACTGTAACAAATATCTGTGAGATTCATTTGTTTTAAGGCCGTGGTGGCGCAGCGGCACAAGGGTGTGACTGTAACGCGACGGTTCTGGGTTCGATCCACACTCGAGGAAGTCAAATATTTATTTAAGTTTGCTCTGGTGTCGAGGCAAAGCAATGCCTCCAGAATTCCGAAAATGGGGAACGGAGTGTCTTAACACTGTATTCCCTCTGCTTACCGTGCTGTGTGCGGGATACAGCGTGAAGCTGATTTAAGTTTATTCATTTGTTTTACGAAAATTAACAGTTGTGGGTTCGATTTGGTATTAAAGTCGCTAGTTCAAGAGAGGTATCAAATGAAAGGGCTCTGGTTAAGCTAAGCCTGAATCTCAGGAAAAGCTCGAGATCCAATTTTCGTTCGGAATCGTCGGTGGGCGAGTCCGACTCGCGCTTGTCCGATTTTTATTCACACCCTTCACTCCGTTTACGGTCGCACGAAACATAGTTATAAAACTAAAACTTACACACGACATGTAAAAGGAAAAGGAAAATATTTGTTTAAAACTCGCCTGCAACCCTTTCCCATTTCAACTTCAAAAACATGGACGGATTTTCTTGCAACGTCGTCATATTTCCATTTTAAATGTTGATTGCGTTTCCGGTTTGACGCGTGACGAGTGCCCCCTACAGAGGTTTTAACCTTATGGTGGCAAATGGCGCTGCGGTCCCTTGGAGCTTAACCCTTAAGTACAAATATAGAGAACTAGTGGACCCGAACGCGTCTACGCCCGCTTGTACTATACGAATATTTATTAAATATATTTATGAAATTATTTTCAATTTTCAATAGAGAGATGCGTTAAGCAAGCTAATTTTGGGTGACGTTTTCTAACAACAAACTTTGCAAATCGTTGCTTAGCAACGGTCGTATAGCGGCGGTTGTTATTAACATG
>JAKRZM010001271.1:20419-41701 GCA_036379175.1 Heliconius cydno galanthus
GATCCCTGAATCTCAGAAAAAGCTCGAGACCTCCAATTTTTGTTCGGAATCCTCGGTAGGCGAGCCCGACTCGCGCTTGTCCGGTTTTTATTTACACCCTTCACTCTGTTTACAGTCGCATGAAACATAGTTATAAAACTAAAACTTACATACGACTTGTAAAAGGAAAAGGAAAATATTTGTTTAAATCTCGCCTGCAACCCTTTCCCATTTCAACTTCAAAAACATGGACGGATTTTCTTGCAACGTCGTCATATTTCCATTTTAAATGTTGATTGCGTTTCCGGTTTGACGCGTGACGAGTGCCCCCTACACAGGTTTTAACCTTATGGTGGCAAATGGCGCTGTGGTCCCTTGGAGCTTAACACTTAAGTACATATAGTACATATATAAAGAACTAGCGGCCCGCCCGGCTTCGCCTGCGTGAACTACTTTATTATCAATTTCTACCTACGTCCTATAAGTGATGTCCATGCAAAATTTGAGACTCCTAGCATTTGTAGAAAAGAAGTTTCATACAATGCAAATATACAATATTACAAATTCTCCTCTTAGTGAGCACCTACGTCCTATAAATAGCTCCTATGGAAAATTTGAGATTCCTAGCACATGCAGTTTCTGAGATTTCGTGATGAGTGAGTGACCTTTCGATTTTATATATACCTATAGATATAGATCTTTTTATAATATTTAGATTTATACTCTGGTAACGTTTACGGCGAAACGTGGAGTTCAGTTCCGCCAATTAACACGCAATGCCGCCAGAATTCGGCAGAAAGTGGGAAACAGAAGTGTCTTAAGTTAAATAAAAGCTTATAAAAAAAGAAAAGAATATAACATTTTTCTTTTTAAGCATCAGTAGTTAGTATAATACGAGTATAAGACGCATTAAAAGTGCTTAAAATTATTATTAATGTACTATGACTTTTTCAAACTTTCTTACCGAAAATGTTTTTTGAAAGTTTCATAATTCAAACTTACACATTATAGCGTAACCTCTTTTTTAGAAAATTAATTTTAATTTCCAAGTAAAGTTTCGTACAAGCCACAGGCGACATTGCGGGCAATAATTTTCGGCGTACACTCCTATGTTGAAGAACACTACAACTATAAATAACTTTTATAACAAGAATCCAGTGAGAGTATAGAAAGTCAGTGTAAACGTGCTGATGTTGAAAAAGTTTTCTTACAGCTGTAGTTTTAATTTAGTATGAGTATCTAGTCTTAGATCAAAAATGACTTAAAGCTATTGGATTTCAAAAATATTTAAAAGTTAAATATAAAAAAAAAACATATTTGTCACATGTGTGCCATAGTGGGACGTTTTTTTGTAAAAGCCATCGAGATATTGAAGTTCCAAATCCAACCCATCATACATACCTAGTTGTCAGCTTAATCTATGACCCATGACAGCACGCGAGATGACTTGGAAATCGCTCTCGAAGAAATACCACTTTCATTTTCCCCCGATAATAAAATTTTATACCAAATCCAAGATTGCAAATAGATTGAAATGCTACGTTCAAAAGTCTAGTTCATTTTAAATATAGTTTTCATATATTAACAAAAAAAAACCTCACAAAATTTCCATACTCACTTTTCTACACAATGACGATAACGTTACAAATAATTCTTTTTTAAATCACCTTTAGTAAATTAGCATTAACTTACACTGACAATTTACGAGCGTGTAATATTGGAGACATTACCATCAGAAGCAAACGAGACGTGAATGTTACCGTCGCGACTCTACTTTATGAGATGTAATATTCGCTCAGGTAGGACCGCTTCGTCTCGCGGAAGTAGATTATACACTTGTAATCTGTGCAACGAGCGAATATTTCCTTCACCTATAAAGCTAAATTACTATTTAGAATCGAGATTCGTGATATATATTGTTTTGTCTTGTGAAAGTATCAATCATGTCGAGATCAGTCGTGGTAGAATTGGTTGTGGGATTACTTCCCATTCGAGGAAATGAAATATTTATTATTTACTGAAACTAATTGTAATCAGTCCCTAGGATATAATATTATGTGTATATTATCAATTTTTCCCAGTCAATTTAAAAGTCCTCAACAAATTAAAGGATAATTTAAAGTTATTTCATGCGTCCGAAAAGGTTTAATCTTATTTAAATGTGGTGCGTGCTCTCGTTTCTCATACGGAAACAGTGTTTGAGATGTTATAAAATCTAATTATACTTAATCCTTTCATTTACATACATTTGTACGAGGGTCAAGCAGAAGTAACCTACTGTGAAAGTAGCTATGCGGGCACATTATGTTTTATATAACATAGAATACACTGATCAAAGTTAGAATAAAGGGTGGACTGTAGGCAACGGGTCGGTCGTATTGTACAAAGCCGACGTTTCTTTAGATTGTTTGTGTAGTTGTGAAAATAAATGCAAATGCGAGAGCTCTCAGAACTCCATTGGTTTCCTTATAGTACTATAAAATCAAAGATCACTTCTAAATTTGACTAATTTAAATTTTACTCCAGAAGTTAAAAGTTATTCAGAAGAGTTCTTCATTTGAGTGGCGTAGTTCAATGTTTAGAATTTGTTGAAGTGGTTTTATCGTATCATTTGCATTTCATGCTATACTGAAGATATAATTTAGCTTCCCGCACACACCAGGGTAGACAGAGGGAACCTCGTGTTAAGTAAGACACACCGTTTCCCCACTTACCGCCTAATTCTGGAGGCATTGTGTGTTAACTGGCTGACTGGCTGGCCGGGGATCGAATCAGTCAATTTTGCAGCACATTTTGTGCCCCTGCTCCATGACTGGCCTCAAGATTAGCTACCGTACCTTACCTTACCGTACCTTAGCTAAGATATAATTTAGTTTTAAATATTAAATATATTTTTGTAACATTATTAATTTTGTTATACGATTTTTCAAAATAAAGGAGGACATTTGATTTTATTAAGATTTCTTGTGCTACAATTAAGAAATATTGAAAAATTGTAACAGAATATTAAATAGGTACTTGCCTTTCAAATGAAATGAAATGAAATGTGCATAAAATTGGAAAGCATTCGCTCGTTAGTTCTTTATAAGGTGCCTGAGAGCGGTCGTTTAGGTTTTAATGATCGCTCGCTCGGGCGAAAAGATCACACGTTACTGCTCTAAAATATACCCCCTTTTTACCTAAGGTGTTGTTTGTTAAAATATAGACTTATAGTGAAATCTAGTGAAGAATTAAATAATACTTTTTATTTTGGTTCGTTTATTTACTGCAATTATCATTTGATAGGTCGTATGTTTTTCCTGTTTATATAATTTTGTAAGCAGTTATTAGTGTAAGTAAAGAATCATTACGTCTCTACTCTACGTAACAGTAAATTAAATGTCGTTAACCAGCTCATACAAAAAATGATAATAGATATCAATTTAATGTTCTTAATAAATTAGAATAATATTATACATATTTACTGTAATTAAAATGTAATCAAACATATTTGGACATTAAATTAAATTAGAGAGTATACGAAGAGCCATAAATAAGACGATCTCAGTAGAATTATGAAAACATCAATATCAAAAGTTTGAGGAAATTTGTTTTACTTAATAAAACGATATCTTGATTTTTGCCTTGTAATGTTATTATTTACTCTAATGTTGCTTTCATTTTTCTTATTATATTGTTTTCTTTTGTTGTAAAATATACATATGCTGCCTTTATGTACTAGTCTCACGTCTATTTAATATTAATCTTAAACAAAAATTATGCCATGCAAGATATAAACATATGTAAAAAGTATAAAAAGTTATAATATTTTTTTATAATATAAACGTCACATCCTTTCAATCTCCCGAATGGGGATCGTACCCACAATCGTCGCGTTACAGTCACACCCTTGTTCCGCTGCTCCACGACGGAAATTTTAATAGTAATAGTAATTTAAAATTATCAAATTCCAACCTAACTAACTTTATCAATTAACAGGTTTTAATAAAGTAAAAGTAGAACAAAATAGCTGTTTCTATTTTCATCTTAACACTTTGGAATATTCACAGAATACAAATTTCTGCTTATAAATATTTTATATTATTAAAAGGAGGTTATACCTTGTAAAAGAGCTTGGAAAGTAAGAAATTTTCAATTTTAATATTTTATTCATTATTTCAGTCTCGTTACCGATACAGCTGTAATAACAGTGTAGCTTGAATTTGTTGGATCGTCTCACTAAGCTATTTAACATTTTGCTCTTCGCAAAAGTTTACGTATTTGCTGTATTTTTTTAATTAGAACAAAAAAAGCAATCGTTTCCTGAAATCAAATCAGCTTCACACTGTTCACACATAGTAGATAAGGAACCTAGTGTTAATGTATTGATATGTATTGAGTGGCGAAACGCAACGCCGGGTTTTTGCCTTGGTGCGAGAGCGAAGAACTGCAAATATTAATATATAATAATTAATTCCCGTGAGTGTGGATCAAATCCACAACCGTCGCGTTACAGTCACACCTGTATCACGACGGCTTCAATGTTATATCTGTTTTATTTTTTTGCTATTTTCAATTTTGTTTTTTTTTCAATGTGTTCATTTAAAATTGGCGGCAGAAAAAATATACTATTTCACATACATACATACACATTCAATGGCAGTTGACACATTCATGTATCATTCATGCATTCACTTTACGAACTCAAAAATTTATTCCCTTTGATTTTGCTTTTCATTCAATACGAAAATAAAAAAATAAGCTACATTCTGCTCACATGCTCGTCCAAACCGAATGAATAGTTAAAGCTTTACTCTGAACAATCTAGAATGTGAGAGGTAATGTGAGCACATTTTATCTTATTATATACTTTTAGGGTTCCGTACTTTTTAAGGAGAAAAGGAACTTATAAGATTACTTTTATGTCGAGTTGAAACTCAAACCATATTTTCAGATCTACGGCCTGAAATTTCCTGAAAAGAAATATATATATTTCCACTTACCAGAGCGAGGAAATAAACGTATAAAAAAATTCACTCGTCCAACTGGGAACAGAATCAACAGCTATCATATAAAAATGACCGTTGTGAGTTGCTTTTTAAGGCTATTATTTTTTTTTTATTTAACCACAACAAAGCTAGAGTTTTCAGATTTTCTTCTGAACTAGTACTGCCTGTAGATGAAGAAATTTCATAATTCTACCTTAACCGGAAATACGCTATTAATTTTAATTCTCTTTATAGTGTCGAAATATCCATTTTTTGCTATTTAAGGCTGTTTTATAGGACTTATCCACAATAAATGTATAGTTATCAAAACGTTTAACGCATCTAATTCATTTAATAAAAAAAATAATAAGGAATAATACCGTATTGTTTAAAATAATCATTGAAAAGATCAAATCATTGAAATAAACCACTAAACGATAATTGAAGTTGAGGGTTGGTGAGCGAAGCGAACAGAAAGCTATCTGTAAGTCTGTATGTAAATATCTTTTTATTCTGAAAGAAATCTTTTGGTTTTCTTTTTAAATATACAGATTTTTTTTTGCACAAGAACTTTAGAAAACTTTTATAGTATCCACTGAAAAACAGTTTATAGCCCATTCCCTTTGTTAAATCGCTATTTTACGGCTTACATTTTATAGAGGTGAAAATGTCTTGGGTTTTACTAATTTAAAAGTTATTATTATTTATAACTAAGTACCTAATGATTTTTTGATTGAAAAAGGGATAAAAAATGATGCGAAATATACACGATGTTTCTATTAAAGTTACAAGTTTACAAGAATATATCCCGAAAGTTGAATTGGATGACTTAATTCTTAAGTAAAAGTTTAATGGCTATGTAGCAAAAGTTTTATCTATATTTATTCAGTAAATAACAAAAGAAAATATATTAATTTGTCTATAATAAACACTATAATGCCTAATTATAATAAAATAACTCATTTCTCACGTGAATATTATCATATACCTACTTATACAATAACAAGTTTAGAATAGCTTCCGTCTTATTGCGCGGGAATACCACAACTGCATCCTCAACTGCACTGACATTTGCATCAATTTTCTTCGCAGCTACACGGAGAATCTCTGGAGAACTATTTAAGTAATATTCCCAGCGTGTTATTTAAGTTAAATTAAATTCATGTATTCATATATTCTATTTCAAGCCACAAACAAAAGTATTATACAATTTTACAAAGACTACTTTTACAAATTTTATATAAAAGAACGTACAGTATCTTGTTTGACTTCAAAAGTGTTGGAGAAAAAACATTGTTCTTTTCAATTGCCTCTATTTGTAAAACACTATTTTCTGCATGGGAAACTAGGCGACATGTTCTACTTTCTTTTGTTTCTAAGAGACCATTAGAATCTAGCACTTTGCAAGAATTGTTAAGGCAAGCGAATCATCATAATGGGAGAATGTATCCGAAAATATAATGATAGTTATAATTTTTTGACGAATTTTATAGCCTAAGATCCCATTCCTTAAATCTGCAGGGTTTTTTTTAATAAAAATCTATAAAATAAAAAAATATACAACATTTTTATTTTATTTTATAATTTGCACTCGTGTATTTTTTAATGAATGCAAAGTAAAGCTTTTTTTCTCTCTCATTATTTTACTTGTTGCAATGCGGTGGGTCGTGGGTTTAAATATTCCTAAGAATTTGATAGACAAATACGACGTTAAGTATTGTAATCACCTTAGTCCAGTCAAGTTAACTATACAAATACTCGTAAAATAGTAAATAATAAATAAATAATGGCTCTATAAATAATAAGAAAAAATGTTACATTATTATTATTTATTTTTGTACCTTGCTGCTTAAAAGAAAAATAAAAGAATCTAAAAAAATCCTTCAACTTTTGAACACTTTTTCAAATAAACATGGACTTTTGGTGTTCTACTTGTATTGGTGATATCCATGAAAATCAAAAACTATTATATATATTAAAGAAACAACTATTACAATATCGTGTAAATATTTAAAAAAAAGTATATTTGTACGGAAAATCTGGTAAAATAAGAATAAGAATAAACTTAATTGTTAAAGAAAACTCTTCCTAGTACGATAAAATTTTTAAAGTAATTTTCTTACAATAATATTATTATCTTGTGTACCGAGTAGACGCTACGAAAAGTATTTCTAAGTTAGAATGCTCTCTAAAAATATATTTGGTCTGAATAAAACAAGTTTACGGCATAGAGAGTCGTTTACTTTAATAAAACATAACATTGTTTATGCTAATTACCTGAATAATGTATATTTAAATATGGCACAAAATTTTATATTTTTAGATTTGTTTATGCAAATGTCCATAGAAAATTTAAGAAAGTGCAATATCATATATTGTTAATAATGATATAGTAAGAGTTATAAGAGAAGTAACTTAGTTGGTTTTAAGGAACACGTTATGCATCACATAGGAGGAAGGAAGGGAAAAAGAATGAGGATCACCCAGAAAGCATGTAGGAAAAGAGACCGTAGCGTTTGGCTTTCCGTTCTTTGTGGCTACCCCACTAGAATTAAAGCCTGAAGCTAAAATAAATAATATAAACTGAACGCGATTAATTAATTCGCAAATTTCAAACCCATATTCACCGCTTTCCTACATAGAGGGGGAACGGAAGTGCTTAATGACTACGGAATGTCTTAACACCATTTTCCCAGATTCCCTCTGCCTACTCTGCTATGTGCAGGATACAAATCCATATCCCTATTACGTCACTATAATATCCATCTAACCATTTAACAATAATTTGTTATATAAGTAAAATCGTACCATTGCTAGAAATTAGCTAGATACTCCATTTAAAGTTAACCACAAGTCCAAAGCACGAATACGTTTCACGTTATATATAGTTTTAGTATAAGCGAGTTAGAATTCGCTAAGATAGTTACGTTAGTTAGAACCGACTGGCATTTGATTATATCATTAAACGCTTTAACTGTGGATACCAGCAATTATTATCTAAATTCTTAATGCTAATTGTATTGGAAAAATTTTATAGCAATTTATGGAATACTTTTTATACCACATTTCATTTCGCATAGGCCTTTCAGTTTTGTAATACAGCGGCTGTGACATGTGTGTGGGAGAACAGATAGAAAATTTCTTATTTGTCATTCGGTACCTTATAATATGTTTATTGCTGAGAAAATTATAAAGTTGTAATACAATAAGACACTGCCGTTCTCCTCATTCCGACGAATTCTGGAGACATTTGGCGGATCTCATTACCAGAGCGAGACGGAATAAAACCTGTCATATTGCTTTTGCTCCCATGCCACAACTGACCTCAACCGCTGTGATGATATCTTAAAACATTATAAGAATATTATAATATATTTCACCCTTTTAAATGTCGATATCCTAACCTTCTATCTACATATTTTTGTTCTCAATTGAACAGCTACGATTTCGAAAGCAGTAATTTTAAAATATCATACCGTTCGCGCCGCAATATAGAAAATTTGCCTAATATTACTCCACTATGATATTTCTTTGTGAATCTAGAACGATACCTGAATGCAATAAATGTCTGAGAACTATAGATAGTATTGTCGAGATGCCTCCCTCGGGGCTTTTACATATAGTCGTGAAGAAAATGTATGCAAATGCTAGAGCAGTTTGAAAGCGATGTTGCGGTATTCTAACGCATTGGGAAGTGTTAGAACACGGTTCATATTAAAATTTATTTCTAAGATCTAAGATTTTAAAGAATTTAGAAATTAATATAGTTGAAGATTTTCATTAAAATTACTATGTGTAATAAGAAAGTTCTTCACTAGCTCCAATAACCTCCATATAAAACTAAGTCTTGAGACTAATATTCCAATAGAAGCCAAACTTAAAGCAATAAACTTTGGTAGCTTTTGCTTCCTCAAGATATAGGAATAATATACGTTTTCAAATATATTACTGTTATTATTCAGTATAATAGTCACTGACGGAATGATTGCAATGATTGCAGGATAGGACCAAAGCAATGAAATGTTTTCATTATCCTCGCTCCCGTAAGCCGATCTGCGGTGTTAATTTCCGCCACTCAGCACACCATGTCTCAAATTTATTTGTTATTTATTTTTTACATAAATCCTAAAGAGCTGTAATAAAGCTCTGTTATTAACACATTCTTAACTCTAAAAATAAATATTCTCAACTTTGCCTCAGCTTGCCTCTTGCCTTCAGAACGAAACAATGAATTAAATAGAAACTTTAAGTCAGTAATTTTCCTGAACAAATACAGTTCGCACTGGTTATTTCGACATAAGTAAAATTTATTATATTCAGAGTACAGTATATACTATAAATAATACACAATTAAATTGAATTATTTAGAAAATTAGCACATTAGCATATAAATTTACATATCTATAAAATTGAATATATAAAATAAATACAGCTAGAAATACATTTCTCGTATACAGAATACTCAAACAAATACAATGTATGTACATATTATTTGGAGCCTATCTCCAACTATTTTGTTAAACTACAAAGATAGTTTATTTTGTACTGCTGTTATCTAAATAGTTTGCATTTAGGGAATCTAGGTATAATTTGAAACTAGAATTGAGTAAAAAAAGCGGTTAAGTTCGAGTCGGACTTCCCTTAGTGAGTGTTCCGTATCTATGTCAGGATTGTACGTATGTCACGGTAAGTGCAATTTATAAAAGTAGACAAATTTAAGTTAGCGTTTTGGGAGTACTTATGGGGCGTATGCACTCTATTTGTGTGAAATCTTAAGAAGAAAATCTTAGTGCTTAAATATACAAACTCTTCCGCTTTATTATATTAACATAGATTTCATTATTTCGAATGGAAATCGAACCCACAACCTGTCATTCAATTGGTTTAAAACTTAATATTTTTAAACATATTTAACAAACATTAACTCATTTTCATACTAAAGTATAAAGCAAAAGTCAACAATCAACATTATACAAATGGCAAGTAAACGCTACTTGGCAAGTAAGTGGTGATGGAGTGCACAATAGCAAACCACAGCTGTCAAGACCAATCAAGACCGAGTAGAACTCACAGTGCATCCATTTCAATTGAGAATAAATATATTAGAAGTAAGCGATCGACAATTTACTTTCGCTTTATATTGAAATAAACAATAGAATAAAGTTTAACCGATTTTTTTATGTTTACTTACATATATATTTTTATTTCTTCGCTCTGGTGTGAAAGCAAAGAGCGGCGTTGAGTTCTGCCACTCAATGCCCCCAGAATTCGTCAAAAAGTGGAGAACGGAGTGTCTTAACACTAGGTTCCCTCTGCCTACCCTATTTTGTTATATTTGTTTATATATTTTTCTATTGTGAACTTACACAACTCAAAGAGCTTTTTCACGCTTTTTCTAACGTAATAAAAAATTTTACTGCATTAAGACTACAAAATAACTTTATATGTTCCTTCGAGTGAACTTTGATTTTACAATCAAAGCATCTATCTAAATTTTAAATTCATTTCAATGGTATCATGATGGCGTTATAATATGTGAAAAAAATATTAGTTTTTTTTTAATTGAATATGATCTTGTATAAACTGCTTACAATAAATTTTATAATGTCTTTTATGAGAACAATATTATAATAAACAGAGAACCTATTTATTATTAACTTTTTACTTAGGGATCTTTAAAAACATTTTTTAAGATTAATAAGTGACCCATTTTTACTTAACATTCTATCCACTGCGCAGCCGTTCACATGAAACATGACGCGGCCATGTGCATTTTGCATTTATTTTACACTCGAATAAAACATTTTTTGCATCTTCTACCATTTATTTATTAATTTATGAAATATCACTATGTAATGCAGTCTTGACCTTTTCCGTTATATATATATTGGTGGGGTGTGGGCTCGATCCCCATTCAGAGCAACCACTACATGTATGTACACGATAGTTTTAATTTGATAAATTATACAGCTTCACGCTGTATCCCGCACACAGCAGGATAGGCAGAGGGAACCTAAAGAAGATATTCCGCTTCCCACTTTCCGCCGAATTTCGGAGGAATTGTGTGCTGAGTGGAGGAATTCAACTCCACGCTTTGCCAAAGCACGGCGCGGCACCAGAGCGAAGTAATGGAAATATAAATTAAAATCAAATTAAGATTAAATCTCATTTCCTCGAGTGGGATCGAACCCACAACCGTCGCGTTACAGTCACATCCTCATGTCTCCGGGCAACTAACTACAAAATACTACAAAAATATCACCTAATAGTAGAACAATTATAAAAACCGACAAGCAATATCTAAAAGCTAATTTTAAAATATATAAGAAAAATATAATGTTATAAGTAAAATATAATGATAGCAAAATGCAGCTAGCTATCAAGAGCAATTAGACTTGAGTAGCCTGAGCTTGATTCCCACAATGGTATATACGATACCATTGTTGTGAAAACGTTTTCACATAGTCCGTCTCCCACAGTAGTAGTAGTAGTAGTAGTAGTAGTAGTAGTAGGTATTGTGGATCGTGGAAGATTGTGAAATTAAAACTTTAAGTTAAATAATATTTATGAAATAATTGTTATTATTATATTTTCAGTTGAAGTGTTAGTGTAAATTCGACTGGTTGTGGGTTCGATCCCCACTCGAAGAAATGAAGTATATGCAGCTTGGAATTCCGCTACTCAACACACAATGTCTCCAGAATGCCTTCAGAAAATGGGATTATCTTATAACTAGGTTCCCTCTGCCTACTCTACGGTGCGTGGGATACAGCGTCTGAAGCTTTCAATTACTTCCCATAGAATAGAACATAATATAGACTATAATAAATGATAGATG
This sequence comes from Heliconius cydno galanthus, assembly GCA_036379175.1. NCBI lineage: Eukaryota > Metazoa > Arthropoda > Insecta > Lepidoptera > Nymphalidae > Heliconius > Heliconius cydno. The sequence goes on from JAKRZM010001271.1 coordinate 32,204, forward strand.
AGATGAATGAAATTAACACATAAAAATTATGAGGCATTTATAGCCAAAAGTCTAACTTTAATGTTTTACAAAGTAGAGTTTTAAGAAATTTTATACGTGATATAAAATGCTCATAGCACCAGCTACTTTATTAAAGTTCGTTCACATTTTTTACAAAACTTACAAGAACTTTGTATGTCTTCTTAAATTTCTACTTGCAAATTTTAAGCTGCAATATTCATAATAAATTTACAAAGTTTGAACAAATAAATATTTCTTTAGAATTGAATGTTCCAGGCTTGATATTTACGATTCGTTAGTAATGAAAAATTTCTTTAAGTTTAACAGTTTCAACTGAACTGAGTTGGCACAGTGTTAAATAAGTTTGACTCTGATTGCATTCTATGAAAAACTATAGATTTTTTTTACAAAAATTATTTTCACTGCCAGTTGGCAAAGACGATAAGGCACAAGTGACAGAGTAATACTGAAAGTCTACCATCATGTCATTTGGCTTAAATAAGGAAACAAGAAAGCCCTAGACAGGCCCAGAAAATAGATTTAATCTTGGAAACGACCAATTGTCTTCGTTGAAATGTCCACAAGGAAATGGTAGCCAAATTCAGTTTTTTGCTTTCAATTAATCAACCACTTTTTAGAAGCTTTTCATCGAGATCTTTCCAATAGACCCAACAACGTTGCTTTAGGACCAAATATTCAAAGTTACAATTTTATAACAAAAGAATTTTAGTTTGTGGCCCGATGAGATGAAAGTTTGTGTGTGTGTGTGTGTGTCTTTGTGTCTGTGAACAAAGTCGATGACGACATATCATCGCCACGTCGATTTTAACAGAATAAATCAACATCAATGTGCCATACCTAAAAGCTTTAAAAATATAAATAAACACACAATTTTGAAAAAAAAACTCTATTGTACGGTATCTATTTAGATGAAACTTTTATTATTGTTTTTAAAGATTAGAAGAAGATTTTATTATTGTTCATGTATTTCATTGTATTATACCGTTTATATTTCTAAATTCTTTTCTTATATAACACAGACTTCGTATAACACAACTAGCTTACAAAACACTTATGGATATGGAGATAGCTATTTTCATCAGTATTGCAGAAAACGCCACCTTAGAGTGCATACAAAAGGGATCAACTCACTGAATAATGCAGGCGGTTGAAGAAAATGCGAATGCCGCTTATCGCTGGAGTAGTTTAAAATCATCCCTTAAGCTGGGTCCGATGCACTCTCGGTATCCAATGAAGTGTATCAATTCTTCTTTTGATAGAAACGAGATCACATGAAAGACGAAAGGCACCTACGTACCTAAAATATACTACCTACCTATGATACACCAACTACCTATAAGCAGCAGGGAAGGTAGATGGAACCTAGTGTTAAAACACTTCGTTCCCCACTTTCTGCCGAATTCTTTAGGCATTACGTGTTAAGTGGCAGAACTCAACGCCGCGGTTTGCCTTTGCCGACACCAGAGCGAAGACATGGAAATATAAACGTAAATATATATTTCACTTCCTCGAGTGGGTATCGAACCCACAACCGTCGCCTTACAGTTACACGCCTTGTGCCGCTGCTATATTAGGCTATATGCAAGTACACAGTATAAGATAATCCAAGCGTGAAGATTATCTTAGGACGTATCCTCCACGCACAGTGTAATTGCTTTGGTTTTCGTGATCCGTATAATTAATTTTGTTTATTAGGCATGTTTTAGTTAATTTATTTAGTAGTTCTACAGAAGTATTGCTACTTTAATCTAGGGGCAACGTAATTCTTACAATGAGCATATAATTTCTTCACATTCTTACAATAGACAAGCCAAACGAGCGTACGGTTCGGCTGATGGTAAATGATCACCGCTACTCACGACCCACCAGAGGAACTACAGGTGCGTTGCCAGCCTTTAAAGTGGAGATAGACGGATTTTTGAAGGTACCCAAGTCGCATCGACCTGGCAACACTGCCGCGCGTGGAGGGAACTTCCTACGAAACCACACAGTAGCCACGAATCCAGATGGTGAGGATGGTACTTGATTGTCTGTTATCTGATATCAGCGCTTTAGTTACCTTTTGAAACAATCCGATATGCACACAAATTGTATGTACCTAAAGAAAAATACTTTAAAACAATTTTAATATAATATTTATGATATCTACCTATGCCTATAATATAATATTGCTTATAATATAATAACAGCATGACACGCCAACATTGCTCGTTAAAAGTTAAATACTGAATAATAAAGGATCTGAAGGTTTTACAAAGTTTAAATATGTACAATATAAGAAAAGGCGTAAGCAAAAGGTTACATTCGTTATAATTTATGGTAATATTTTCCTTTCCATGAGCTACTTATTTCGGCGTACCATAGCAAGAAAAGAGATTTGTAATTTCATACATATTTCCATGAACTTCGCTCGTACTCGTGTTTGTACTGGGTAAATCGTAATTTCCATTTCAAAATCTTCTGAGAGACTGGAAAGTTTTAATGCAAGCATACCTACTACGTCTTTCATCTTAAAACTTATTCATTAGTAAAAAACTGAAGATTGTCTCACTCTCTTTGTCTAAGAATCTGAATATTTTATCGAATATTTTTGCATTTTTTTTGTAAATTAAATTAATTTATATTATAAAATATTCGTAAGATTTTTTTTTTCCTACAGTTTATTATAGACTTAAATAAATATCATCTCATTGTCTTTGTGATTTTTCTTTGATAATAAATATTCATCATCATCATCATCATCATCCTCAGCCTGTCCTCGTCCACTGCTGGACATAGGTCTCTCCTGGCACGCCACTGAGCTCGATCTTCTTTAATTAATATTAATAAAAATAATCTATTACCAAAAGGATAAGATATAATATCACATGTGCATATATTATGATGAATAAAGTAGCAACGGAAACTAGTTGAGGTGAACTATTTCCTAAAGAAACACTCTCCATTCTGTGATTAATGGTTGCCAGTCAGATTCTTGGCACGAAAACGCTCTAAAGCACTGAGGCACTACGAACTCACTTTGCATATTTGTATAATAATATAAGATTTAATATATTTTTAAGGAAGTACTAGGTGTAAAGTATACAAATGTGAATAATAATAACAAACTATTGCACCATTTTCTTTTTATAGTACCTACCTATCAAATGGAAGACTATTATAGTATTTTTTTATGTTTTTAGCTGTATTTGACAGTCTATACATATGTACATGTGACGATAATCAAATAGTTTACTATATTTTGCATATAAAAAAATATCTAAATTATTATATACAATTGTATAATATACGTGCCATTAAGACTTATCCAACGCTATCATTTATCAAAATGGATTTAATGGTACAGCAGAAGAAAAGAACGGACATACATATATACGCGCTAAAAACATAACCCTCCTTTTAGGCTTTGCCGCAGTCGGGTGAAAACAAGCTCGATTGGTATGTTGTGAACCATGATGACGCTACTTGAGCCGAGAATGAATAATGACGATAATATTAAGAATTATAAACAAAACCATTTTAGGCGCGGTCGAATCGACGTCGCCCGCCTTCTTGAAGGTTAAGAGGAGATTAAGTACAAATCCCAAATTGAGATAAAAATTATTGGAACTTTTCCATTACCGAATCCGTCGCTGTGCTTAATCTAAGTCTTTCTATGTAAGTACAAACTTTGCACTATCATTAACTCTGGAACTTGCGGGAGAGACACAGACAGACCTACAGATATAAAATGATAAGTATATTAATATTATATATATGACAGAATATAAAATAAGTTTATTAATATTTATTTAAGGTTATATCTACCTGCGGTTAACTGATACAATATGATAGTTAACTGATCCCATAAGTAGTTAACGGAGTGTTTTAACATTAGGTCCCCTACTCTGCTGTATGCGGGATACAGCATGATAGTGATAATAATAATAATTCCCATAAAAAACTCTTTTACATGAATTATTCGCTAAGTATTTTTTTAATCAGACAAGGATAGAACCTGATATCTTAGTAATAAGTTCTTAACGTTAGAATGTGACTACAAGAATCATCAACGTAATGTATGTCGACGAGACGAGGAAGTTATTTTAAAATGAGTTTGTCGAAATTCGTTACTGTACTTTATGTAAATTCCGCGCATGCATTTTATTAGTTTGCCGACGATATTACATTCCTTCATTTTAGGAATATAATGAGTTATAAATTAAAATTACTATTTATGGCTAGATATAGGACATGGGGATACATAGGAGTCAGCAGCAGCAGGAGTCATTTTGCCCACCATCTCGTTCAAGAAATCGAATCATAGATGGAATGGTGGAATGTATATGAATGAACTGATGTAATGTATTATTTTATCTAATGTACATTTTTTCAGCAGGGTAGGCAGAGTAAAGTTGGTGTTAAGACACTCCGTTCCTCATTTTCCACCAGATGAGACATTACGTGTAGAGTAGCGGAATACACGCCGCACTTGTTACCATAGCGAGGGAATTAAAATATTAATAAATACTAATTCAATTCCCTGAATGGGAATCGAACCTTGCTCCACCTCACCATGACAGCCTTACAATATATTTCGATGAATAAATTATTCCTACTTAACATGGCCCGTCTGCCTTTACAAAGTAGATTCTCCTATATGTTTGAGCTTTTAACTTTATTAAAAGCACGGGTAATTTACCGTTTGCGCTATTGGACCGTTAATAGTAGGGATGTCTGATGTGCATGCCTTTCTTGGCGTGTTCATAGTTCGAGGATTGCACATTGATGACATTTTCAATACATCAAAACCAAGGTACCTAGTAGTACCTAGATACCTAGGAATAGAGCAGTAAGGCAGTCACTATTTAAAAAATAAATATGACACCACAATGTGTGAATGTAAACAGAATGTGGATTCGATTCTCACTTGAGCCTATAGAACATCGAGGTAAAGTGCGGCTTCGAATGCCGCCACAACACATAATGTCTCCACAATTCAGCGGAAAATGGAGAACGGAGTGTCTTAACACTGGGTTCCCTCTGCCTACCCCGCTGTAGGACGCTAAAAAAAGTTCCTAATTAATAAAAATATTTAAATGAACTTACATACATTTCTAAAATATAAATTCTATACAAATTACATGTTACGTTTAAATCCTATAAGCGTCTACTGATTAGTTTTATCTTCATAATCGCTTGAGTCACAAAATGAAATCATTTTAGCACTAGTCCAGTTTATCTCCCGCCGCGAACGCTAAATCTCACAAATGGAAGATTAAACTCTACATAAGCCCCAACGGAACATGAAATTTTTTACTTCACGTTTTTAATCTGTAAAATTGGTAAAAAATTCACATTAAACGTGAATAATTTTTTGACTTATATAATAGTGGTTATTATGGCGTAGGAAAAATAGATAAATCGAATAAATCAGCTTCACGCTGTATCCCACTTACAGCAGGCAGAGGGAACCTAGTGTTAACACACTGCGTTCCCTACATTTGATTTTGCCTCGACACCAGAGCGAGATCGAACCCACACCCCAGTTTATTTAATTTACTAACTATATACATATAACATGTTCATTTTTCACAAATTATAGACATAATATATGTATCGCTATCATGGCACAGTTGGGACAAATCTGACTGGAGTAGATAGTTATAGATTCATATTCCTTTCATAAAATATTTTTGACTTATATTGTTTACAAGTTATTTGAACTATTGCTTTGTAAGTCGGTATGGAAGAAAACACGTCCCGGTGTTGACCTGATTTCCTAGTATCACGATATATATTCACATCAAAGAATTTTCCCCCAATATCTGATATCCAATATTCTTACGAGCACTTCGATGTGAAAATTTTTAAAAATTCCCATTTATGTTAAGAAGACGAAATCTCCGAGTTTTTTTCATCCTGCATATAGCAGGGTACGCACAGGGAACCTAGTGTTAAAATACATTGTTCCACACTTTCCGCCGCATTTTCTATTTTGCCACTATTAAAAAAAAGAAAAAATAAAAAAACAACGATTAACATATATGATAGGAACATATATGATCAAAGGTCCAGGGTCCCCTTAGAAAATATGTTTAGATACGCTAATTTCTTTGCCTTATCCTCTACACTGCGTTTATTGAGAAAACTTACGTGTTAAGTGATACGTCTAGATGACACCAAAATTTCCTTACTAAAACAACGATCATTTTCTTACGATAATTCGTTTTATATATTCATCATATATTACAACCAAATTGTAAACCCTGATACCAGTACAAACAATTTTCCATCATCATAACTTACTCTTAAAATATTGCAAAGCATAATGAAACCAGAAACATGCCCCAAATAAAGCTACATGGGTACGAAATTTCCCAAATCATATGGAGATATGAGCAAACTTCGACACAATCACATGTCGGACACAAAATGGAACTGGAAATTCTTTGTTGCAAGGAACAGCAGGTGTGCCAGCATGAAAATTGCACATAACAAATTATTCCAACTGATGTCAACCTAGCGTTGTCTTGTTTTGCTAGAAATTTGTCTTTTGGGTTGTCTAAAGTTGGTATATCGTGCAGAATTTCAATAGGATAAGAAAACTAAATTCAGATGTAAGGATATATCGTGTGATAAATAGTTAATGTGGGACACTATATAGGCTAACAATAGCGAAGAGTTTTGCATTATGGAAGCTTTTGGAAGCTCTCAAACTGTCTCGTTTCTGCAACATTTTCCATTTTTTTCTCTGCTGTTAGTCATAGCGTGATGTGATATAATCAATAGAGTTTCACGTTAGATGGGCTATCCAATACTAATTAAATTATTCAAATCCAGCCAGTGGCTGCTGAGATTAGCGCGATCAACTAAATAAGCTCCCCAGTTTGATATAGTTATATAATATTTATAGACACCAATGAATATTACAACTATTTTTTTTTTATAAATTGAAATAATTCAAATTAAACTTGATTAATATTTTAAAATTCTATTTTCTTAATTTTCTATCATATTTTTCCGTCTCTGAGTAAAAAGCGGCTTCGGTATTCACTAACACAAATAATCTAAAAACAAGACGTTAAAACTCTTAGAGTTTACGAAAATCTGGACAATTTTTCACTTTTAAACTGACATTATATAAATTTTAAACAAAATGTAAAGGACATAATCGACAATGTGAGTTCACACTTGACCGCTCTTTATCTTAAATCGTTTTTAACATTGGTCGAACGACGAACTCTGAAGTATAAACTGTCGTAAAAATTCGTTTACAACTTCGATAAGGCTCCTTCATGCGGTGTGGCGTCTACTTTAATGTCTCGAGCTTATTTTGATCATAAATATTGTTTGGAACGAAAATCGCCTTCACATCCAAACTTAAAAGTAGTATTTTTAAAATTTATTTACATATAGGTACTTCATAAATATCTATAATATTATATACATATAAAATATATATCTACCTATATTACACTTATTACAATTTGTATAGAACTTGGTGGCTATATCCTGGAATTATGGTGGTAACTCTACTCTCAATCTATTCTAGCGCTATTTGGTAGCGCTAGAATAGATATTTTGCTGTCTCAGTATATTCTATTTTTAATATTATATAATTAAATAAATAATACTTATCAGTTATCACTAAATCACTAAATGTAAGTAAGAGTATAAAAAATTAAAAGAAAAAAATTAATGGTAAATATTTTTAAATTAAATGATTTATGTAACTTAACTATGCCAGAGGTATGAAATTCAAAATATGATCTTCCATCGGACCTCGTTTATTTACCTATCTCATACCCTAGAACCCGTGCCCTCATCATTTCATATTCAAAACTAAGTAAGACACAATTTCTATGTAACGAAAAAGGATCGGACCTTAAAAGTTATAACACTTATGTGTGTAACATAATATTCTACCAAGTTTCTATTTCTTTACTATTAAATCAGCTTCACGCTTCGTCACTGCGTGTTGAGTGGCGGAACTCAACGCCGCGTTTTGCCTTGAAACCAAAGCAAAAAAATGGAAATATAAATTAAGATAAATATTTTATTTCCTCGAGTGGGGATCGAACCCACAACCGTCGCATTACAGCCACACCCTTGTGCCCCTGGGTCATGACAGCCTCAACTTCTTTATTATTATTATTTACCTAACGCCATTGAGGCACAGTTGACCAATATCGGAGGAATATAATATTTGAAGTTCGATATTTGAAGAAATTGTTAAATTTAAAATTATTTTTATTAAGCTTGTCCAGTAAGACAAAATGCCGCAATGGGTTTCGCCATTCAATATATACTATCAAAGTTATTTCTCTAGAACATTGGACGATGCAAGTGGAGAACGAAGTATCAAACCATAAAGTTCTTTCTAACTATTATGCCACACGCAGAGAGCACGAGGGGGGAAAAAGATAGATATAGATATAAGATATGTTACATATACAAAACTAAACCAAAAGATGTTACTTCAGAGATATCACGTGAAATCAATGTAATTTGAAGTACATCCAAGCTAATACCAGCTCGACGAGAGCGTCGCAATAATCCTGTTTATTCGCTCTAAGCATAATAAGATTGTCCCGCATCGCTAGGCACGACGGCAACCGATCGCCAAAATTGAAATCTGTAATATTTTATACTGGATATCATATTGATGACTTCAGAAACCACTTGGTCTTAAATCCAGGATTTGGAAAAGTAAATAAATAAATCAAAATAAGTCAGCTTCACGCTGTATTCCGCACATAGTAGGGTAGGCAGAGAGAACATAGTGTTAAGACTCCGTTCCCCACTTTCCGCCGAATTTTGAGGCATTGCGTGTTAAGTGGCGCTTAACGCCGCGTGGAAAAGAAACATTTTATTTATTTAAAAAATATAGATACTAATGAAGAAAAACAAATTATATACAAAAAAATATTATGTCTTTTGTAAACATTTGAATTACATTATTCATTCATTCGTTATATTCTTCTCAGATTTTTAATTGATTGAATGGCTTTTTGAAATTATAGAAAATTTAGTTTCTTTCATATTATATGTGAACATGACTCTCCTACTAACTACAAGAAAATTAAAAGTAAGGATCGCAACATAAAACACTTTTATAACCGTGAACCTAAAATTTAACTGTGTTCTAACCGATTTTTACTACTTTGACCCAAAAACGAAACGGAATATGGGACCCTAACATTCAATTCCAAAGATTTTTACGACAACATAACCTTTTTGCTGATGTGAAAAACTAAAAATTATCCAAAAAATATTCTTATCGTGAAAGAGAAATCAAAGGAGAAATCAAAGAAGAAAATAGAAAATTGATTGTATTGTTAAACTTAAGATCGGATATCTAAAAATATATTTAAACTAGCGGACGCGCGCAGCTTCGCTTGCGTATTTAGGGGTGAATTCTAAAAAACCACGAAACATGTGTTCAATGAAATATTTTTAAGAGTCTAAATTTCAAATTTTATAAAAATCGGTGGC
>JAKRZM010001271.1:42167-104722 GCA_036379175.1 Heliconius cydno galanthus
CCTCATATGATTTGCCTATATTTTTAAATCAACAAATATACTAACCTTTAATTTTCTCGACACAAAAGAAAATGGACTTACACCACTTTCAAAATAAATGGGCCATATATAGATTATTATACATAAGTTACATGCGTCTTGGAATATAGGCAGACATGTACAATGAAATTTCTTACATGTACTTATTATTTCCATATGAGTACCCTCGGCCTGACGACGACTAAGTTTGTCATAATTGTGTTTAACTTCAAAGCCAAAGGGACCTGCTCTCCATTCTCATAATAATGGGAGCAATATTGGTAATTCAATCTGTCGTAGATGCTCTCTACTACAATAAATTAGTTAACTTAAGTATAGCCTAGACGCTACTCTTATAAAATGGAAAAAAATCTCTGCTTATAGGAAATTCATTATTTAAATTATATTGTGGATTCATCTTAAAAAGCGAATTTCCCTTAGAATCTGTGATATCTTCCTTAGAATGTGAACTCATCATCTTCTCTGGACAAAACTATGTAAATAAACTCATTTAGAAGTATCACATTATCACGCAAAAGAATTAACGTTATTTTATGTAGGTATAGATTTACTCAAGTACTTACAGAGAATACGTGTTAGGTACGCCAGCGCGATTCCCCTAAGGGTCAATGGAACAGACAGTCGACAATGTGTTAATTAGGCAATTTTGGTAATGGCGGTTACATTCTCTTGTTACTCTGGGACGACTTTATTATGTATATTAATTAACTACATGTTTAGAATTGTGCAATGCAAATCTGTGAGACTATATTTCGTGTAATTTCTGAATATTTAGATAAAGCGTAGCTGGTTGATTAAAAGATTTAAGGCATAATGAATATATATGAATAATATAAATGAATTATATGTACAGATTTGCTTATAATTCTATAATTTGGGGGAAATTTATTGCAATAAAGGATTCAAGTTTTAAGTTATTTACTGTCAGTGTAAAAAAATCCTTTTCAATCTTTAAATATAATCGCATAAAAGGTTCAAATCAATTATATTAATTTTCAAGTAAATTACAATTTACTACCAAGTGCACTAACAATATTTTAAATTTTTCATAATTTTATATGTCTACACATTAAATAATAAAAAAAATTCTAAAATAATAATGTATGCAATAAAACGTTAAATACATTCCTGCCTGATGAAGTCGTACAATAAAGTTATACGCTAATATTGTTTGGAACCACAAATCCGTATATAACAGAGCATTATTTCCACCGTAGTATTGCGAATGGAATATAAATCTGGCGTTTGATGGAGGTGGCCATATTAAATTCGTTCACTCGTAAAATCAAATTTTCGTGACAACAGGCGTTTCTTGATAAAAATAATAAATTTATAGTGATTTGTCTTCTATTTGTAAGTAGTCGGTATTGTATTTATCGTACTCGTCGTTGTTGGTTTTGCTTTATTTAAAAAAATTACAATTCTAGAAAGTTACTCCATATTTTTTTTTCCATTATGATTGCCTAAATTAGTTTATTTATGTCTTAATCGTCTACATATTTATTTATTATCATGTCTTTGGTAGGTTAGCCAGGTGTAACCTATATATATAAAAAAAATACATATTTCTCGTCTTGTGAAACATACTTACATATGAAATACAGAAAGAATCTAATGGAACTTCTTTCTTAAATTTCCGTCCATTTTAGAGACAATCTTGGGGGTAATTTAACATTACGTTTTACTTTGATTAGAAAAGCATAAAAAACTGGTATACGTGAGTGGAAAAGAACCTACAATCATTACGTTCCGTAGCGAATCGTACCCCAATTGTTCACCCACGACCCCATGCACGATCCCATGCAACACCAGAGGAGCTACGTAGTACGTAGTTATGATTATGTACTAAAATAGCAAACATTTTAAGATCACTCTAGTTAATTGTTAATAATAGGTTTATTAACTGTATTTTGTATCAGTTGTCCATCAGCTTCCATCCACTTCAGTAGATATATTTTTTAATAAAATATCTTCAGAAAGGACATATTGCAAACGGCCTTACAACTTTATGTGTTGACGCGTAGGAAGGCCTTGAAAAAGGTTTATACGTAACTATTTAGGTACAAAGGCTCGCCAAAATTGGACTATAAAATTTATCAAGACAATGTTATGGCTTGTCCGGAGACAAAACCATTTCGATTAACATAAGAGTAGGATAAAAAACAATGTAACGGTTCGACGGTCGTCGGTTCAATTCCACCTCCAGGGAATGAATAATAATTCATTAATATTTTCATTTCTTCGCTCTTGCCCCAAGGCAAAAGCCCAGTGTTGAGTTAACGGTAAATGGGGAACGGAATGTCTTAACACTAGGCTCCTTCTGAATACACCCTGTATTCAGAGGGAACCTAGTGTTATAGGTATGCGGGATACAGCGTGAAGCTGATTTCATTTTATGTAATCTTTCGTTACTTGAATAAACTTAAGCATAATAAATGAAACGTTCTATGTATACCAATTACGAATACGTCCTAATTAGCAGCTCTTAAACAATTCAAGGCAGTTTTCAAGTAAATCCATAGCATTATAAATTAATGACTGCGAGAAATTATGTTTATCTAGACTTTAATGTAGGATTGTTTAGTATACCTTGCATACATAAGTTAAAGCAATGTAATATTTGATCTTTAATTCAATTATAAATGAAAAATAAATACCTAACCTATGAACAAATGACTACTGTGGCCCTGAGCCACGACTGCCCTCATATATATGTATTATGCTTAAAATTTTTATGTTTACATTATTAAATTAAAAAAATATATAATTAAAATGAATGCACCCTATTACCTTAAGCCTATTGAAATGCACTTTAACACAAAACATTTTATTTCCATTTTATTGACAGCATTGAGTATGACAATGTACGGCGTGATAATAATTTAAAAACAGTTACTATTATGATTATTATATTACAACACTTTTACTATAACAAATATATAGGTATATCTACTCAATGTTAATAAAACTTGTCAATTTATAACAATTTATAAGAAATTACAGACAGACATTGAAAACACAAAAAAAAAACCAATATATGTACCTAGGTACTAATAGATCGGAATGTTACGTAGATTCCGAACTCAAATTATTTCATTCCTTTAGCACATACCTACATAATATCAACGCAACAACCTCGCAACTATTCGTTGAGCTCAATAATGTCGTGAAGCTATTTAATTTTGCTTTTATCGGCAATGTTTCTTACTTTTACAGAAATAAAATTTATCAGTACTTTAAAAAAATACTTTCAGTACATTTTTTTAAGCTTTAAGCTGTGTCTCGCACATAAGTATGGGCAGAGGAATCCTAGTGTTGTGGGTGCAATTCCCACACGAGAAAAGAAAATATTTAATATTTAAATTTGAATATAAAATGAAATAAATGCAAAGCGCGGTGTCTTTCCACCACTCCGCCACCACAGGATTTAGAAAGGATTTAAAGAGTTACAAAAAATATCCATTATTACGTAAGAATTGTCTATTGAAATAAAAACGATATTGCCATAAAAATATGTCCGCTATATTCTTATGGCAATATGTACTGCTGTCAAAATGAACTGTCATTTTATTTTGGCAGTTGTCATTGTCACATTACGTTAACGAGAGTGCGGCATCATACGATATTATAGTAAAATCTTAAAATAAACTAAAACATCTACGAAATATTAAATTAAATAAACAATTTTACTAATTTGCTATGTTAACTTTTTAAAACCTTTTAGTTAATCGATTAGATTATTGTGAAATATGAACTGCAATGACTGTTGTTGTTAACTTAACTGTTAAAAGATAATCAGGCAGTTCATATTTTCGAATCAAGGAGATCAAAATGGAAGGCAAAAAGATATCTTTTGGGTTTACAAAAACAAAAAAAGAAAATAAAGTTATAGTAGCTGAGAAAAAGGAATACATAGAATGTCTTGAAGAAAAGTCCATTAAAGTAGTGGGGTAAGTGGTTTTAAATAACATTATACGTTTTTGCTTAATTTATTTAAATTAAAACTACATTTTAAAAATGAAAAATGATTAATGCATAGAATTGATTGTGTTGGATATTTCTCAATTGTTTCTTAATTTAATTTTACAGAGGAGACTTAAAGGAAGAAGCAAAACCATTGGTTATCCCTATGAAGCCAAATACCCTTATTACAGCAGAAAAGTTAAAAGAGATAGCTGCAAGGGTAGAAAACTTTGACGAGCCAGAAGTAAAGAAAGAACCACAGACAGAAAATATAAATATTCCTGAAAATGAATCTTTAGACCAAATGGCAGTTCGGGAATTATTGGAAGATGCCATAAAAAAAGAAAAAACTGACGATGAACCTAATTTGGCTGTGCCAATAAATGCTAAGCCTGTAATCAATGGACAAGCAGAGGTAGAGACTAATTTATGTAACGATTTGTTATTTGGTCATATATACTTTAAAATTTAACTAAAACTATAACCTATAAATCAATCTTTTATGTTTTATTAATTTTAAAGGTATTTTGTAATGCTAGGTCTTATTTAACAATGTTTGTTATAAATATTAAGTAGATTTTTATATTACATTATGCTTAGTAGAATTTAAAAAAGTCATGTTATAGTAATTATGAGGATAAAAATTTGAAAAAGAGCAAAAATATATTTACTTACCGCTGTGGTAAGACTGTGTGGTATTAAATTCACCTGCTGCACACCGTCTGGAAATTAAGCAAAAACCAGAATTTAGAATGATTTGAATACCTGCTTCTTGCAGTAAGGACTCTAAAAAATTTTTTTTTTCGTTTCCAGGCCACTCTTGATGACTATGAATCAGTGCCAATACAAGAATTTGGAATGGCCATGTTACGAGGGATGGGTTGGACACCAAACAAAGAACAGTGAGTCACAATGTAATAATTTCATTTAGAACTTATTGTAAGGAATAAGAAGGAATAAAATATAAGAAGGAATAAAATATTTTATACTAAATGTCATGGAAATTGTCAATTTATGAAGCCAGACACAGCATAGAGGAAATGCCACCAGCATATCATGTAGTAATTTAATTACAGTATATTTCTTCATTGTTTTCCAGATCTAAATACAAGCAGCCTCAACTAAGACCAAAGGGCCTTGGGTTAGGTGCAGATAAAATGGTAAAAGAAAATCAGTCCAAAAAAGGATCTAAAGAGAAAGATGAAGAACTGTCCATAGTAAAAACATCATTTGTAAAAATTACATCAGGAAAACACAGTGGCTATTATGGAAAGGTAATTTAATATTATTTATAATTATTTAAGTTACAAGAAAATGGATCCATTAGTAGATTCTCTCTGCCAATATTCTATAATGATTGATTGTATTTTTAAGTTTTTAAAATTTACTCACATTGAAATGGTATCTGAAATCTAAAAATAAAATCATCTTCAAGCTGTGGGTTTGATTCCCACTTGAGAAAATTAAATATTTATTGAAATTTATATTTTAATTTCTTTGCTTTGGTGTTGAGGCAAAGCGCGGCGTTGAGTTCTGCGACTTGACAGGCAATGCTTCCAGATTTCGGCAGAAAGTGGGGAAGGGAGTGTCTTAACAGAAGGTTCTCTCAGCCATCTGATATAGGGTGAATATGATTTTTTAAAATATTTTTACTTATTAAATATTGCCATTATTTACAGGTTGTAAGCTTGGATGAGGACAATGGGCGTGTTGTAGTTGAATTATCAATCAAGAAGGAAACTGTTAGCTTGAGTGAATTTATGATGCATGCAGTCACAAGGACGGAATTTGATAAGCAATCAAAAGTTATAAGTGAGTAATTTATAATTGTTTTTTTTTATCTTCACACCATATACAGCAAATGCACCATATATTAGGGTAGGCAATGGGATCCTAGTGTCAATTTGTTCCCCCCAGTGGCAATCAAGTATATCTCAAATTCAATGGCAATCTTATGGAAATTAATGTTGCGCTTTGCCTTGTTACCAAAGGGAGAAATTAAAAATATTATATAATTAATTCCTCGATTGAGAATCTAACCGTCGTTGTGTTTACAGTAACTTGAGCCACTGCACCACAACACCATCTCTTCTTTTTAGACATAAGATTTTTTGGTAATGCACATTTTATTGTAACAATGATATCTCATTATTGACTAACGATATAGTTTTAAAATTATCCTAAATAATAGTTCTTGATTATAATTGTTTTCTTCATGTTTTCAAAAATCGTATTTTGAGGATGCCGAATTTTTCGACGTTTCGATGTATTGAACTGAAATTGTACTGTTTACTATCTTCTAATATCAATGTGTTAATGTTATAATAGAAAGCACGCTAAGTATGAGCCACTTTATTGCTTAAGTAAAATAACCAAAATCCATAATTATGCGTGCCATGACTGGCTTTTATGTATTCTAAAATATTTTTCTACCCTTAGTGACGAAATTCTAGTGACACAATTTATGGATGGCCACTTTTATCTATTATTTTTTTTTTGTTTTCAGACACTGACTCATACGAAGAGTACAAAAAGAAAGAAATGCTTAATAATAAACAGAATACATCCAAAGAAGATCAAAAAAGTGCATCGTCCAGTAGAAAAAATGAAATACGTGAAAGAGAAAGAGATGATAGACGTGTAGAAGAAAGACTCCGAAAGAATGACAATTCTAATGGCAGAAATCGTGAGAGACGTCGAGATTCTTCAGGCAGTGATGATAGAAGGCATAGGAAGGAAACTAGAAAAAAGTACAGCAGTAATGATTCATTAAGTACTGATTCAGACAAACCTAGGCGACGAAGGAATAGCAGTAGTGATTCCTCGGACCATCGTAAGAGTAAGAGTAAAAAAGAAAAAAAAGATATAGACAAGAAAAGGAAAGGCAAGAAAAAAAAGAGGGACAGAGATCGGTCGCCTAATTATAAGAAATATAGAAAATAGTAATTAAGTATAATTATAATTTTATAATAGATCATTTGTCAATAAAAATATGTTTTGTAATTTGTTTTTTTTATCTATTCTTACAAATGTTACTGTACTTAATTAAAAAAATAGATATAAGAGATTTTTTAATGCTGATTTATAGCCCTATCTAAAGGAGGGGGCAATTAAAACCACAACAGTTGTGTTTACCATTGTATACTTGTGCTCTGTATGCTATTAAATCTTACTTTATTAAGAAATATATATAAATATAGGGTTCATTTTATAACATTGCAAAAAATATATTAAATATGCTTAGATTTTAAATAATTTTGACAAGAGTACACAATAAATATCATGTTGTTACACTAGAACTTTTTATATTAACAAAAGTGACATTTTCAAATTATGCAAAAATTAATTTTCATTATTGCAATGCGAGAAGATATATTTGATGAATATTCTTTTATAAAATAAATATTTAAAAGATTTAATGTATTACCTGATTCCGCAGATCTGCATTCAATCTTATATCATCTTAAAATGTCAGGTGGTAAGTATAAGAAAATACTTAATAACCATAATTTATTGTTCCTCTTTCATATATACATACTTCTAACACTTTACACAGCACACTTAACACTGTTACTATATAACACTTTACACTTATACACGTTTTAAAACGCATATTTACAATGACACTGATTTTAAATACTTGAACAATGTCACAATTTTACACCTGGTATGGTTCTTTAAATCTGGCGTTCCGAGCGTGCCAGTTGAGCACATATCACTTCGCCAATGTCACGTTGTATGGAGAAGACAATTTTACACCTTACGAGAGGCAGAATAACGACGTACTCACTCAATCCATCAAAAACGTCACTTTTTATAGCCGTTCCCTACCTTCCTCTTTTATAAATAATTATGTGGGTATTATTATTTTATTTTCTGTAAAATACCCTCACACTGACAATTGTCTTACAAACATTTACAACTAGTGACTTGTACAACACAATGATTTTTTTTTAATTGTGGATAGGCAAGCATTTGTCCACTATCTCACCTGGTGGTAAGTGAGAATGCGAACGAAGGTGGAGCATGCTTGCCTAGATAGTGCCTATTCACTCGTTCTTTGAAGAGGGCCAGGTTATACATGTCGGGGAACAGTTCAGCAGGCAGGGAGTTCCACTCAGTATTTATTTTAATTTGTATTAACTGATTTAATATTTGTTCGCTATAAGATAGAAAATTTTACATTATACTTTTATGACAACATCAAATTAGAATTACATGTTACGAATATTTATTTTTGACGTAAAAATTTCAATTTCCCGCCATTTCATTTGATCACAGATAAAAAAGAGTTAAAGTATTATCTTATATTCAGCAAGCGCTCCAATGTAGCCAGTTGACGCCACTAGCGCGTGAAGTCTTAAAGTAAAATATTCAAAATAAATTATTACACTTGAAATCTGAATTTAAGTTTGATTTACATCATTTTTAATACCGTTAATTTATAATTAACTGTAATATATATATAATCATAAATAATATATAATATCATTTGCCGCAGTGAAATAAGGATCTTTAAAAGCACTAACATTCATTACTCTTCATCCAAAAAGGCCGCTTATGCGCTTGTAATAGCTTGACAAACTCGTATAAGCTCCAAGCCTTTACAAAAGTTTGGCTTCCATTGACATACTTGTGAGCTATGTTCTTACTAAACGCGCTCTCAAGTGCATATTGAATTTAATCAAATTTGTATATTGAAATAGTAAAATATTGTGTTTCTTTTATATATTTAACACAGTAACATTCATGCACTACTTCTTTCATGCTTATTAACGAATGTTAAGATGACAGTGATAGTTTTTTTGTGTTTTCTTTTTTATAATATATAAATACATCAAGAGTAATGTAAAAGCTCAAATAACTTAGACATCCACGTTTATCATGCTTGCAGGTTAGGGATATACTAATACACTCACAGCCGTCTAGATGGTAGACAAACGCTTGTGACAGATTGGAGTTTGTGGGGGTTTGGCAAGTCTCAACAAGCGTATAAACAAGGCATTTTAATTTGTCGAAGTGTACCAGTGTTGCAAGATTTTATATTGGTGAAAAGCGGGATTTTTGAACATTGTAGATATAAAAGTAGGATTCTTATGCCAAAACGATATAGAAACGAAAATTACAATAATAATGTTTTAAGTTAATTTGACAGATTGATGAGATTTTTTCATGGAAAATCGTCACTATACTTATAATATAAGGGTGTGTCACTCATTGCAGTTCTACATTAGATGTTCTAGATGTTAAATAGTTATAAGGATATTAGTAGAAAATGTTTAACACGCTTAATAACTTCAACTTCATTCTTTAAAATAAAATATAGGTACTAGGTAGCCTACCTAGATCCTGCGAATACCTAATAACTATATTAAAAAAGTTTTATTCAAATCCATTCAAAAAAGTTGAATAAAAAATCAAAGATTCATGTTCCATTTCTATTTTTCATTAAGTTTATTTTTTCGTAAACATAAGTATTTAACGTACAGACACATTTTGATACCGTTTCATCAAGTATATTATAAATTAGGCGCACCTAAGAAAGCCTTCTAATTCACTTACCTGACCTGTTTCCATCCTATCGACGTGACCTGGATTAAACATTATTTCACCATAACATTTGCTGGGGCGTTAACATTTTGATGAGACTAGAATTTTTATTTGATGGTATTTATATTAAACTTACACATTAATGTATATAAAAATGTGTCGATATATCATATTAAACTAATATACTAATATTAAAAAGCCGTAAGAGTAGGTATAGAGATTGTATGAGCGAGCTCGGGGTGCAGTGTCTTAACATTAACGGAAGGTGCTAGGTGCAGAGTGTCTTAACACTAGGTTGCAGTTGAAGATTGAAAAAAGAACTAAATATACAATACTTATAAATGGAATATCACATAACCATGGCCCCATGCTGATATCTAAATGATGGCTATAAAGTTTTAGCACGCCGTAAATTCCAATCATTAATCGCATAAATTTAGGTTAATTAGAAATCCAACGACAAGGAAATGTTATTCTGTAATGTATAATTGCTTACCAATACATTTTCTCAACGTTTCTTGTTAAAGTACTTGATGTACCTACATGTAATTAATTTATTCTAAATTGATGATAATTATGATGAGGTCAGAGCTCGTGGCGCAGAGAAACAAGCATGTGATACTCGAGGAAATAAAATATTTAGGTGATTTTTCCATTCTTTTGCTTTGGTTCCGCCACTCAACACACATTATCTCCAGAATTCGACGGAAAGTAGGGAACGCAGTATCTTAACATTACGCTCCCATTGCTATATGCGTGAAGCTGAAAAAAAATTATGATGTAATCTTGGAAGTTGGAAGTACTTTGCTAAATAATTTGTTCTGTGTAATTCCTTTTATTCTTATTTTAAAAATACACCAAAGTCCATATACCTATCTGTGGTAATTATTTGAAACAATGGGTCGTTAAGATGAATACGTTCTTTTGTTATGAGCTCTATCGATACAGTCTCAAATGTGAGTTGGTATGTCATTCTTCGCTTAGCAATATCAAGATATTGATGTTTTCTTCATTCTGAGAAATATATGTGCTTTGTTTTGAGCGAAACTTCAAAGATTTTGGTGTTGTCTTAATTCTCAGAAATTTTTATTTTAAGATTTTTTTTTATTTGTGTCACATCTAACTGAAATGAGCAATTATTTTTTTAATTGAAATTGCGTTTTCCTCAATATAAGAATAAACAAAACAAACTTTTATTCACAAAATTCTTTTTAATATTTATAGAAGAAGTTGCGAATCGGATCACATAGGAAGTGTTAGAGGCAGGATATCACATTGAACATTTATTAAAAACTTATAATTACCACATGATCTATTCACACATTTATATGTGCCTTATTAATATTAATCAAATATATTTATATATGATAAATACAAAAATATATTTTAAAAGATTACCATTTGAAGTCTCAGTTTAAAATCCAAGATAGAATTGCAAAAACGTAGAGGTTAATATTTCACCTGTCTTGTTATATACTAATCTAAAAAAATCATTCAATATAAACAAATATTTAACAAGGAGTCATTGAAGAAACTCTCAATGAATTCTGTCGTAACCATATATATTTTGAATATTACTTACATAGAATAGAAACTCTTAGACGTCTTCGTCTTAGACGTTTTCCCGCGTATTCAAGATGGCGTATTGTATTTTTTATTTTCAGATTAGATACAAAAATATGAGTATGCAGTAAAACATGGCATATAAATATGTGAAGAGATACTTTATTTTTATTACATACATAGATTGCATTGAGCAATAAAATATATACCTACTATATTCGACACTGAAAAATATTTTTATTCTACATTGATACAATTTCAGTTTAAGACACGTATAATTTTAAAAGCTCCATCATAATTTAAAATACATATCGTTATTATTGTATTTTAACTAACACAAGTCTTAAAAATAGGAAGTTCTCTACAAACTATTTACATAAATGGCTAGTTGAGATGAAAATATATTATACAAATATTTGTTATCTGTTGAAATGCATATAAAGAAACGACAACTTCTAATACATTTAAATAATATAACAGAAAAAGATGGCGGTACATTTTATTTGCAATATAAATAAAAATCGTAAAAATATAATATGCTTAAAGCGTAATACAATTTCGTTTGTGCATTCGTAAGCGTTATTAGAAAATTATAAAACTTAAAAAAAACTTTTAGTATCTAAAGTTTAAATATTACATTATAAATATTAAAATAGAATGTTAAAACAATAAATACAATAAGTTTTGTAAAAACATGTAAAATATGATCAATATATTCTTTGTATATATGTTTTATAGAATAAAGTTGTATATGATAGGAAAATTTCAAAAGCTTTGATACAGATCTGTATATTGATTAAATTACTTTATAAGTGATTCTAATGATATTACAGTTCGTTTCGTATAATAATAAGCGCTTAAGAGTCCACAAAATGTTTTTGGTCTTATTTTGGTTTGTTACTTTTAAGAAGATTACCGCTTAAAAGGTAAAGTCAAAGTTAACTTATTCAAATAAAAAATAAATTGTCTCGTTACATTTATTTCATAATTTTTAATGCTTATTTTAATTTATCATCTTTAATATAATAAATATTATTCTATTGTGACGTCTACAGCTACAATTTTAGAATATACAGCAACGGCTACGGGTCTTACATCTAAATTTTAACATCTACATATTGCCAAATGTTTAACAGTTAACTCTATAAGCGTTTTCACATCGATCACTTGACATCAATGATAGGTTACACCGAGGGAGACGCAAGGAAGACATAAAGAAGAATAAAGGTAGATACGTCTCATACTTCGCCAGTTCAATAAACTTGCGTTGATGGATTAAATGTCTTTTATAAATATAAAAAAATACATCATTATGACTTACAGCGATTAATTATGGAATGGAATAATTAGATGTGGTGCAGATCCTGAAATCTTTTAAAGAAGAATCGAGTAATTCACGACATTATAACAAAAAAATACAATTTTACAAGAATAATTACATATATTTCCAGCTTTTTTATTATAAATTACCTTTGAGCGAAGTATAAAACTAATCTAGATGAGATTGAAATCGACTACAATATAATGAAAATTGGACGCATTAAGTAAGTATAACATAATACATTAATCATAGCTTTGGTAATGGTTAAGGTATATTTGTGCATTTTCCTACAATATGGCACTTAAATAAGTTAAAATATACATTTCAAACTTCTCCAATGAAGTTGAAGGGAGAATAATCATTTATTTCAATAACCTTGCAATTGCTGTAATAGGTATATAGTCGGCTTATGGATTTAGTTCTCTCTTAATAGCGATATGAGTGGCTTACTTTTCTAATACCCAATAACGATAATTATTTGATATCTATATACTAGGGTCGTATGGGAATGGTGGTTTCTCATTTAACATTGTATCCAAACACAAAGTTGAACCAAAAATATCTTGGGGCGGCCCAGTCCATACTTAATGTATTTCTGATGATCATTAAAATGCTGGCACGAGTCGATAGCGCAAAATTTATAGTTTTCTAGTACAAAAAACTATGCATTTTAATGAAAAATAAACAGAAATGGTGAATGGCTGCTAAAGAAAAGAAATAGCTTCCATAGCTTTCTTCCATAGCTAGCTTTCACCTCATGCCAGTATCGATATATCGAATATTTCCAAGTAATTTTAGCGTTTTGTGAAGGGATTGTTGGCATTTCGAGCGGTGGTGCGCGCCGCCGCTGCCGCCGTCTGCGTGCAATTGCATAGGGCGTCGAACATGCGTAGAACGAAGCCTCGCGCCCTTCCAAGCCGTCTCTTTATATTACCTGTAATAGAATGTTCATTTTAGATATATTAACTATGGAAATATAACTATTTTGTGAAGTTATAGTAATAATTTCGATCTTATGCACCAGTTTTTTCAACATACAGGTATATAATAATAACATCACGCTGTATCCCGCAAATAGCAGAGTAGGCATAGAGAACCTAGTGTTAAGAAACTCCGTTATCCACTTTCGAGTAAATTTTAACAAGTAATATGTAAAAAATATTTCTGGTAAGCAATGCATAAATTGTTATTGTAAAATAACTTACGAATAAATAAGATATACAGAGACCAAAACAAAGTGGGTAAATATCGTCACATTAATAATTTAGTAAGTTACGATAATCCGTTATCAAATGACTTATTACCTCTACAATGTAATCAAGGGATTGATGGCTATAAGCTGGAATCTAAAGGCCATAAAATATTGAAAACGTAGATTAAACTGTATGACATATGATAGATTCTCTGTTTATAAAGAGAAAGCTGGACTCTTCAAATGTTTTCTGTAAAATTATTTTATGTACACTCAATATATATTGTTTGTCATGGGCGTAGGAGGGTGGAGGCCGGTCGGTTCGTGCCTACCCCTGAATAGTTTGGTACCCACACTAGAATTTTTACCCCCAAAAAAAAACCTTTCACAAAAAGATCAGCTTGAAACGAACGATAATATCTCTAGATATAACCATTGCCCATACTGTTTCTTTTCAATTAATTAAGTTAGACAATTAGATCTAGCAAAATAATGTTTTTTTTATAAATATAAGGTTTTTTACGCATAAAATATCATTAAAGATTTAAAAAATGTCAACGTTTCTTGATTTATATATGCACCTATAGGTAACTGGTAAACGGTAATAAAATAACATTTATAAACATATTAATACTAGCAAAATCATCAAGAAAACATTTTTAAATATATAAAAATAAAATGTAAAATGTTAGCCCATCTATCTGTGTAATATCACTGAAAAGCTTCAGCCGTAGTATAAATATTCGCTACAAAGAACTTGAAAAAAAAAGCTCACAAAACCCAACGAAACGTGCAATCATAAGGCTTTCTAACAAATGCAAAGGTTGACGGTGGTGCCTCTATATTTTCCTTTGATAAAGGTAATGCGAGGTTGTCGTGTCTCCCTGCATCTTCATCATTATTCGCCGTCGCCGTGGCGGTGGCGGTGGCCCCTTTCATCACTCGCCTTATTTCATGAGAGCTAGGGGTGTGTATGTCTCATGTTTATATTTTTCTTTTTTTTAAATATTTTTTAGGGAGTAAAACCGAAAGAAAATCGTTAAGAGATTCAGAGAACCGTAAAGAAGTTTTTTTTAACGTCCCTGTATCTCGCACATAGCAGGGTAGGCAGAAGGGACCTATGAATCTAGTGTTAAAACACTCCATTCCCATTAAGATACTTTCGTGTCTTACGTTCCTCCCAATTCTGGAGACATTGCGTGTAGAGTGGCGGTATTCAACGCCGTGCTTTGCTTCGTTCCCAGAGCGAGAAAATCCTAATATCAAATATTTCCTCTACAGTTTACAGTTACATATGCGCCTCAAATATACAGCCTACTCGATAAAAAACATAAGATATGTAATAGATAAATGAACTTGATTGATAATATTAAAAACTAAATACGCCTACGATGTGAACTTTAACGCCAGCAAACTATTTATAATTAAAAAAAATATATATATATTATTTCAACCTTTATTTTAATATGTTAGACAACAATTCTCTTTGTATATATTTTTTAATATAAATAAATATAATTTACCGTGTTACTATAAAGTATAAATAAATTAGCAACCCTAGTTAAAGCGACTATATTACAGAGGGGGTGAATTATTGATCCTCAACGCCAGACAAGAGCCCAGACCTGTGATCGACCGACTGTGCAAAAGGTACAGTTTATGTGAGTGGGATCTTTTACACATTTTTTACTATGATTGGTTTATATCGGGCGTATGTAAAAAAACAATTCTGTTTTCTTTTGCTGTTTAATTAATGTGTTTTTGAAGCGCGTCCAAACAAACGAAAAAATCTGACCTAAAGTTTTTTTTTTATATTTTAAAATATAATTTAAAAATAAAAACAATAAAACTTAAATTATAATTTTAAAATGAAAACTACTCTCTCCAGTCTACAATATAAATAATCCTATTATCTAACAAAGGAAGTAGCCGACTGACAACAGTTGTTGAGGATTTTAATTGCGTTCAGAGAAAGTTTCCTCTGTTGGCAAAGATTAAATTATTTCATAGAGTTTCATTAACAAACAAGTAGTGTTTCGTAATAGAAGAAAATTGGTTAACGAAATTACCTACATTATATCTTTATAAGATGACATTCGAGATTGTCTCTGTCAGAATAACAAATAATTAAGAATAATATATTTGTCTACTGTCTAATATATGTGCATACATATATAGGTATATGAAGACTGTAAAAGCGACAGTTTGTGGGTTCGATTCCCACTCGGGGAAATGAAATATGTAATATTTTCAGTTCTTCGCTCTGGTGTAGAGACAAACAGACGCGTTGACTTCCTCCACTCATCACGCAGTGCCTCCAAAATTTGGTGGTAAATGGGGAACGGAGTATCTTAAAACTAGGTTTCCTCTGCATACCTCGCTACATGGGGCATACAGCGTGAAGTAAAAAAACAAATGTACGAAAGCACCAAGATACATTAGTGTAGGACCCTGACCCCTACCCTTAATAGCTTTAATTAAATATCTACAATACATATTGCTTGTGAAACAACTTTAGTCTAGAAATATTTAGCAAAAGAAATAAATATTATTATGACAATCCACAAATAATTTCCAAAGTACGTGCACATAGCAGTGTGAACGTGACAAAATGGAACTAAAGTAATGAACTTCATCCAACTTCATACGAATACGACTGTAATGAAAATGTGAAAATAATTATTGTGTCTAAGCATTCTTGTATTGAAAAGTAGTAAAAGCAATTTTGAAAATATTTTTTAATGATAATGTTATTAATATTCTTATATATATATATTCCTTTTAAAAATCTTATGGAATCACCAATGAAATACTTATATGAGAATTTAAGAAAATTGTCCTATCCCCACAATACAATACCCATTTGAAATAGATTATATTATTTTCTAAACGGTTAATATAACATAATATCGAGTATTTTGTTTAGAAAGGAAACCTTTTAGTGTCGTTACTCGTTACTAGAAATATAAGACTCTACTGCTTATATAATATTATCAGATATGTCATTATACCTTTATACCCCCTTTACGGGGAGTAAAGGGAAGTAAAGAGGGTGGCTAGAGTTCCTAAGACGCAAGCACCTCGAGCCTCGAGCACAGGTGTCGTCGACCGCAAGGCGGTCCCCTGCTGCTGGACGTTCACCGCACTCGGCTAGACCATTCGCATATCTGAGTAAGCCTGAGCGTTTTATCCCATCTCATGAATATCACATCTATTTATTATGGCGAGAGACTGTAAACGCCACCAGTTGTGGGTTCGATTTCCACTTGAGGAAGTGAAACATTCACTATTTTCATTTCTTGGCTCTGGTGTCGGGACAAAGCGCTTACATCGAATTCCGGCCCTCTACGTAACGCCTCCAGAATTCGGTGAAAAGTGGGGAAGGGACTGTCTTAATAATAGGCTGCTTACCTTCCTACAAGCGAGATACAGCATGAACCTGAAGAAAAAACCCAATTTCTTCAAGTAAAAATTTAAAATAAAATAAAATCACATTTCAACTCAGCCTTGAGAGGGATGGCGATCTCGGTACCTATTGGACAAGATAATTTCATTCGACCGAAGAAGCTTATCAACCCTCTTAAACTAGATAAAAGTTGTTGTAGATGGACCTGGATGGACCTGAGTGCTCCTTAAGTTTAATTTAGTTTCTACCGACGAGCGGTCGTAATTCTGAATAACCAAACAGGTACCTTTTTCGCTTTTTATTTTAGAAACCAGTCAATACAACTGCTATAATAATATCTTAACAATATATGAACATAATATACTAGCGGCCCGCCCGCGGCTTCCCCTGCGTGAACTACGTTATTATTAATTTCTGTCTCCATGAGTAGCACTAGCATTAGCATTTGTAGTAAGGAAATTTCATACAAACTTTCAACCCCAAAAACAACCCCTTAGAAGTCGAATATTGCAAATTAGCGAGCACCTACGTCTTATAAATAACTCCTATGCAAAATTTGAGATTCCTAGCACATGTATTTTCTGAGATTTCGTGATGAGTGAGTGACCTTTCGATTTTATATATATAGATAGATAAAGATATAAAATAGGCAGAAGTCTATCCTGATATATGCGGGATATAGCGTGTTTTTTTTAACTTTCATATTAAAAAGTCACAAGTCAATAGTCTCTAGCGATATAAACTTATTAATATGTTAATTGAGGCTAGATAAATTACTTTGTCGTTAGTTTGTTAACAAATTAGCATATAGAGGATAATCCAATTCAGTCAATTATTCCATTTTGAAGTTATATGACATTTGTTATTTTCCATAGAGGCAATATGAAAAATGCAAACAGGCATAATTTAGAAAAACTGTAGATTATTTTGTAATGCTTTAAATAGATGTTGTTTTAGGCAATAATAGCCTTATAATGAAATGAACGTAAACATAAAGTAATTATTGCTCTATTTTTCTAATCGATTCCTATAAGTTTTGTCAAATGAGCTTGAAGCGTGAAGCTGGTTTAAAGAAGCTTATATTTATTGAAATTATTCGAATTAATTATGACGCCTGTAAAACCTTGGGAGGAAAAGGCTTCCATTAGACAAATTAATTGTCATATCTTAAAAGCTTTTAAATTTTAATTACTGGTGCGATTACTGGTGCCATTAGCACCAGTAATCGGCATCTTAAGAAAGTAGCATATTTTAATTATATTTTAAAAAAATATTTACAAAGCTTAATACAAAAAAATACTTTCTAAAATAATTAAATAAATTTCAAAATCTTCAAATTGCTATACATTGGGAAAGAATATAAAATAAATGAATGAATACAAACACACGATAAATGAATGAATAAAAACAAGTGAGATATAATATTTATAGAAATAAATAAGGATTTTAAAATAAGTTGCCTATAATAGTTTACGTACATTTTATAATATTTTCTTATTGAATAAATAAATAACTATTCATAAATTAATTTTAATCCACTAAACATAATAAATAATAAATTCATCAAGAATCAACATTTATGCTGTAATCTTTCGTTTACCCTTTTCCAGTCCAAATTATTTTATTGAACTTCCTTTTTGTACGACTCTCATTTCCTTTAGTCTCTTTGAAGGAAAAGAAACATTTTTTCATTATAATAAGATACCGTGTATCATTTGCTTCATTTATATGAAAACGTTACATTACCTATATTATTTCAAATGATCTCTAGTCTACTACGTGTACGATATGTACCTATCTACTGATGTAGAGTGGGCAGAGAGAATTGTTAAAATACTTCTTTCTCCACTTTCCGTTCAATTTTTAGATATTACGTGCTGTGGGATCTAAAGCCACGCACTGTCGTACCAAAGCGGGGAATCGAACCCATGTCCATCGCTTTTACAAAGCCTGTCACACGCGATGACGACCTCTACCACGTAAATTTCCTATATTATTATTATTACATTTAAATCTGCAACTTTGTACAAACGAACTCTAATAATAACGTGTTATTTACATAACCTTTTCACATATTAATAACATAATGTTATCTATGTTTTGTTGAGATATGACCTTGTCATTTATTTACTCTCCCGTCAAGAGCGTACCTAGAAGATTTTACCTGATAAGATTGTGGAAAATATTTGTTATATTTATTTGAAAGGAAGATGAAATTCACATGTTGGTACTAATATTAAACTTATTTGTATAACTTATTAGCTGAAGTTTGATATTTTTTTGTATTGTTAAATAATACTAGAAAATAGAAGAGGCCTTCGCGGCGCAAGGGCACAAATGTGTGACTATAACGCGATGGTTGTGGGTTTGAACTCCACTTGGGGGAATGTATTATTATTCGCTCTGGCACTAACCCAAAAAAAGCCAAAGAAAAGCCGGTGGAAAATGGGTAACAGAGTATCTTAACACTAAATTCCCTCTGCCTATCCTACAATTTGCAGCATACACCGTGATGATGATGATGATGATACCTTTATATTTAATTGTATAAATACATACAAGGAAAATGAAATGAAAAGAAAATTGTATAAAGAAAATGATTACGTCTTTGTTCGTGACGGAAATTATATCGCTCGGTTTTGTATTATATTGTATTGATTTTTTTCACCATAAATAAAATAAAACGAAATATTAATTTGACATGGGCGTTGAATGGAGGAACTAAGCACCGGGCTTTTGGCTTAGTGTCAGCGAATAATAACTCATTCCCACAAGTGGAGATCGAACCCACAACCATCGCGATACAGTCACACACTTGTGCCACTATACCAAAAACGACAATAATGCTTGAATTTCAAGGAATATTGTATTTTTCGGTGCTACTCTAGATTTGATGAGTGTAATTTTTTATTATATGAATATACTTAATCATTATCGAACGAAGAAGAAAAAAAGAGATTCATGGATGCCACTTCAAAGCATTGATTCTCTTATTAATTTCATTGATGTATCAGTACTTTAGCTATCGCCTAACATCAAACGGCAATGTGAATGCTGTTATTAAATTATCGCGTTAATATGCAATTTCCTAAAACTAGACTTAAAATGAAATAAAATATTATTAGAGCCTAATATAATATGTGTTAGAGTTTTTCCTGCAAAGGCTAGTAAAATATGCAAAATATTTAATAGAACTATGAGTAGGTATAAGTGTGCTCAATAAATTTATCTATAGATACTTTAAAAAAATTGTAAAATAATTATTTAGGTGTTAATAGCCATTACCTCAAAAACGTATAAAGTCCATAAAATAAAATTATTGGGCCGGTTTCTAATTAATTAATAACCAGACTCTCTTTGAGTATGGATTAGTCAAATTATTTATTTTATAATATCGTTGACTTGATATCACGTAATATACATACTTCGTACGATTAACCAAGCCAAAGAGAATGTTCTATGTTCATAAAGGAGGATTATATGGTATTATAGAGAATTATATGGTATTATAGTACCAGTAAGCAAGACCACCGTCTAAATCCGTAATTTATATACTCTGTTAGATATTTCTTTTTTGTATAAAAATTATGTATTTTGGTAGAAACATATCTATTATAGATTTAACTGGATTGACTACGACTACTTCAGTAGGTACCTATCCATTTCACCCACATGTTCAGCAATTTGCACTGGTTCAGCACATATTTGGGGATTGGTGATTTTCAGGAAAAAAAACGGATTCTTTAAAAAAATTGAAAAATACAGCCCGGTGATTTTCTTTCTCAATATAGCTCAATAGTAGACATTTTTATAGAATTAATTATATTAATTATTATCATTATATTTTATTATAAATCTATTATTAAATATATATTTAAAGTAATGAATCTAAAATGTCATCGACAAATTTATGAAATGAAAATGAGATGAGAGTAATAAATATAAAAGCTATCTCGAAGAGCTTTATGAAGCATCTAAAGTCTAGACGGAAAAGTACAATTTCCGCTCACATATACATACAACTGATATATGATAAACCCTATATAATTATTAGAAAACTAATATAAACTACATATTACTAAGATTTTATAATTATATAAATAATATAGCTTCACATCTAAACATTGTATTTACTAGGTAGTAAGGCACGTGTAATCCGTTCGTGCGTACGAAAAGCTCTTTAAATAGAAATTTATCTATTAATAGAGCTTTATTATAATATATTTTTATAATAATATATATTTGTATAGAAAATTAAATTCTAGTAAGCGTTTTTACGTGGAACGGAGTATTCAATGAAATAAGGGTAACGCCCACATTTTCAATATAAATATTTTCTCATAGTAGGTAGGTTCACGCCTATACCACGCCCATTTTATGAAGTTAATTTGAAATATTATTACAGTACAATTGTAATTATATTAACAAAGTTGCTTAAGTATAAAAAGTTATAAAAAAGTACCACGCATATATTTTTGACTCAGCAACCTATTATATTAGATCAACCATTAGCACCATCGTGGCGAAGTGGCACAAGCGTGTGGTTGTAAAGTCGACGGTCGTGGATTCGATATCCTCCGTCCCTCAAAATACAATGTCTCGAAAGTTCGACGGAATGTGTTTACACTAGGTTCCCTCTACTTACCCTGCCATATGCGGGAAAATGCGTAAAGCTAAAAATACCATTTGGAACCACTTTAAAATCAATAATATTTTAAACTCTATGTACCTATTCAAACGGTACTTAATTTGGTTTATGTATTAAAATACCTTAGAGTTAGAGTTTATTGTTGTGTTGTTGCTACGTCTATTACAAATGTGCATATATAATTTTTTTTCACCTTCACGCTGAGGTAGACAGAGCTTAATGGAGAGACACTCCGCTCTCTACTTTCCCCCGACATCAGAGCCAAGAAATTAAAACAATAAATATTTCATTTCCTCAATAGAAAATCGAACCTGTAACGTTTTCAGTCATACTCTTGTGCCTCACGCCACGACTGAAATCATATCTTATTTAAGGATTTCCTCTTTAAATTTACAACATAATTTTTATTTTTTACAATAAAGTACCAATAAGTGACCTACTACTCGCTGTTTTACGATCAATTAACATCTCTTCTCATGCGACGGAATGGTTCAGAGGCTATTTGTCTGATCGGCGACAATACGTACAAACCAATGACAAAAGATCTTCCCTTCGTTCTTCTTCTATGGGTGTTCCTCAAGGGGGTGTTCTTTCTCCTCTCCTGTTCTCTATTTTTATTGATTCTATCTCCCAAAACCTTTCCTCATCCCACCATCTATATGCTGACGACTTGCAGATTTACATGTGTACGCCTTCAAGTGATATAGATGAAGCTATTCGTAAATTCAATATGGATTTGCTGAATGTTGCTAGTTGGAGCAGGTCTTATGGCCTATCTGTTAATCCTGCCAAATCACAGGTTAGTATCATTGGTAGTACTAAGCAGTTAAAAAAAATTAATATGAATGACCTTCCTACTATACAGTTCGATGGTACTGTTTTAACTGTTAGACCGACCGTTAAAAACCTTGGGATCTTTCTAGACAACTCACTATCTTGGTCAGCGCAGATAGCTGAGGTCAGCAGAAAACTATTCGCTAATATCGGAGGCTTGAAAAGATGGAAATATTTTCTACCTATGAAAACCAAAACTACTCTAGCTCATACACTACTGCTACCGATTTTGGATTATGCTGACTCTTGTTACCCGGATCTATCTGAGGAACAATTGAATAAACTAGAGCGGTTACAAAATTTATGTATAAGATTTATTTTTGGTCTGCGTAAATATGATCATGTCTCCGATTACCGTCGTCAGCTAGGATGGCTTCCTATTAGACTTCGCCGCAATTATCGTATGCTTACTCTTCTTTACTCGATCCTATACAATCCTTTCGCTCCCTCTTATTTAAAAGAGCGTTTCAACTTCCTTGGTTCCGATTCTCTTCTACGCCTTGAACTAAGGTCGCGAAGTGATAACCTCCTCAAACTTCCAACCTGCTATACCCACTTCTATTCCAACTCCTTTACTGTGAAAGCTGCTATTCTCTGGAATGCACTTCCTTCTGAAGTGCGACATTCAATGTCACTTGACATATTTAAAAGACGTCTAAAACAACACCTTTTTAATTTAGAAAATTTGTAGACTCTTCTATCTATTAATTATATTGTACATATTATATTATATTATATGTAGCATTTGTTTGTATAAGAATATATGTGTTTATATGTATTTATTTATATATATATGTATTTATGTATTGTGTTTGAGCTTTGTATTTTTGTATATATCATAAGTATTTTATGTGTTTACTTAGTATTATTATTATTATTTTTTAGTTTGCACATAACGTTATTCCACCCTTCTCTTTTTATATTTTAAGTCCTTTGCTGTTATCAAAGGTTGCCTGTAAGAGATTGCTTGAAGCAATAAGGCCGCCTTTGCATACTTGTTTTTTTATTTCTTTTCTGTTCTATTTCTGTTATTCTTTTTCTTTTATTTGTGTGCAATAAAGTATAAACTAAACTAAACTAAAGAATAAGACCTAATAAAAATTACTGAGTTAAAAGAAACAACGAATAGCCTTTAGATCTCCACAATATGAGATCAGAGAGTTCTACTGGGGCGTACGAACATCGCTGATGTAAGCTTAGTTTAGTATAATTTACTGCCTACAACGTTGTTCAATGGGAAATTACTCACAATTCGTCTTCTGTATGAATAATTTCCGTCATTATTTTCGTATTACTTATTGTACTGCGAAAAGATTTACTATAAATACTTTTTTAATTTACTGAGATGTTTTTTTTTCCTTATATATTCCTCTTATAATAAAAAGACCTAGTGATGGGGTTAATAGGCTCTTTATTCACCCTACGATTAAAATCTACACTAATCTACACTTTACATTCAAAATAGGCTATATAATTGTGTAAATTAAATCTATTACTAATATGGTCATCTTTCAATGGGGATCACCCCCAATGGAAGATGACCATATATGGTTATACCTATGATATTGTATGTTATTAAAACAAAACCAAATTATATTCAAATATATATTCTTGTACATATATATATACATAGAGAAAACTGTATCATTTTGAAATAAATACTTATATTTAAAAGAATATTAAACAAGCAAAGCTTTAGGCTTCGAATATAAAAACATATTGTTTTAAAATACTCACCGACGCCCGCGTCTTGGGATTCCTGTAACAAAGAAAATGCAAATGAAAATCAGCTTCTACGGCGTCATCGTACTAAATAAACTCTCTCAATACGAATACGCAAAGCCGGCAATACATAATTACAGAAACAAATGGAGTGACGCTACTTGTTTTTTTTTGTTAGTTTGTATATACATTTTTAGTGTTTTATTTTTTATTTAAAATTTTTGTACAAAAATGTATATTTTATAAGAGAATAGTTGATTTTGTGTGTATTTTTAATATTTAATCGGCTTCACGCTGTTCCCACCCGCTGTACACAGCATGGTAGGCAAAGGGAACCTGGTCTTAAGACCACCAGAGCGAAGATATGAAAATAAAATATTTAAATAAATATTTCATTTGTTCGGCAATACTTTCCATCTATTATCTTGTAGCTTCTTACATTTAAAGTAGAAATTGTAGGTTTTAATCTTCATGTCTAAGACGTTTTGACGTCCAGAAACATTGAATCAGTAAATTTAAATAGAAATTATGAATAGAATTACCTAGATGTCCAGTAATAAATCAGTAGAGAAATAGATTATGCAAGCAATAAAATATCTGTCCTCTATTTAACACTAAATGAATGAAAATGAAACTAATGTAATATAAAGCATTTTTTTTCTTAACTCTATTGATTGACCTATTAAAAAGGTTTTTTTCTCTTCTTGTTAGTGAATGTCACATGCACGCTTATCAGTTATTTGATTATGACTACGCAGACTGTAACTAATATTTTAGAGTTTAATTGTACAATAATTTATACACATTATAAAATACAAATATAATAAATGCCTAATTACATAGCCCCTCGTAGGATTTTTATTTAATCATGATTAATATGTTTAGTTTCTGCATTGCAAATAATGAGAATAAGATAAACTGTATTTCAAATGTTTTCAATATATGTCGCTCATTTGGTGAAAGAAATTACAGTTTTAAAACTTTCTTTCCGTCTACATTGACATATTTTTATTTTGCAAAAAAAAAGTCCAATTATTATAATTCCTCCAATTCTTAATTAATCCAATCCTCCAAGTCCAATTATTAATTTGTTACAACTAATGAACGATTATGAAAAACAAATCTCTATAAAACTTATTACATAAAAGAAAAACAAACATCCACAATATTTGATCCCCAAATCTGACATAACAAGTTGTCGTCGACCGCAACAGGAAAGGGATCCAATAGATCCTCGAGAGATTTGGTGTAATTACATCTTGTCGAGGGTATTAAGGAAAGTCCGCTCGAGTGATTAATCAACTTATCGCTAAATACAAGTGCTTTTTTGGTATTTGCTGTAAAACATATATGAATTAGCTTCACGTTGTATCACACACTAGGTTACCTAGTGTTAAGGCACTCCGTTCTCTACTTTCTGTCAAATTCTGGAGGAATTGTGTGTTGAGTGGCGGAACTCAGTGCCGCACTTTGTTTAGACACTAGAGCGAAGAAATGAAAATATACATTTAAGTAAATACTTGATTTCCTTGAGTGGGGATCGAACCGACAACCAGTCGCATACAGTCATACACGTGTGCACCACGACTGCCCTACACTACTAGATAATTGTTGGTAATATTGTCCATCTTGGCGCAGTGGAACTAAGACAGTATTTGTTGTTCGATATCCACCCTCATGAAATTTAGACGAAGACTGAACCCAAAGTTACACAGTTACACCAAAACAAGATATAGAAACGATAAGGTTTTTAAATATAATTCAACCATACCCACAGTCTTCTAATGTACTCATATATTACTTACAGTTATAACCCTAGGTTCCCAGGTTCCCTCTACCTACTCTGCTATATGCGGGAAAAGCGTTCATTAAAAAAACACATTAAAGCAAGTAATAAATGGACCGTAATAACTATAATGTTGGCAATAATTTAAGCTCCTTGGCTTATGAGTATTTTATGAGTTTATAAGCTTTAGACTAAGCTTAGAAAGATCGATAAATTATCCAATTAAAATTTCTTTGGCATAGTACTCGATTGTTATATTCTAATAGAACGTAATAACCATGCTATATCAACACGTTTTGAGGCCGTCGTGATGCAGCGGTGTGATTGTAAGGCGATGGTTGTGGGTTCGATCTCGTTTAATTTATGAATATTTTCATTTCTTCGCACTGGCACCAACACGAAAATCCGGCGTTAGGTTCCGCCACTCAACACGCAATGCCTCGAAAAATATGCCGGAAAGTGGGGAACGAAGTGTCTTAACCCTAAGTTCCCTCAGCCTACCCTACTGTATGCGGGATAAATTTGTCTACAAAAGTACTCAACCGATCATCATGAAACTTTGTACACAAATTAGAGGTATTAAAAAATTACATAGAATACTTTAAATTCCAAAATATATATTTGAAAAAAGAAAAAACCTTTGGCAATAAGATACTATAAAAATAAGTTTAGCGAAGCCGCGTTTGAGTTTTTAGTATTAATATAAAAGTTAATATTAAACGTTAAATTATTTCAATTACATCTACTTTAACTATACAAATCCAAATTAACGTGCGAGGTTAAACAGTTCAAGCATTTACTAGTTCGATAACTATAGAGTTGTAACGTCTATTTAACATGGCATAGTTACTTTATATAGGTCAATCAAAGTCCTAAAATATCGATCAAACATAGTATATAGGAAGGAACAATAGGAACCTTCATATTTGAAAAATAGCCTTATCAGATAAGCGTAAGCCAATTGGTCACTAATCTCGTAAATATCAAATTTTCCTGCTTAACTAAATATTGTTTATCGAGTGTGAAAATAAAGATAAAAATTATCATACGCTAGGTTTCTACTTGAAAGATGAAGTGCTGGGAAACAGTAGAAAATCTGCTCAGAAAAATCATATTATTTAATAATAATAATTTAAAACAATTAAAAAAAAATGTCCTTCCAATTACTATAGTCGTAGAAAATTCAAAAACATGTGATAAGCATGCAAGGTGTTTCGATACTGTGTTGAAGATAATTTAAGATGACAGCAGTTGCTATCGAAGAAGCTATTTTGCACTCTATAGCAGTTCTACTCCTATAATAACACTTACCGCCCTATCACATCCACATATTGTTTCCTTACCGGGATAAATATACATGAATACTTACAAATTTGCTTTTCTCTTTCTCTTTCAGTTTTAACTCAGCCTCTTTTTTTGCTTGCTGTATCAGCTCATCCACGAACTCTGAGGCCTGACGCAACTTTTCTGGGTCACTCTTGAACTCCTCTATCCTTTCATTCAGAACAGCCGTCTCTGAGTCCTCTCTCATTTTGATAGATTTACTATGTAGTAAAAAAGTCTCACAGGTGGTTCTATTCACGAAGACGATAAAACGCAGGCGTCACAAGAGTTTAAACGTTTTGTTTACACACCATCGGTTGAATTATGGGTTTTGGAATATTTTTGGATCTGGCCAGAATTAGAGCCTTGGCGGGAATTCAAAGGAATCAGTCATAACTGATTTTCAGCCGCTCGAGTGGTTCCCGATACGTTTGTCGGCGACAGTGTTTCCGGAGGTACTAACCGACTGGGCCGTTCTCGCTCATGCGCTGACGAGAGTTGCACGGACCGCGCGGTAATAGGTGGATATTATAGAGACTTCAGATTAACCCTAATCACTAGCCATAAACGTTGTAGGTAGAGTACTCTGATCTACAGTCCAGTAAGTGCTACGTTGAGAAAGATGTTTAAACGTTTTAGTGTATAAACTAGAAAAACTTGCAACTAATGCAAGTTTACCGATTTTTAAATATAATAAAGATATTTTAGTAATTAATGTATCAAAATATTACATTCCATAACTTTTATTTAAATCATTTCCATCATGGCGCAGTGGAACAGTGTCTGATTGTAATCTCGAAGGTTGTGTGTTCGATTCTTATTTAGACTAATAAATTTAGATACTAATTCTTGCCGCCTACCCAGGTATATTTTAAAGAGTTATTAAAATGAATAAATCAATGAAATATGAATCGCGAAAAACACCCTATGCAAATTCTGTGAGCTTTGGAGTCTTTTTCTATTTATCAAAATAAAAAACTGAACACCTTTATGTATAATAAATTGTATTCTTTTTATTAGTCTAAAAACACAATTTTTATCTAAAAACTCAATTTTTGATATAGTTATCTCAAGGGAACATATCCCTCAAATGGTATTCCAATTTATGATGAAAACTTACTTAATAAATAATTCAAGTGTGTTTCTGAGTTCGTCTTACCCAATTTTCCTTGACACAACGACCACGTGAAGGAATATGAATAAAACATGCGAAGCATACAATACTATGAACAATTGTGTTACGAACTTATTGAATATAGCTATTTTTTTAGTAACCTACTAGTGGGAGGAAACCTAATGGTCCAAAATTTTCGAGACATTGCGCAATGAGTGGTGGAAGCTAGGTTTTATAATACAGCAAGGAAATGAATAAGATTCATTCCTCCGTATGGGATTCGAAGCCACAGCCGTTGCGTTTACAATCACACGCTTTCCTACTGCGCCATGGTGGTTTCTTTTTAAAATTTTAATGAAAAAAGAATTTTAAATTTGTGATGATACATAAACTAGATCTTAATATAAGTGCTCTTGACAGATGGACAACAAAGTGAGCCTATAAGAGTTCCGTATATTTTCTTTTGATGTTCAAAACCTTAAAAAAAATACACAATTGACTGTTATAATAATACATTACTCATCGTTTTTTAAGAACATTTTTTGTTTCGTCTGATAATTTGCTTAATAGGCTGTTAGCTGGTTTACACTCTAGCCTAACTCTAGAGTTTTTAATATCCAAATTAATTCATAAATATATACATAAATCTTGTATGTACAAAATAAACAAACCATAACCAAAAAGATAATTGCTTTAATATTATAATTAACTTCATTTCTGTTCAGGCTTCGGACATAGGTCATCTTCTTGTTTGGGCACTATCGGCGGTGGAGGTTCCGTTACTTCTTCATAATAACAATGCCCATCCCACCACCAAGCTGGACCGGGGGTTGGAGCAAAATTGAAACAAATCTACGAACAAAAACACAAACATATTTAATGTGTATTAGATAATAAGTTAATTAATTATCTATAATGAAGTCCATAGACAAATTAATAAAGTCAATCTATATATCGAAGTATTATTTTATTCGGTATATTTAAAAAAAATTTGAAGAAATTAATCACTAGTTGCTTCTTACCTTCTGATAATGGTAACACAAGAGATATTGCAAATAATTTTGCTTGACAAAATAGCTATGTGTTGACGTGTAATTAATAAAAATATTTATTTTATATTTTTACGTCTTCGCCCTAGTGTCGAGGCAAAGCGCAGCGTCGAGATCCGCCACTCATATGCAATACTTCCAAAATTCGGCAGAAAGTGAGGAACGGAGTGTCTTAACACTGGTCTTCCTCTGCCTACTCTCCTGCGTATGGGATGCACCGTGAAATCGAAAGAAAAGCAAATAAAAATATCTAATATCTATAGGGAAATTACAGAAACTTACAGCATTAGGCGGCAAAGTTTCGCGGGGTGCACCCGGTTTTGTTTTATTTTTCATTAATGGCGGCCCTTCTGCCACTGGCGCTACTACTGGAGGGTGAACCGAATTGAAAGCATTTCTTTGAAAATAATATTTATTTGAATACGTTGTATCAGGACCTCGTGGAACATCCGGTGGTGGTAAAGTACGAGAAGCCATCATAGGTGGAAAGCGACCGTGTAAAGTGTGCTTTCTTCCGAGAAGAAAATCTCTGAATTTTTGTAAGCCATAAGATACATCCCTAAATTTATTTTTTATTTTTGTTTTCGACATCTGCTTATTGTTATTATTTTTATATCACAATTAATATAATTTAATGTTAATTTTAAATTTGACGTTAATATTAGTGACATTTACAAGTGACACACTAAACCAAAGCTAAACCTTTAAAATATTAAGGCTGACAAGGTACATATTTAAAAAAAAAATTGAACATAGCTATTAAGCTATTATTTAAATAAAGAAATACCGTACAATAGTTTAAAATAAAGTGCATTTTGGTGGGTTGAGCTGAGTGAAGCTACGTTGCGCAAAATTTAGCGAAATTTTCTGTTTTTCCCGCACGCGCTGGGTTAGGTTAGTCAACGTACAATCTGTGCGCGTGAATTTCAAAACGTTCCACAGCTTAACTCTATGGGACACATTTTGACTATTAACTAACAAAAACAATTACAATTATCACCAAACAACTTTTCGTTTCGTTGGGATCACCGTGTCGTCCTCAACGTTCCTGCAAAATTTCAGAGCTGTAGGTTTAACGGCCTAGGAGAAGTAGCATTACAACGAAACACACTTTTGACCAGTAAGAACTTCGCAGCTCAATAGAACTACAATGTTTTCTGTGAAAACAAATCTGTAGATTTGGTATGTATATTATTTTCAAATTACAATTCTAGAATAAAGCATAATCACCTACATAGTTAGGTATATGGACAATTGGATACAAAAAGTTAAAATTTTATTGTGGGAATGTCAACACATTACCAAGGGTTAATGCTTTTTATTAAGGACGGAAACAGTGTGAATAGTTAAAATAATTATGATAATTACTACTTCCACGGAAAAACAACATTTAATAGAGTTTATTAAAGTCTTTGATAAAAAAACTTATTGTCAATATTATTGCCAATAATATTGTGTGTGTGCGGCTAGCCTTAGGTAGGTCTCAATGGCGGTTCGTGGTTTTTCAATCTGTTTGAATTTTAAAATAATATAATACGCTTTTATTATTTCTTGGCTGTATTTATTTACGCTCATTATTTAAAATGTCATTAAAAATTATTTAAAATAAAAACGTTTTTTTTGTTGCGAATATTACAAATTCTGAACGTTCACTAAACTCCCGCGTTTACTTGTTGCTGTCAAACTTTTTTGGATAAAACTTTACATTGCAATGTGATTGTTTTCTTTATTGATATTGTTTTAATTTTGTTACAGCAACGTTTGCTGTAAACGTGTTCTATTTATTAAATAAACATGAAAACACAAAAATCTTCGGATAGTGAAGAAGTAACTCCTTCAAAAAAAGTTCTTAAGCAAGCTCGTCTTCCATTTAAAATAATTAGTGATGCTGATGTATCACCCAAATCGTCATCCCCTCAGACACGGAAGCGAAAGCTGTCTGCTCCAGAACCCCAACCAGTCACAAAAGTTGGGAAGATTACAAAAGAAAACGAGTTGGACGAAGTAACGGTGGTTATAAGTGATGAGGATAGTAAAGAGGCTCCACAATCGCAAAAAACAAGTAAGCAGATTAATCCATTTGTTAAACTTGTTGATACCGCTCGGAAAAAGAAATTACAAAAGTCAAAAGCTGCAAAGAATAAGAAAAGTAGCAAGATCACAAAGAAAAATTTATGTAATGGATCCATTGATAATAATGAAAATACTTCAGCGATCGAAAACAAAGATAAAAGATCTGAAAGTGTAGAAGAAATGGAAGTTGACGAAACTGAAACACATTGTGTTGAGAAACAGGTTAACGGAAGTGAAGTTTTAAAAGATAACAAAAATAAAGTGGATATTAATAATATATTGGTAGAAGATTCAAATTGTTCAGAAACAAGTTCAATCAACAAACCACAAACTAATGCCACAAATTCTGATGACAAACATGATAGTGAAGATGATAGTGACCAGAAAAGAGAAAACACAATAGAGGATACAGGTTCAAGTAGCGATATAGATGCCGAAAATGAATCTATTGAAATTTCCAAAGAGAAACATAATAGTGAAGATGAAAATGATAAAAAAAACAAACCAGAGGAAGCCATTACACCTAAAAGGAGTGGCAGAATTAAAACAAAAGTTGATGACAAAAACTCAAACACATCTATAGTAAGTAACTGTGATGAATCATTTAGCTCCAGTCCGTCAACCCCAAGACGCTCAGCAAGAAATGTATCAATAACAAATAGCCAAGGAGATGTTTCATTGAACGAATCTACAAATGCCAATCTAACACCCAAGCAAGTAGGTATTGTTGTTAATTAAGTTTATTTATACAATCTGTGTTTATTAACTTTTAAGAAAAAAAATAATTTTAAACTAATCTCAATTGTTAATTTAATAGGATTTAATCAATGCATTTTATTGAGAGACTAATCAAATCATATTTCATTTAGACCTATGTCCTGCAAATTTAGGATAATGACTTAAAATTTAGGATAATAACTAAAAAAATAACAATAAGGTTGGTTTAATTTTTAAATTTAACACCCCTCCAAAAATCAGTGACAAAATACAGTTAGTAAGAGATGACTAAGTATTTTACTATTATTTTACAATACAATTTAGACATGGTGTTCCAATCCTAAGAGATATATTTAACCAGAAGGAATGAGACACCTATATGAGATTTGTCTCTAGAAAAACCATATCAAATTTATCAAATGCTACAGGGGCTAATTGTTATGTGTGCATAACAATTAGCCCCTGTAGCCCCTGAACAA
The DNA here is from genome assembly GCA_036379175.1 of Heliconius cydno galanthus. Classification (NCBI taxonomy): domain Eukaryota; kingdom Metazoa; phylum Arthropoda; class Insecta; order Lepidoptera; family Nymphalidae; genus Heliconius; species Heliconius cydno. The sequence continues at coordinate 74,947 of JAKRZM010001271.1, forward strand.
CTGCTGTAACTCAGCAAAATAATATAAAAGTACATTTACATCTTATTTTCTTTCTCTACTAATATAGTCAAGCAGAAGAGTTAGTTTGTTTGTTTAAACACCAAGATCACTGGATCTACTGGGTACTTTTTTTGTTTTGTATGAAAACTGGTGTCCTTACCACCGATAACATGAAGCAGCCATATAGTGCTTGCACTTTCTCAGAATTATGAAAACAAGTTGTTCATGATTGAATGTTTCAATCTCTTGGCAAATGTAATATAATAAAAATATTATAGTTGGTATGCAAGCTAAGCTGCTAGTATTATATACAAATAAAAATTGCTTTTATCAAGATCAATATACTCATTTTATAAAAAAAAATTAAATGACTTATTTTATAATGCTTAAAAACTGTACATATTTTATTTATTTATTGAGGTCAATGTGGGTTCAATTGCCTTCAGAAAGTGAATTATTATTATATCCTTGCTCAGGCAAGACAAAGTGCATGTGCATTGGATTCTGCCATTCAATACCTCTGTAGACTCTAGGTAAAGTATCAAAAGTGAAAAATCGAGATTGTTTTTACTGCCCGTTTTGATCTACTGAGAAGGGTAGTTTTAATGAGATTTTATCAAAATTTCAAAAGAATCATTGTTTATGTATTTTTGTTATATGTAAATGATCATTTTTGTTGTATTCAATCCACAAGTGTTGCGTTTAGAGTCAGACATTGCAATATGAGCATGATGGCCCCCAACTAATAATAATATATTCTATATTGTAGGTCCAAAAGAAATTAGAATCCGCAAAAAAGAAAGAAGAACGAGAAAAAGAAAGATTGGAGAGGGAAAAAAAGCGACAGCAAGAAAAAGAAGAAAGGGCTAAACAGAGGCAGGAAAAAGAAGATCAGAAGAAAAAGGAGAGGGAAGAGAAAGAAGAGGCAAAAAGGAAAGAGAAAGAAGAAAAGGAGGAACAAAAGAGGAAGGAAAAAGGGGAAAAAGAAAAACAAAGGGAATTAGAGAAAAGTAAAGCAATTGTTTTATTATTTATTTAGTTATATGTATATGACATTACAAACACAAATCACTAAAACACAAGTAGGGTAAGGGTGGGAAAAAATTGATAATAGTAAAACTTATTATTATTAAGTGATAAAAAATTTTTACTTAAATAAATTAAAAATTAAGGGTTTCGGTTTTCTTAAGGAACTAAATAATTTTATTTCCCCATTCTAGTACTTTCTAGAATATAAAATATAATATTGTGGCAAAATTTAGAATGAATGTAAATACAGCAAATTTACTAATGGAGTAATAAATCTTAATAAGATCAGTCAGGCTACCCTGTTATAGGCATACTGTGTGAAGCTGAATTAAGAAATTTTGATATAAAATGGTATAATTATATGTTTATATGTAATATTTTATTATTATATTCAAAGTTAATATAAAATTACAGAGCTCAAAGAAGAAAAAGAAGAACAAAAACGCAAAGAACGTGAAGAAAAGGAGGAACAAAAGAAGAAAGAAAAAGAAGCAAGAGAAGAAGAGAAGAAAAAAAAACAAGAAGCCCTAGAACAAGAAAAACTAGAACAGGAACAAAAAAAGAAAAAAGCCTCAGAGGCGTTTGTCAGTTTCTTTGTACCAAAACAAAAGGGTGAAAAAGATCAAGTTACCTCAGGAGTAATAAGCAAGAATAACTTATTATCAAGTTTTACTTTGAAATCTGATATGAGACTTGCTCCGACTACTAGAGGTTACTTGACAGATGATAATAGAAAGGTTTTAGATGATCATTTGAAAGAACAAAATGTTCCTGAAAGTTCTTTGTATGTTAAAAGTTTGAAAAATGGTATTCAGAAACCTTTGAGTGATGGAAAAACATGGACATTAAGTGATAAAGATGATGATGTTATGATTATTGGTAAGTTAGTCTAAATATAAATTGTTAGTTACTGGACAATCGTCTGTTATGACCGGATTATTATGGATTAAGTTCCCAAATGAAGTATTTTCATTTTCTTGTTTTAATAACTAGACACAGCAAAGAGTGAGCTCTGCTACTCAAACTTAACAAAGATGTCTTGTATAATTGGGTGTTGTGTTGGTAACAAAATATTAAACACCAGGATCCCTCAGCCTGCTTCATGTGAGGATATAGCATAAAATTGCTATAAATAATGTTTATTTCAGAAGATGAATTACCACCAGCGGATGGGGCTGGCGAAATTACCTGTGATGCAACAAATTGTGAAAAGCTTAGACCTAAGCTACTCGCGTTCCATGAGAACAGACGTCCACCATATTGGGGTACATGGAGAAAGAAAAGTTTAAATATCAATCCTAGACAACCTTTTAAAACTGATGAGGTATTTTTTCACATTTAACATGTATTATTGATTTTATTTTACATTTATTTATTATAATTTAAATGCATTATCCAAAATAGCTACAATTATTAAGTTAACATATATAGTTGCATAAAATATTTTATAATCATATTTATGTAATAGTTAAGAAACAGTATTTGTTGTTCAAAGTTTTGCTAAATAATAGCAGATATGTTAGAAGACCCTTTTAGTTAGTTTTGTAAACCAAAATGAATAAAACAATATATATGGGAATATAAAATGGTTATTACATATTTATGGAATATTCTATACTTGAAACTGAATGCATACTTAAAACTAAACTACAAACCTCTTGTTTGTCAGACATGCTGATATTTATATTGATTTACAATTCTAAAATATTTATGATAACACTTTTATATGCAGAATACAAACAAAATAAATTTCAATTCATTTACTATAATAGTTTTTACGAAAATTTAGGTTAATCTACATAGTTATATAAATTTCATTATAATAATATATTTTTTTGTATAATAAATATTTTTGATACTAAACATATTTTGCATTATTCCAGAAATTTCTCGACTATGAAGTGGACAGCGATGAGGACTGGGAAGAGGTACAAGACGGTGAAAGTATAGATGGTAGTGTCGCTAACAGTGACGAGGAGCAAGACAACGATGAATATGAGGTTGACAATGAAGTGTTTGTGCCTCATGGTTATTTGAGTGATGAGGTATTTATATTCTCACTTTATTTTGTATATGTAGTACGGAATCCTAATCCTAAAGTCAAATCTGCACAGTTATGTACAGCTATTTTTAGAGCATCCACAACTAGTTGACCGTATCATAGTAGGGTAGGCAGAATTCAGCAACATGCTTTGTCTTTGGTAAAAGAGGGTAATATTTATTTATATTTCACTACTCCACCCCCTCAGGTGGGTTTGAACCCACAACCATTGCATTTAGAGTCAGTCAGACTGTTCCACTGCTGCCGCTGCTCGACATTGAATAATAATCGTTTTAAATAAGTATATTTCCAATTCTACCATGATATGTTATTAAAACAATATTCTTTTACAGGAAGGTACTATGGATGGTGATGATGTATTATCACTGTCACCTGAAACACAAAAAGCAAAATTAAAGAACTTGGAAGATGAATTTGAATCGGAAATGAAAAAGCCAATGGAAAAATTAAAGCCAAGACTTTATGGACTGTTATGGGAAACACCAAATGGGAAACCAGAAAAATGTGTTGATGCTCTATGGAATTATTTTGGAAAATTATCTATGATTATGAATGATCCTACCCCATTACTGAAACCATCAACTGAAACTGAAGAGTCAGAAAAGAAAAAGATGAAAAAGAAGAAAACTCCTGAAGGTGAAGAACAGAGCCCTAAAAATGAAAAAAAGAAAAAAAAAGTTGATGATAAAGATAACAAAAAGATACCCGAAAAGAAAAATCAACCTGGGATAAATTCATTTTTAACGAAATTAAAGACTTCTTAAGTGTATTTATTAATTAATGTTGATTTATACATATATTTTAAATTTTTATTTTAAAGTAAACAAATAAATACCTATTAAAGTTTATTAATTTTAATAAAGGTTTGATACCTATAGTATTTTTTGTATTCTATTAATTAAATATTTGTTAAGCATACTTTTTGTTTCAATGTACGTAAATTATTGGGAGTGAATACACAGTTTTATTAATATTCATCAGTTACTTTACACTGAATAACAAACAAATAAAATTAATAGTTAAAATTTTTTATACAAATATTGTCCAGGCTTTTGGGATAAGCATAAGTGGACCCAAAAGCCTGGCGGCGAGAGCTTAATCTGATGAATTTTTGCAATGGCATGTAAATACTCTTATGTAGATAATTTTTGATTTCTTAAATAAATAAAAATATAATAGATAAAAGCGTTTTTATTTAAAAATATTATTTTATTCGTAAATACATTCTATGATACTGTAAATGATCTTTTCATTTTACATAATTTTTAATAATTAATGAACGAATGAAAATAAAATTACATCATTGATACAAATGTCAAGTTGTCATTGTGTCCCAACGATTATCCGATTGTACGAAGAATTTACATTGGGTGTTTGCTAACGTAACTGTGTTTTAATTTATATTTTTTTGTATAAAGTGAATCACTAGTGTGGTGTTTTGTTAGTGAGTAAGCTGTCGATTGCTCGTTTAAATGCCTTGATAAAGGTTTGTTAAAATGAGCAAAATGTCGAAGAATAAATTAAACTTGACCCTCCCACCGGGGTCTATAGATACGGCTCCGGCTGTTACTCCGTCTAATATGACCCCTCAGCTGAAATCTGCAACGGCTTCAGAGTAAGAAATTATTTATTTACTACTTAATACCATTTATAGGAGTGTCCACAACAAAGCTTAAACAGTTATCTAATATATTAATCATTATTGCTGTATATATTTATTTCTCTGTTTTAATTGATGACTAAGAACCAGATAAAGCATAAAGTATTATTAATATTCTACTAGTGTTCTTTACAAACCGAGTTTGAACAATCATTATGTAATATAAAGTGTAAAATATTCACTTCATTCTGTTTAAAAGGAAACAAGTTTATGTTATCATTAGAAGACAATGTTATTTTTCAGTCTGTAGGTTAAATTAAAATTTATTAAAACAGTTGAATTTATAAGAGATAAATTTTGTTTTATAACATTTTAATAGATTGTTATATATTTACTTATACTAAGAAACTGGCCAAAAACAGGCTTAGACTTTGTACTGGGTAAAAGTATGAGCGAGAGACATAACAGCAAATATTTCTAAAAACTACTAATTAAAAAAAAGAACTCGACCTGTCTGTAACTATCATTAATTTTATTATATCTTCGGAGGTGGCAACTTGTAGAATAATTTCATATTTCTTGTTGGTTGCTCAGAGTAGCTCAGATAGTGGGAGTGAGTGTTAATGTGCATTTATAGGGGCATCTTATATCTACATATAATTAATTCCGAGCTCTTCACTCTGCAATACTATGCTAACAAACTTGCACTGTGAATGAAATGAAATGTTAAGTTGTTTCTCTTCTATGTTTAGACGGCAGGGTTTAGCGGGAAAGTCAAAGACAAGTATTGAAGCCCTCACAGAAAGACTAGAGCAAATTGAAATGGATGATACTCAGAGACGCAGGATAGAAGTGTTTTTGTGTCAAAAGGAAAAGATAGGGGAGCTTAGTGATGATGACTTTGAAAAGTTAGGTGAATTAGGTATGTTACAAAATATTTATTTTTGAGGTTTATCAAATTGTTACTACACAGTAGAAAAATAATAGCACACACTTAAGGTATATGTGTACATATATTAATGATGATGATGATGATGATTAATTTGATAATATCATGTGAGGATATATAGCTAGGGATTTTAGTCACATATTTGATATTTGACCAGAGTCAAATGACACCATACCAGACCAGAGACAAAAGCTTAAAAGTTAAAACAATCAATAGTATTTTTTTAATAGTATAACCAAAAAATAATGCAATCGTATATCTTAATTTTACACAAATGTCAATTATACATATTTTTAGGTCAAGGCAATGGTGGAGTTGTAATGAAAGTCAGACACAAGTCCACAGGTTTAATAATGGCCAGAAAACTAATACATTTGGAAGTAAAACCAGCTATAAAGAAACAAATTATAAGGGAATTAAAAGTACTTCATGAGTGTAACTTTGCTCATATTGTTGGTTTTTATGGAGCTTTTTACAGTGATGGTGAAATTTCAATATGCATGGAATATATGGATGGTGGGTCGTTAGACCTCATATTGAAGAAAGCTGGAAGGATTCCTGAATCAGTTTTAGGTATATATTTACTTTATTAATTCTTGTCATACTGTGCTTGGCTAAACACTATAGTTGTTAGTTCAATTCCCATTTGGGAGTATAAATTATTAATTGACTTAGGTTGATGAAATACTGCATTGAATTCAGCCATTTAACCCAGTTACCGCCAATTTGCGTGTTGACTGGCGGTACTGGCTTTGCCTAATGAGGCAGACCAGAGTGAAGAAATGAAAATAACCCTCATCAGCACGAAGATTGCTGTAGATGGCGGTGCAAATATGAATTTAGGATATTTTCTTAGTTTTCATATGTTTTTTTTGAAGTATACAATGTGCAAAAGTTCAAAAAGCCTAACTTCAAGGCATCCACAAAATATTGCACAAACTGTATAATACTTATGGCCACTATTTATAATTAATTTCTATAACTAATTTGGTTTATGATACTATTTTTAAATATAGTTACAAAGAAATATTTTTCTTCCAGGAACTATAACATCAGCTGTACTAAAAGGTTTAAGTTATTTGCGCGACAAACACGCGATAATGCATAGAGATGTCAAACCGTCAAACATTCTGGTGAATAGCAATGGTGAAATAAAGATATGCGATTTTGGGGTATCCGGACAGCTTATTGATTCCATGGCGAATTCCTTTGTTGGTACTAGGAGTTATATGTCGGTTAGTTTTATTATTTTGTTTATTATTCTATTCATATGTGTAACACAGGTTTGATTTTGTCACAGGTGAGACAATTTTGTTCGCCTTGCACTGCCCTATTTTGAGATATGTATATTATTATTAATAGTATATTACTATTGATGTTTTAATTGCTTAAATTAATTTACATTTTTTTTCTTAAAGTTTATACTTAGTTAAATATCTTAAAAATATTAATAATACTATTGTAGATGTAAGATATGCGTGTCTACATCGCCTATAATTGCAGCGGCACTTTGTCATTAATTGTATGATTTTATTTTTCTGTTTAAATTGTTAGTTTATACTGTGGTGGTGAATAAAATAAATAAAATAATCGAACACTTATTGATAATTTTTCTTTCCAGCCTGAACGTCTCCAAGGCACGCATTATTCAGTCCAATCGGATATCTGGTCGCTCGGTCTGTCCTTAGTCGAAATGGCGATCGGCATGTATCCCATCCCGCCACCTGACCCCAAGATGTTGACGGCTATATTTGGTGGACAAAGTGAGGATCATTCGCCAGGACAAGTGAGTGGTTTGCTATGTTTAAATAATTGTTTTATTATTTTATTTATTACCCATATCTATTTTAGCCTTTATTTTATCTTTGAGCAGACTTATACAAATACAACTATCCACCCGCGGCTCGCGTCTTCGCCCACTTGAACTACATGATTATTTATTTACTAATCCTAATTATTTTTATATTATTAACATTTCATTATTTTATATGTATTAACATTTTCATTGAACAGACAATATGCACACATTGGAAAGTATAGCTTCTATCAAGTCAATAGAATAGTTATTTTACAATTTTATATGTTTTTATTTATGAACAGATTTAAATAAAACAAAAACTACATTTAAATTGCTTAAGTCGTTTCTGAGATTATTGTGTATAAACGCGCAGATAAACCGACAAATGGACAAAAATTTTAAAAATCATTATTTTGTGTTCTGTTAATATGTCCCCAATTATGTATTTTTTTTTGTCTTAACACTAGAAGCGCCGCCGTCCCATTTTTGTCCCAAACGCAAGGTTGATTGTTTATAACTTTTTTGCTTGTTAATGTATGTGGATGAAACTTTTTGACTATTACCAATTTTACACCTTTATTTAATTAAAAATATAAATAATTTTATAGCAGTCATACTTTTTGAAAAAAAANTTCTTTCCAGCCTGAACGTCTCCAAGGCACGCATTATTCAGTCCAATCGGATATCTGGTCGCTCGGTTTGTCCTTAGTCGAAATGGCGATCGGCATGTATCCCATTCCGCCACCTGACCCCAAGATGTTGGCAGCCATATTTGGTGGACAAAGTGAGGATCATTCGCCAGGACAAGTGAGTGGTTTGCTATGTTTATATAATTGTTTTGTTTATTTTATTTATTACCCATATCTATTTTAGTCTTTATTTTATTTTTAAGTAGACTTATATAAATACAACTGTCCACCCGCGGCTCGCGTCTTCGCCCGCTTGAACTACATGATTATTTATTTACTAATCCTAATTACTTTTATATTATACTAGCGGCCCGCTCGCGGTTTCACCCGCGTGAACTATGTTATTATTAATTTCTGTCTCCATGACTTTTTGATGACATGCATTTGTAGTAACGAAGTTTCATACAAACTTTCGACCCCAAAAACAACCCCTTAGAAATCGAATATTACAAATTACCATCTTAGCGAGCACCTATGTCCTATAAGTAACTCCTATGCAAAATTTGAGATTCCTAGCACATGTAGTTTCTGAGATTTCATGATGAGTGAGTGACCTTTCGATTTTATATATATAGATTATGTGTTAACATTTTCATAAACAGACAATATGCACACATTGAAAAGTATAGCTTCTGTCAATTCAATAAAATAGTTATTTTACAATTTTATATGTTTTTATTTATGAGCAGATTTAAATAAAACAAAAACTGCATGTAAATTGCCTAAGTCGTTTCTGAGATTATTGTGTTTGTACACATTTGACAGATGGACAAAAATTTTAAAAATCCTTATTTTTTGTTCTGTTAATATATTTCCCCAATTATGTATTTTTTTGTCTTAATTAAAAATTATTGACTAAAAATATGTTTGTCAATATATTTTGCGGTGCCACCAAGGCAATCTATTGATTTTATTGGTAACATTTTATTAGTATCTCTTGAGCTTCTCTCTTCAACTTTGTAATATTATCCAAAAACAAAATTAGAAATTCCAAAAATGTGAATCAGTTTTTTAGTTATTTTATATTATTTATTATCATTTTTATTATTTTTAACTTTCCAGGCACCAAATTCGCCTCGTCCAATGGCCATATTCGAATTATTAGACTACATAGTGAATGAACCACCTCCAGAACTACCGCCGGGGATATTCTCGGATGAGTTCAAAGATTTTGTAGATAGATGTTTAAAGAAAAATCCTGATGAGAGAGCCGATTTGAAGACGCTTATGGTATTTATTATCTGTTTTTTTATTAGCTATGTTGTGTTGTGTTTTAAGATAGGTGTAATAGAAATATTTCATTTCCTCGAGTGGGAATCAAACTCACAACCTGTGTAAAGTCGCACAATTGTACCCCTTTGCCATGACCCTCTTCAGCAGAGACAGTTGTTTCTTCGCTTTCTTGAACATTTCATATTCAGTGGCAGAACTAAACATCTGAAGCCTTATTAGAGCAAGCAAATGAAGACAGCTAATTGCCCCGAATAAGAATCGAAACCATTGTCCCGTATGTTTTTAACAATCAACGGGCAATTTAATATTTTTCGGTATTTCCCCAGAACCACGAATGGATACGTCAAGCGGACCTCGAGAAGGCGGACATAGCTGGTTGGGTGTGCAAGACCATGGACTTGATGCCGTCGACGCCGAACTCCAACGTGTCTCCTTTTTCTTCATAAGCTGCAAGAAGTGCATACTTTCATCAGCGAAAAAGGGTATTTCAAATAGATTTTTTTGCGTAAAAATAGCGTAAGAGCAAAGTAAACATATTAATTGTATTACAATATTTAATTATAAAATTAACGGTAACAACAAAAAATAAATGTAAGAATCATGTGACTATTTACATGAATAGAATCAGTTTTATTCAGAAGAATGTATGGCTTAATTGGTTATTGGCAACGGGTTCAAATCCAGAAATAAGCTGTAGATGATGGCTGGATATATATAAGATTTTTTTATACTTTCACATTTTTTTCTGAAAGAACAACAACAAGACAACTGAAAATAATCTGAAACTTTACAGTGGCCACGACTCGTCGATCCTACTGTACGTTTCTAAATATTATCGTTGTTTTTCACAAATTTTATTATTTAAAGTTTAAATTTTAAACCAACCTATAATCTTTACATTTACAGGTCAAAACATTTCCCAAGAGAAAGCAAGCGAGACAATCTGTGAGGATGCTGACGCGGAATAGCGCCACGGAACGGGATGTCAACTCTAACCATTACCAAACTTACGGAGACGTGATCGTATTATTATAATAATTATTTATCAATAATATATTTTTTTTATATTTTTCATTAATTGTATAAAAAAATAGTAGCTATATATATAATATAGATTATGGATTACTTATAACATTAATATATGTGACTTTTGTTCGTTGTAATTTTTTTTTATGAATACTTTGGTTCATATTATATGGAAATTTTTTATCTGACAATTTTATCTGACTTTTGAATTTGGAATGGCTATATTTTGTACTGTATGATTTAGGATGTCATATTATATGTATAAATGTTTGTAAGTACATACTGTTGGGATAAATAAAGTAAGATATTTATTTTTATAAAATAGCAATACAGCTTGTTAATATTAATGTTTTATGTATGTGTGTTTCATATGTATTTTAAACATCTACAAATTTTTTTTAAACGAACCTCATACTTAAAATATATATCAAAATCACGTCTCTATTCCAGTAATACCTAATAGATAACAAACTATCCTTTGGGAAATTTGCGATTATATGGAAAAAAATAAACATTTACTTTTAGAAAATTGGCTAATTAAGGGTTTTTTGTAGTGGTACAGAAAAAGCAGGGATTTATTATCTGTAGACACGTTTACATACTTCTTTGTCGTATACGAGCTATACGATATAATGAAGCCAAATGTAGAAGTGTCTTAAGATATATAGGTATGACTAAATAGTGCGTTCGGGTTAAAAAGGGGTTTTTGAGGACTACTAATCAATTAATGGTCAAGTAGAGTTGATTTCACTAGTCGCAAGTCGAAAAAAAAAATGTTCGTAGTGTTTTGACATATTTTTCTTTGCTGAAAGTGCGTAATTCATGTCAGCTGATACTTGATATTTAAATAGATAATATAAAGAGCATTGGAATACTCAAATGACGAAAACCTTCGGACATGGGAGCGTTCCAAAACTCTACAAAAAAAAGAATATAATCATCTAGTAACCTGTAAAATAGAAAACATTTTTTAGATTACACGAAATGGAAAAAAAAATATAAAAAACAAAAAATAAATAAAGTAGATATCGGTTCTTTATTATATTTGACGTGATGCACTTATCCCCGTTTGGTTTTTGTTTTTTCGCTTCGTTTTAGTGATCCCTTTCTTACCGAGCACTTAGATTAGGCATTTACTGTTTGAACTAATGTGAATGATTATTTAACGTTCACTCATTCATTCGTTCATTCACTTTTAAAATATTATTGAGCGAAATGACGATAATGTTGGACGAATGTAAATGAATAACATTCATTCGTTCAATTTGTGAATTGACAATTATTATGTCATTCACAAATGATCTATTGAATGGTAATAACATTTTTATTCAATTACATATTATGTAATCGCTTCGAACGAATTGATGGAATGTTCTAGATGGAACTATAAAGAATGTTCTAGAAACGAAATGTATGTTAGCGCTTCCCTACAACGATCCTTTTCTATTTATGATGCACTATTCCCATTTTTTAAAATGTTTTATCGCTTTGTGGTTGCTATTTTTTGCCCGGTCTTCCTGTTTTGAGCGAGTTTTTTTGTGATTTATGCATGCTAGTTGTGGAGTGTTTTGGCTTTTCACTAAAGCATTTAATACGTTTTTACGCGATATTAATTATATCTATATAAGTATTGTTAGATAGTTTTATATTAAACTATTAGTTTTTTTTTAACTTTTTTTTATATTTTGCGTATAATTGTTGGTTTGTGCCAATATTTTTGTTTTAATAAAGACATCCAATCATCTATGTTTCTCTTTAGTTCTTACGTAATTTGCGACGGAACAGACATATTTATTTAATTAACATAATTGCCTAGATAGGTAGTTATTTCGAATCTTTTAAATGTATATCGGTGTTGTAAAAGAAGACTTGTCGTTTTAGTAATATTTAATACTGTAATTCTTATATAACAGTTCAGCGTGTTTATCAGTTTTGCATTTAAATATTTAAAATAATAATACATTTGTATCAATGATAGTGAGACATATTATAATTAGAATTTAGTATTAAAACATTCTTATGGTAAATATAAAAGATTATGGTAATGTTTGACGAAAAGTAATGTATATATAATTTTTTAAACATATATAGAATACCTTTGCCGAAAGAAAACATGAAATAAATCTGTTTTCTTCTGGTAAAGTAACTGAAATATGTTGTATTGGTAATTTTTTGGCATTGCAGTTTAAAGTATTCGTAATAAAATTCTTTTGAAAATTATTGTAATATATCCGTACCTTATATATTATGGCCTACTTTATTTTTATATGTCAATTAATATATGTATATTTTATATGTTGTAATTTTTTATTTATTAAATATAAATACTCCAATTGAATATTTTTTTTAAAACTATGGACGATCGATTTTAATTAATCAACATTGACTTTTTTATACGAATTCGTTGCAATTAAAAAAATGACTTAAAAAATCCAAAATGTAATATTATGAAGCTTTTATTTACTTTGTATTTTATTCATATAAATAAATGTGAATCAAGTCAATCAAAATTATTTAAAATTGAATATTTATTGTAAGTAAACTTGTGGATTGGAAGGTTGATGTTTATTCTTATGACGTTACTGATGATGTTACATAACATACGACTTTTTCATAATATAATTAAATATTCTGTGTAACATAAGCTTATTATAACAAAACCAATATTATTTAAAGTGTATTATTATTTAACATTAAACGCATTTTACAAAACTTAGAAATCGAGGTCGACGTCGCTCACAAGGACTGTATCTGTGTCTGACTATAAGCACGACGTTTGTGGGTTCGATTCCCATTTGGAACAATTAATTATTTTCATTTGCTTGCTCTGGTAAAAAGACAAAGCGCGGGGTTAAATTCCGCCACGTAATATTTCGAAACTTGATTGACAGTGTCTTACAGCGTGAAGCTTATTGACAGTTGCTACGAAACAGACAATAATTTAGACATTGCAAATTAATAAAATACAATATATTATTATAAAGTAGTAAAGGTAAAAGCTTGAACTAACGGTTATCTTTATAATATTTTTTATATTTGGGCAAGTGAAATGTGTTACACAGAATATTTATAATAGGCTTAATGGTTGCTCTATTAGTAAATATATTTATTAATAGTAAAAAATTAGAATGATATCCACAAACTTAACATGAGTTGTTCTATCTTAATTGGATTTGAAACATTTAATTTGTAAAAGAAGAATCTTAAAATATGTTAAGCCAATTGGAAATATAACTTTCATAATAAAAAAGGAAAATAATATGTTTTTCGAAAATATAATTAAAATGGAAAGGCCTGAATGAAGTGATGAATGGAAAAAAGCTGATAATAATGATGATAACGAATACCAATTCTTTCTCAATCAATTTTTTAAGTCTTTTTTAATTCAATGGACCTCATGCTAAGTTTTATATAATCTTCGCCATATATAAGTTAAGGTTGGTTTTGATCGCATTAAATTGTGAAAAAGGAATAGAAAAATATTAGGTAAACTTAAAACACACACCTCTTCGAAAGTGCTGGAGCCATTTGGATGAAACTTTTTGTTGTACAGCTATGACGACTGGGAGAGATATAGGATATAATTGACTTTGAAGACCTATGTTTCTACATCAAGTTTTCTAAACTTGATGTAGAAACATAGTAGACCAACTTGCTCTAAGAAAATGTTAAAACACTCCGTTGTCCACTTTCCGTCGAATACTGGAGCCATTACGCGCTGGGTGGCGGAACTCAACGCCGCGTTCTACCTCGACACCAGAGCGAAGAAATGGAAATATACATTTAAATAAATATTTAGTTTCCTCAAGTGGGGACCGAACCCACAACCAGTCGCGTTTATACTCACTCTTTGTGCCCCTGCGCTACGACTGGCCTTAACAATTTTAATTATTAATTGTCCTTTTACATATAATAATAATAATAATTACGAAAAGTATTCAAAACGGCTAAAGAATATGGCGTAGATTATACTATGGAAACAGATAATTAACAAAAACTAAAACACCAAAAAAAGCTTAACTATAATTAGAAAATAAATAATGTATGTCGTAAATCGATATATAAGTAATTTTGTTATTCTAAATAATCGTGGTGCATGTAGATTATTTATAATGTAATTTTTACTTAAATTGTGTGTTTTTTTCGTATGAATTGGAATTTTCAAATTTAAAAATCGGTGTTTATTCTCAAAATTATTGATGTTTAAACTTTGCTGTTCTCATTAAAATTTAATCGGTATTATGTTATAATTACCTTCTCTGTTAGTTTAGTTATGTACAAATAAATGTTAATCGAAACCTATAATATGTGTTGTTATTTATGTATATTATTATATTCTCGTGTATCGATATTTATTTATATTTATCTGGATGACGGTCGTAGGTTCTAATTTTATTATACAGGTGGAAGTGTCAGCGAACCATTTGTGGAAACAGGGGGGTATATAGGGGAAAATATTTTACCCATACCTCATAAATTGTATTATATACTAAGTTTTATTCATATGAAGATAACACATACATAAGAGTAGGTACAAAAGGAATAAGCTCTATATCTAAACTTTAGGCATTGGAAGGTGAATAAAATTGTATGCCTAATATAAATATAAATAAATAATATATACTGTAATTGTTTCTATTCGTTATTTTTCGGCAAATATCGTGATAAGACGATAGTCCTGTCTCGTCCTGGCTGAACCTTCTTCATTATAGTGTACACAGTCCTTGAGTTTCAAATCTTTAATAGTTTTCAAATAGTCTTCTAGGAAATCTTCCATCAGCTCCTTCGGTATTTTGAACGGGGAGATTGCTGCTATGAAATCTGATTACCAAAACATTATTATTGTACAAATATATTTAAAAATTATGTTTTTAGGAAAGCTTTGTTATGATATCAATTGATGATTGCGGTGTACCTACTTGCTAAGAAAAAAAATTAATTGATATTCTAGAAAATGTATAATTGATTCTTTTTACATTCACGCAGTATTGCCGTTGAGGTACTCCCCTCCCAAGTTTTTGGCCAATTTTTGAGACATTGCGTGTTAAGACTTTTTACTATCGGTCAGCCTGTCCATAAGACATTTAGTTGTGATTCCGTTATTACTTTTATTGTTTTTTTTTAAGTGTAAAGTTGTTATTTGGTTTTTGTCATATTGATTTTTTTATATTTTAAGACATGAGTAAACCTGGACCTAATTAAATGGAAATTATAAAGTTACATAAAAGGTTAAGAAACAGTTTTTTTTGTTTACATTTTGTCTTTTGCCAAAATTAATAAACTACTTATACATATTTTCCGATTTTTTTTATTTTTTTATAATTTTTTTCTCAAACACGTAAAAAAGTCACAAAAACTAGCGAATAATGGAGAATACAACGAGATACTGCTGGGATAATTCGATATTTCGGGATCTGGATTCTGGATAATTCGGGATAATTCGGATAATTTAGATAATTCGGGATTCTGGATAATTCGGATAATTTAGATAATTCGGGATTCTGGATAATTCGGGATATTCATTTACTTACTTTTAATAGCCTCCACGCCGATGAATGTATAGGATTTTTCAGTACAACGCACATCAATATTGTTAAATCCAATAGATGTCATCATTTTCCTAATTATTTTTTCAGGGTCCTTTAAAATAAAAAAAAAATCAGTCCAAAAGTTAGGAAATTATATTTATAAAATTATGTTTACATTTTTAATCACCTGACAATCATGGTATGGTGAGATGAAATGTTCAAGGTCTCTCATCCAATTCTTCCATTTTTTTTGGCGAGCTAAACTTCTATAAATAGTATATACGGGTACGTGTCCTATTATTATAAGTATACAAGTACCACCACTCGTTAATAGATTGTACATATTTGTGAATGCTAGCCTGAAACATAAAAACGGTAAATTCCCCTATATCTATATATATAAAAGGACTTGTCCTTACTGACTGAGGTAATGTGCGCTGTGCGTAGAAACGTGAAATTTGGACAGATGTTTACTTTCGTAATCTGGACATCCACTATGTAGGGATTTTGAAAAATTTTAACCCTAAAGGGGTCAATTAGGGGTTGAAAGGTTGTATGGAAAAAAAAATAAATCTGCACCGATTTTTATAAAATTGTAAATTCAGACTTAAAAATATTTAATTGAACACGTGTTACACGGTTTTTTAGATTTTACCCCCTAAGAGTGCCAAAAAGGGGTTGAAAGTTTGTATGGAAAAATCTTTAAATCACCACCGATTTTTATAAAAAAATAAATACAGGTTCTTGAAAATATTTCATTGAACATGTGTTTAATGTTTTAAGGGTGCAAATAAGCGGGTGAAGCTGCGCGCGCCCACTAGTATCATATAAAATAGAGAAGTAATACACATTCGGTAATTTTAGGCCTACGAAAATTTTCGATGATTTATTATAATCGTAGCTTTCTTTTACGTCCACTGCTGGACATACGCTTCCTTCAGAGATCTCCACGATGATCGGTTCTACACTGCCTGCATCCTGCGGCTTCCGGCAACTTTGACTTGATCGTTGGTACACCTTTCAGGGGACTTATTTACGATAAATTACATTGTACCCCATGTATTTTTATTATTTTTTAATTAAGTATATCTATTGTGTTATACAATATAAAACTTAAGTACTCACTCCTGCTGTGTTGCCCAATTTAGGGCGTAATTAGAAAAAACGAGATCAAACTTTCCTCTCAACTCATCAGGTAAGTTACCTTCTATATCGAGGATGATGAAGTTGATAAGGTTGCTCGCATAGTGCTCGTTTGCGAATTGTACCATTCTTTCACTTTTATCACTTCCCACTACTCTAGTACAATTAGGGGGTAAAAATTTTGTTAGTACATTTGTTGTAAAACTTCCATCTCCGCTACCAATATCTAGAACTGTGTTCCCATCCTTTTTCCATTTAATTTTATGCGCATATTCTTCTAAACACTGCAAACCATCCCTTTTTTGTACAGCATTACTTTTGTTATATAGTTCAGCATTTTCCATGTTGAGATATTTAAAGAAAGGTGCACGTGCATCAGGTTCTTGTGATGCGGTTTCGCCAGGTAATCTCGTGAGGTGCGTTTATCGTATGTATATATACGTGTTGGTGCACGGCATAATTGAGCGTTGACTTTGGCAAAGATGGTGGAGCAAGATTTAGGTCCAGGTTAGGTTGCTCTTGAAACTTGAAATTTAATATAATCAATGATTACGTGAGAAAACATTCCATAGCATAAGAAATATTGGTGCTAGTATACACTTCAGTTTTAACCCACGAATACACACATTACATTAAACAGGCTTGAATTATTTTTGTTATCTCATATAATACATTAAATTTATAAATAATTAAAATGTTCAAAATCAATATGAGCAGTATAAAAATCTTCTCATTAATTCAATAGTCTTCGTTAATAAGCCCGTGTTGAAGAAAAAATGCAATGAAAAACAATTATAGAAGTAATGGAAGGAATTAACAATTGTTTAGAACATCAATAATGGAAATAATTGTTTATATAAACAATATAATTATTAATATAAATAGCTCTAGATCTATTAATGAGTAGTTTTTTCTAAAGTGGAATATAAAAACTACACAAATGTACCTACAGCAGATTACATAAAATCAGATCAGCTTCACGCTGTATCCCGCACACAGTAGGGCAGAGGAAACATAGTGTTAAGGCACTTCGTGCTCCACTTTCCGCCGAATTCTGGAAGCATTGCGTGTTGAGTGGCGGAACTTGGAACGTCGCTCCTTGCCTCGACACCAGTGCGAAGAAATCAAAATATCAATCGAATAAAGATTTTATTTCCTCGAATGGGGGGATGGAAGTAATTACAAATCCTTTATGAATTGTCAAGTTTTCTCAATAACTTATAAACTTAGTAGGTAGCAAACGCGGCCGTCCCAACTTGGGCATTAGGCGGTCCATTGAAATAACTTGAGTGGGGTTCATTAGCTATTATTTGAGACGCCTTTGTTGTTGTATTGCCCTGAATTTTCTGAATTATAAATTTTGGGTGAAAACACAAAAGTGCGTGGCCAAGGACCTTATGATTGGCAGCAACTTTAATACTCGCATAATACTTAAATACATTTTTTTTTCTTAAAANTCTATTAATGAGTAGTTTTTTCTAAAGTGGAATATAAAAACTACACAAATGTACCTACAGCAGATTACATAAAATCAAATCAGCTTCACACTGTATCCCGCACACAGTAGGGCAGAGGAAACACAGTGTTATGACACTTCATTCCTCACTTTCCGCCGAATTCTGGAGTCATTGCGTGTTGAGTGGCGAAACTCAACGCCGCTCTTTGCCTCGACACCAGAGCGAAGAAATCAAAATATCAATCGAAATAAAGATTTTATTTCCTCGAATGGGGATGGTAGTAATTACAAATCCTTTATGAATTGTCAAGTTTTCTCAATAACTTATAAACTTAGTAGGTAGCAAACGCGGCCGTCCCAACTTGGGCATTAGGCGGTCCATTGAAATAACTTGAGTGGGGTTCATTAGCTATTATTTGAGACGCCTTTGTTGTTGTATTGCCCTGAATTTTCTGAATTATAAATTTTGGGTGAAAACACAAAAGTGCGTGGCCAAGGACCTTATGATTGGCAGCAACTTTAATACTCGCATAATACTTAAATACATTTTTTTTTCTTAAAAATATTCTGGGCAACGGAGTGCCTTAACTCTAGGTTCCCTCTGCCTACCCTGCTTTGTGCGAGATAAGCGTGAAGCTAAAGTACATACGCCCACAATTTTAACTTTATGAATATTTTTTTTGTATGGAAAGGGTAAACCTAAAAAACTAGCGTAAGGGTCACCTGGTAAGTGACTACAGGTGCGCTGCCAATCTTTAAGGTGGAAATGGATGCGCTTATTGAAGGAACCCATGTTATTGTTTAGTTGTTTGTATTTTCCGAATTATAGATTTTGGGTGAAAACACAAAAGTGCGTGGCCAAGGACCTTATGATTGGCAGCAACTTAAATACTCGCATAATACTTAAATACCTTTTTTTTTCTTAAAAATATTCTGGGCAACGGAGTGCCTTAACTCTAGGTTCCCTCTGCCTACCCTGCTTTGTGCGAGATAAGCGTGAAGCTACAGTTACCTAAAAAACTAGCGTATGCGTCACCTGATGGTAAGTGACTACAGGTGCGCTGCCAATCTTTAAGGTGGAAATGTATGCGCTTATTGAAGGAACCCATGTTATTGTTTTGTTGTTTGTATTTTCCGAATTACAAATTTTGGCGAAAACACAAAAGTTGGGGAAAGGAGTGTATTAAAGCTCGGTGGGCATTCTGACTCGCACTTGACAGGTTTTTTTATACGCCAACGCAATTGTAGGTTTAGAAACTTGTTCAGATATAATAATGCTACAAAATACATTTAATTATATCTCTAAAATCGTATTTGCTTATTTCCACAAATAGCGAAACAAGAATGATGAATTTCCACTATTTTTCCTTATCAGCTCCTTTGGGAATTCACTTGTTACGTGTTTTTTCATGGTTCTTACACGTTATTTGATAAGGAAAAGGGAAAACAGCATAAATTACGCGCCTTTTTGTTTCATTAACACGATTCAATTTGATTTGTATAACATTTAAATATGAATACCAATACGTACGTATATTATTATGGCAGCTTTATCATTGTATGACATGCTTAGATGCTTAAATTATATGTATTCATATATATAGGTTAGCTAAAATTATATTTATTGGCTTACTTTAGTTACCGTCTAAAAACCTAGACCGTCGTAGCGCACACAAGCTTGTGATTAAACGACGGTTGTTAGTTCGATTCCCATTCGAGGGAATGGTCTACTTTAATTTATTCGCCCTGGTACCAAGGCAAAGGCGTGGCATAGAGTCCCGCCAATCAACACGCGATGCCTTAAAATCAGCGGGAATGGAGAATCGAGTATCTTAACTAGGTCACCTCTGCCCACCCTGCTATATGCGTGATACAGCGTGAAAAAAAAATATTAAGAAACATTTAATTTATAGATTGATCACAAATAATCGAAATCGGCGTTTTACTAAATAAAATTCATGGCCTCCACCAAACTTCAGTAACTAATTTCAATTAATTAATAAAACAGTCATCCTTAGTAAACAAATATTAACATTTTTTAGTGAAATTTTTTTGAACGCACTTAGAAATATTTGATAAAAAAGTAGGATCCCGCGACATGACGGCGTGAATAGAGTTGTGAGGAGACGTGAAGCGGGCCAGAATTGTATAAGTAGGTCAATCGATATGCCACAACCCTCGGAGATGGTGATTAAAATAGCAATAAGTATTGACAAATGGTGCCGCATCTGCTTCACGTACAGGAGCCATTCTTTTAAAGTGCCTTTTACACTTAAAGAAGGATCCATTGCATACCTGTAGTGTTTCACGTTTTCGTTGTTTAGTGCTTTAGATGGTCGTAGAGTCGCTAGAGTTAGACATATTTCCTTGTAATTTTCTTTTTATTTTAACATTTTTAAAGTGTTTCCACACTTAGGAAAGAAATATACTTATTAAGATAACGTATAAAAATTTGAACGTAGGACTCGAACCCGCGCCTTTGGTCAAATAGCAACGATCTCATCGAGCTTCTTAATTTAATTTTATACGCCTGTTACAGCTTCTATGAAGTATTTTTCTTTTCTAAATGAGAAATAACACTTTAAAAGTTTTAGAAAATTTTTAAAAAATAGTATTCTCTCTTGCCAAACGATAATTCTAAGTATCTATGGGTAGCGGAACTTTGGAAAAATCTCCCTACAGAGAGGCTAACGACATAAATAAGTAGTAACAAGCGTAAAAGAATTTCGACGTACACACATACACAGGAATACACAGTCTACCTACTGCAAATTACGAAGTACGTATAGGAATACGTAAAAAAGAGAAGGGGGTTTCTAGGGGGGAAGTTTCTAGGAAGAAATATAACATGTCTAAGTTAAAGCTATATAAAATACTTTACCTCCAAAGCGATACCGACAATA
Source organism: Heliconius cydno galanthus (assembly GCA_036379175.1). NCBI lineage: Eukaryota > Metazoa > Arthropoda > Insecta > Lepidoptera > Nymphalidae > Heliconius > Heliconius cydno. The sequence goes on from JAKRZM010001271.1 coordinate 96,363, forward strand.
TTCCAATATTGGACTTTTATTTAAAACAAATGTGTCTACGAATATATCTTAAGTGATCCCATCTATTTGTAACGTCCGATAGCGTCTAGACGCGGGAACGGGAACGCTTTGCTGATCGAACTATTTTCTTTGGAGCCAAGAGCAAAAACTCCATGAGCCAGAACTAATTTAATTCAAAAATAGTTTCGCATCAACCAGAATTAATAGTGAAATGTATATTATTAGAGTTATACTAAGAATGTTGTTTATTTTTAATCATACCTGTATAAAGAGACGTGGAAGAGGAATAATTAATATTTTCATTTCTTCGCTGGAGGAAAGTGGCAAGTGGCTTTTAACTTCCCCAGTCTATACGCATTGACTCCAGAATACAAGAAAAGTGAGGAGCAGAGTGTCTTGACACTATGAGCATAGTCTCTGCCTACCATGCTACATGCAAGTACGGCGTGAAGCTGACAAAAATAATAGAAATCATAAAGAAATAATCAAATGTGGTAAAAGGTAAAAATAGTCAGAACATAATCTCATTTTCGAATATTTCGGAAATACAAACATCGATATCGCTCGGCGTCTTGTTTAATACTTAATGGGCTATAGTGTACATTAGTTAAAATATCATGTTTCATTAAAATCACTTTGTTTCGCAATAAGCAGACGTACATCATTTTTCAATCCCGCACACAGCAGGGGAGGCAGAGGGAACCTAGTGTTAAGGCACTCCGTTCCCCACTCTCCGCCGAATTCTGGAGGCATTGCGTGTTGAGTAGCAGAACTCAACGCCACGCTTTGCCTCGACACCAGAGCGAAGAAATGAAAATATAAACGTAAATAAATATTTCACTTCCTCGAGTGGGGATCGAACCCACAACCGTCGCGTTACAGTCACACCCTTGTGCCGCTGCGCCACGTCGCCTTAATTTATACCATTTTAAATGTAGGGGAATATTCTTATATAATACTGGATGTACTCTCTTTTCTTTTTCACACACTTATCATTTTTAGCTTTCTCACAATAATCTTGGATCTCTTAAAAGAATAAAACAATGGCGCCACGTCTGTGCTCGTAAAATCTATTTTTTTTTTCTGTTTTTCTTGTACTGGGTTTGTATGAAACTATAAAAATATGTTACCTTTGACATTGATTTTCTTATAGACTCACAACAGTTTTCAGTTACCTATACATTTTCTTTAACTAGAATACGATAAATCTACTTATAATTAAGATTTATAATCTTAATATTTTTTAATAATAATTTTAGAATAAAAAAAATATTTAAAATAGAAAAACTCTGACTGCATAAATCTAAAAAGAAAGAAAACAAGCCCAATAGTTTATTGGGATGACAATTTTCCTAAAATACTAGAAAATACATTTTATTTTCTTTCTAAAAGTATTTTCTTACCGAATCTGCCTTTTGTCTAAAATCTAGGTTCGTTTAAAACTTAGCTTTGGAAATAACTTGAACGATTGTAACCTCCCCAGTGAACTTCTCAGTACACAGTGCAAAATAACTTCAGCTAGTTTAGTAGTTGTCTTTAAAGTATTACTGTCGGATCTTTATTTTTATTTAGTGAAAGATTTTCTTCAACTTTTGTTGATTCTTACCACGAGGAACATTTTGTTTTATGTACGTTTCTAATAAATATTTAAGGTAAACTTTTTTAAAGTTCATTTGTTTGTTTTTTAATAGTATTTTAAAGAGTTTTGTTCGACAATTTTTTTAAAAATAACTGTTTAATTGAATTGAACGAAAATTTATTTTTCAATGGAGGTATAGACATTGTTTGCAAAATATGTAGTACTATTATTAGAAAACGAAAGTAATAGAGACTAGGAAATTAATAAGTATGTAGTTCAAGCGGGCGAAACCTCAGGGGGCGTGAAACATTAAAATTGAAGGAAACTTGCCATTTAATATAAAGTTATACTTCAATGAAATAATATAAATTTTATTGAGGCCGTCGTGGCGCAGGGGCAGTGGCAGGAGTCTGGCTATAACGCGACGGTTGTGGGTTTTTAATTCTTATTTCATCTTAATTATTATTTCTTAATCATATGAATATTTTTATATTTTCCCGGCGTTTAGTTCCGCCACTCAACGCGCAATGTCTCAACATTAGTTTCCCTCTGCCTTATACTTTATATGGAATACAGCGTAATAAAAAGAAATCTTAATAATAAAACAAGACAATTGCTCTCCTAATAACAAATTTTAAAATAACTCAGAAACTCATCCCGTATAAATATAATTTGATCAGAACACAGACGATGAAAAATAAGGGAGGGTCAAAATTTTAAAAAAGTGGCTTAAAATTAAAAATTCTATTTTAAACATCGCCCGAATATCGAACCATTCAGGATTCAGGGTGAAATTCCATGGCATGCCATTCAATTTTTCGTCCGAGGCTGGTTTTGAAGCAAGGTTTATTGATGCTTTTCTTTGGGGAAGCGATAAATAGAGTTGAGCTACGCTACACGTTATGGGAAAATTGCAACGTGAAAATGTATTGAATTTTTGTATCATAATATCTTGTACACACTTACAAAAGGTTTTTAGTTTATTGTTAGAATTCGTTGGTTGGCGTGATATTGAGTTATTCGTTCATTTCTGGCGGACATACCTAATGCAAATGTAAGACTTATATAATTTCCTCACAAATACGATTGTCAGAAATGGAACCAATTAAAATGTTCACCCAGTCAAAACTTCTGAGGTGACAAACATAAAAAAAAAATATAATCGAATTGATAACCTCCATTTCTTACAGAAATAAAATTAACCTAAATAGTACCAAAAAAGTAAAAAGATGTATATATAAACGTCCCCATTTACACACTCGTACCTCATAAGAGATGATAGACGCTTGTCAGAAGCACTTAATCTGTCTCGCGCTATCACGTCGAAGCTTGGTACGTTTGGCTGAAAACATTGGCCATTGTGGCAAGTCCTGTACTGGAGAGTCAGCTGTGAAGCGATGCGTGTGGACGTGCAGACGTTATTAGACATTTTTTTAGTAATAATTAATTTTTGACATATACATACATATTTTTGTTTTTTCCGCTCTAGAGTTCGGCGCAAATTGGGAAGCGAAATGTCTTAATAGGAACAGAGTGTCCTCATTCTAGGTCTCCAGATTTTCCCTGTATATCCTGTTCTAAACATACCTGCAATAATTATTTAATACCTGCTAATTGTATATGAAAGGTTGATCCACGAGGAGCTTGATTGCCTATCTATTACAGATTATCTCCTGAAGTAATTATTATTAAATTTATCTATTGCTTCCAAATAATTTTCAAGACAATATATTGGGCTACGAGTAATAAGTAATAGTAAATTTTATTTACTCAAGTAAGTTTTCAACATTTTAAGCACTTTTGAATTATTAACGTGACATGTTGTGGGTTCGCTTCCCACTCGAGGAAATTAAAGATATATTTTCTCATTCTAGCAACTAAGCAGCTGGCCTTAAAATGGAGAATGGAATTGTCTTAACACTATGCTCCCAGGTTCCCTCTGCATACCCTGATATTTACAGAATACAGTATGAAACTAATAAAGTAAATTTTTTTTGCATGTTAATTTCCATGTGAAGTGACAATCATCTTGGCAGTTCTCTTTAGAATGTACGTCATTTCAACGAGCATTTGTAACTTTTGTTTATGTTTAGATTACATCTATATGACCTTTTTTATAAAAATGTGACTTTCTAATAAAGTTTCAAGACGAATCAGTCCATTGCAACCGTTTGTGAATGGACTTTTATATATAAGAACGTTAAGGGAAAAAATTGAGAGCTTTCGGCACTTTAGCGAATAAAAATTTAGTGTTATTGTAACTTTACTACTTACACGCAAGGGACCTGTGAGAATTGAGAGTAGGTAAGAAATAATTTGGTAAAAATAATTAGTTTTATCCTAGGGATGGTTTTGAAAGTAAATGTTAATTTTATATTATTTTACAGGACGAGATGTATAAACTCCAAATTAGAATTGCTGGAGCGAAGAATTGAAAATAATTAATTCCTCGGAGCGGAAATTGAACCCATAGCGATTACAGTCTGAAGCTATCTTCACAGGATCACGCCCTTTTTAGCGAATTTTCATAAGGGTCGTAAAAGGTCTATTCTAAGAGATATATGTAGTTTTTCTCATGCTGTTCCCCGTCCCGGCAAGGTACGAGATAAATTATTGCAATTTCCTGGCAATTAGTTTCTTAGGATGAAATTTATGGGATTTATGTATGAAAATAATTTCTTTAATATATTTAATAAATGTTCGTATAGTCAAGCGGGCGAAGCCGCCTGTGTCCGCTAATATTCTATAGATATATAATTGTACTGTAAAGGGGTTCATTTCTGTACAATAAATAGGATTTTAACGCCACGCTTTGCCTCTTTTACAGAGTGAGGATATGAAAATATTAAATATTTCATCCCCCGAGTGGGAGTCGAACCCAGTACCGCCGCATTGAAAGTCACACACCACTGCGCTACGAAGGTGCCTCTATAATAATTTAATGATATATAAATATACGAATACGAACATTATTACTTGTTTTTTATTTTGGATTCACCAATATATCAAGTAAGATTAAGGATAATTGCCTTATTTGTAACGCGAATTACACTTTTACAATATCAATGAAAATAATGACGAAAATAAAGACAGCGGAAAATGAATGAGTTGGGTTCGTAACGAAAATCGTTAAATATTATCTTGTTATGGAAATTGGGGTTGTGGTTGCATAATTATGGTTTCAGTTCAAATCACTCGTGGTAGCTTCTTTTTTAAATTTAATTTTAATATATTTTCTCTTCTCTTGTCTTGTCTTATTCTCTATTCACCCAAGTGTAACTGTGCTCACCGATAATTTTGTTTTAGGGCAGAGAATTCATTGCGTGTTGAGTGGCGGAGTTTAACGCCCCGCTTTGCTCCACACCAGCGTGCGTTTCATTTCATCGTGTGAAATCGAACCTAACATCTGTCTCTAGCCTCATATAATTTAATTATAAACATTTTTACAGGTCTTTCCCAATTCTACAAAACAAAAAATCACAAAATCTATACTAATGTCCAAGAATACTCTAATTAAAGTAATACGTAGAATGGGCTGTAATTCGTCACCTGAGGACACACTCCCCCGAGGCCGACTCTAATCTTAATTAAGTTTATTAACGCCATCGATACTCATTTATCTGTTGGCCGTATTTCCGGTTTGTGTTGTGTTTAAAATAAAATAAATAAAATAAATAAAATAAGCCTTTATTCACTGACCATTAACTATATAATAAAANACAATATCAATGAAAATAATGACGAAAATAAAGACAGCGGAAAATGAATGAGTTGGGTTCGTAACGAAAATCGTTAAATATTATCTTGTTATGGAAATTGGGGTTGTGGTTGCATAATTATGGTTTCAGTTCAAATCACTCGTGGTAGCTTCTTTTTTAAATTTAATTTTAAAATATTTTCTTTTCTGTTGTCTTGTCTTACTCTCTATTCACCCAAGTGTAACCGATGCTTACCGATAATTTTGTTTTAGGGCAGAGAATTCATTGTGTGTTGAGTGGTGGAATTTAACGCCGCGGTTTGCCTCGACACCAGCGCAAACTCGAGGAAATGAAAATATGAAATGAAATCGAACCCAACATCCGTCGCGACTGGCCTCATTTAATTTAATTATAAACATTTTTACAGGTCTTTCCCAATAAAAATCATCATCTAAAAATCACAAAATCTATACTAATTTCCAAGAATACTCTAATTAAAGTAATACGTAGAATGGGCTGTAATTCTTCACCTGCGGACACACTCCCCCGAGGCCGACTCTAATCTTAATTAAGTTTATTAACGCCATCGATACTCATTTATCTGTTGACCGTATTTCCGGTTTATGTTGTGTTTAAAATAATAATAATAAATGTTGTTTTACACCTTTCTACGACAGTTTTTCTCATTTTTTCAGCTTTTCTAGGACTTGTCGATTTTTAAAAAGAATTCTTCTATGTGCGTTAACGTAAAGTTAACATTTTTTCATCGTGCTGTTCTATTTGCCATATTTGATTCCCAAATCACGTTGAAAGAAAGATAATTTCTTTCTTTTTCATGAAAATTATTACACTCCCTTAATCTATTAACGCAGCAATTACGGTGTTAAGCGCCTAAAATGTGTCCAAATTTACCTTCAAAATTTAGTTGCAATATGCAAATACAGGCGTCCACTGCGGAGATAATAGGCTATTTTAAGCTACATACAACATCCCGAGGGGTCATTTATTTCACCGTAGCTTCGCTTCGCCCTAAGTCTTAAATTAGAATCATATTTGTAGCTGCTTGATAGTGTTGTAAATTTAATATTTCCTCTAAAATAGATATTGAAGATATGAATTCTTTAAATTTTTGTTATAAAAGACTCTATAAATGAAATTTAAATATGTTTATTGTTCATACTAGTTAAAAATTTGTTAAAAATACTAAATATAATAAATAAGCTTCTGTATGTATCCCGCATATAGCAGGGAGGCAGAGGGAACCTAGTGTTAAGAGACCATTACCACTGCTAGTACCACAGACTAATTTAACTATAAATACTAATATTTTTCTAGCTTACCTAGTTTTGAACATTATGTACTATCCAATTAAATAGACTAAGCTAGAGGCCGTCGCGTCGTGGCGCAGGGCACAAGGGTGTGGCTGTAACGTGGCGGTTGTGGGTTCGATCCCCACTCGAGGAAGTGAATTATTTATTTACTTTTATATTTTCATTTCTTCGCTCTGGTGTCGAGCCAAAGCGCGGCGTTGAGTTCTGCCACTCAACACGCAATACCTCCAGAATTCGGCAGAAAGTGGGGCTTACCCTGTTGTGTGCGGGATACAGCGTGAAGCTAAATTGACTACAAAGCTCAGAATATTGCTGGAAAACAAAAATGAGAGCTACCTCTTAGACCACAATTCGAGTAAATAGCAAATTCTGCGTCAAACTAAAAAATAAATAAAGATCTTGTACCTTATCATTATTTTAATAAAAGTTTAACAATAAACTTTAAAATTCACATTTATAGCACTTTATTCTATTTGTTCTACATACTTTAACATTTTTCTGCAGGAATTAAAAATTCTGATGTTTAAAATATAAAAGCTCACCGCAAATATTTACCGTAAGAGGAACGTGCTACGTCCGCGTCCTCTGCGTTAGGTATTCTAAAAAAGAAAAATTCTTTAGTTTAAATAAAAAGAGTTTATTTTGTTTTTTTTTTCTTTTAATTTATTATGGAATTACAAATTTCTGCAATATACATTACAAAATTCTATATTATAATGCAATTATGTTTCGATATCAGTAATTAAATATTACGATACTGATAAAAGAAATTTAAGCTTGATATTTTGTCTCGCTTATAGTAGAATAAGCAAGTAACCTAGTGTTAGGACACTCCGTACTCCGCTTGAATTCGAGACACTGAGGATACTCCCAGTTATACAGTAAAACTCACTTTTAGTGTACCAATGTGGGGATATAAAAATCTCACTACCGTTGCGTTTGCAGTCGGCAGCAAAACCAGTGCGCCATAGAGAACTTGTAATGAACTTATTAAAATTATTCTGCGCTATTAATATAGCTAATGATTAATATAACTAATGATATCTTAATAGTAAGTTATCATTAGTATTTGTCAAGTGGGTAAAAGACTACACTATGTTCATCACACGGAGACTTCTCCTTACCTTTACTCTTCATTATCTATTTCCTTCGAGGTAATTTGCTATATATAGGGCTGGGGCAGTGAAGGCGGTAAGTGCATTCTGAAAAAGCCCCTGAAGTCACCTCTTCGTACTTCCCAGACACTACTCTAAGCCTAATAGTATAAGTACTAATTATTACTGTAAATTCTCGTATTAAATATAAAAGAAAATAATATTTCTAGAAATCTACGTCATTTTGATATCTAAGATAACATAACATTATAAGACGTTAGACGCTTGTATAACCAAGGACGTACTAAACATACACGTTTCGATGGACATGTCACAGGATGTTGTCCTAATTTTCCAAAGATATAGGTTATTATTCCATATTTCTGTCATATTATACAATATTTATTGCCAAATATATTTTTCTTTCAGTTAGTGTCTATTTCTACTTTGTATCTCCATTCTCTTGGAGGGTGGGCGGTAAGAATAATCATTATGTTTTGTTAATATTTACATGCATATTCTCGTATTTATATATATTTACTAGCGGCCCGCTCACGGTTTCACCCGCGTGAACTATGTTATTATCAATTTCTGTCTCCATGACTACGTCCTAGTGACGTTTATGCAAAATTTTAGACTCCTAGCATTTGTAGTAACG
>JAKRZM010001271.1:105397-133330 GCA_036379175.1 Heliconius cydno galanthus
TTAAATCGCCACCGATTTTTATAAAATTTGAAATTTAGACTCTTAAAAATATTTCATTGAACACATGTTTGGTGGTTTATTAGAATTCACCCCTGATTAAGATCAAGATGCAAGCGAAGCTGCGCGCGTCCGCTAGTTGATTAATATAATGTATTTAAATTTAGTTTTGTTTAGATAGTTGATTTAACTAATATAGTTCTTCTCAACCAAAAAAAATGATCAACTTACAAATATTCGTCTATTTTAATTATTAGTAACTTAGTTATATTAGGTAATATAAAGATATAGAGTTACATAAAAAGAAATTGTAAATAGCATAAAAATAACATTTCTACCATTTCTATAATCCAGCCAGGACGCATGCAAGGGCGATAAAGGGAGTGGGATGTTATTTCCGCGAGTCAACTCACAACGTCAACACTTCCGCCCCCCGGCGTCGGCTGAACCCTGAGCCTGATGGTTGCTAACATGGCTTTTTCCGTCACGTTCGTCAGTTCTGTATACGGCTAGATACACTAGCCGTATTTCTGGGGACGAGCCAATTTTAATTTCCGTTGAAAACTGTTGCTAAATTTGCCTATTCTTCAGCTTTCTCTGTTTCGTAATAAAGTAATAGAGAAATTGTTGTTTTACTTTAAAAAATTCTGCTTCACATTGTATCTCGCAATTAATAGTTTTAAAACATAGGTAATTGTACTTAAATACCAAATAATTTTCACTAAATACATTTAAATAATATAAAGTAAAAAATAATCTTATATTTTTCTATGAAACAATCATCGTTCAGGCGTGCGAAGCCGCAGGCGGTTAGCTAGCATTGAATACAATTCTATTGAATATAGCGAATGTCAGTTTTCCTACAATCTCACAATTCGTGCAAACATATTTGCTGTAAAGCCTTTCAATGTTTAGAAGCGTGGCTTTGTTATACAAGAATCAATTCAATAGAAAACCAATAGAAAATACGATACTACATTTCAATAATATTCCATCAATATACTTTTATTTTCCGTCTTAAATGTTTTATTAAAAATCTATAAGGTGCAGTGCGGCGTTGAGTCCCGCCACTCAACACACAATGCCTTTAGAATTCGGCGAAAAGTGAGGCACGGATGTGTCTTAATGGGAACGGAGTGTCTTAACACTAAGTTCCTAGGTTTCCTTTACCTACCTTGCAATGTGAAGCTATTCACGCTGTATCCTGCACGTAACAGCTAAAAAATATGTTTTATAACTCTGTTTCATGACTAGGAAAAAAATGTTAAATACACGTTTTTATTTAAAGGAACTACATATATATTATTGAGATAGACTCTAATTGATTGCACATGATAGATACAAGTTTAAATTTCAAGTCTTCACAGATTTTCTGAAAGCTGTAGAGGGCTTTCTATCTAACGTCATCTCAAATTGAGAGAGACTCCTAAACATAAGCTTGGAACCACTTAATTTAATTAAATAGTGAAACTATCTAAAAAAGAATTCTAAAAATGTTCACAATTCTATTCACTTATTTTCTGTACATACAAAATAATAACTTAACACACTCATTGCTGTTATACTTTGCGCTAGTCTTATACACGTCGTATCTACGAAACTAAAAATTTTACTTACCACAAATGTACCCAAGGGGGAACTATGAAAAGAATTTATGGCATAAAACCAGACAAGGTGTGATATATTCACTGACGGTAAGCATAAACTCCTAGGACAGATAGGATTATGTAGTGAATTCAGGGTACATCATGAATTCCACCGCTGGCACCATCCATTTAGATTTCCATCTCAGTAAAGGAAACCACTCGTGTTCCCGAGAAATATGAGACGCTTCATTCTTATATACGAGTTACTTATATTTTGTTATTCCTTAAGGTATAAATAAAATGTTTGCACAATTTCTCTTTTGTAGTTTGAAAAATTTTACCTGAGATATATTTTGTATTTTAGTTGATTTTCAGTAGTTTACATCAAGAAATGTTTCGAGCGTGTAAACTAAATTTGGACAGCTTACTTATTGCTCAGTTCAGATAAACTTGACCAAAACTCATTTTGAGAGCCATTATTTTCACTTTATGAAGGCATCACATGCCGGCTGCGATACCCGACCCCTCACATACCGGCCTAGAACAAATAGCATCTACGTGATACCCCCGCCCTATATTTGTTGGACAACTTCTCAATTTATATCTTGGTGGGATTAATTTTTCAACGATTACTTTTTTTTATAAGCTTCACGTCCTATCCCGCGCATAGCAGGAAAGGCAGGGAATCCAGTGATAACACCCTCCGTTTCGGCGGGTATTGCGTGTTGAGTGACGAGACTCAACGCCGGGTTTTGCTTCGACCGTAGAGCGAAGAATTTAAAATATTCAATATTCCATTTCCTCCAGTGGGAATCGAACCCATGACTTCTCGCGTTTACAGTCACACTTGCCTGCGCAATGACTGGCCTCATTAACTATAGATATACGAGTATCATTTATTTACAAAATCATTTATTTACTTTGTTTACTTTAACATCGATAATACGAGATCGGGCTAAGTAGATTATTCTGTTTGGAATCCGTTCCACCCTGGCCCCGAGCCCCGGGCCCTGGGGCGCGTCTCACTCTTAATTACCAGCGGCATGATGTTTCTGACGTTTCATGTTACACTACGGCTTATATAAACTTGTGTATGCTTTTTGAGGCCTTATAACTAGATTAACAAAAGCAAATTATTGTACTGTAGATAAATATGAAATAACTAAATAATAAATAATATTAAAAATATTTTTTTACATTGAATTACTTGTTTGTTTAAAATGAAATACACAACATTTCGATGTTGAGGAAAATGGGGAACGGAAATGCCTTAATTAGAACTGATTATTTTAACACTAGGTTCCCAGGTTCCCGCTATATGCCTAGATAGATTAGAACCTGGGAAAGCGTGAAACTAAAAAAAAGGTTTTATATAATATAACTTATTATAACCACTATACTCGTATATAAAATTCTTAAAGCCTAACAATAGGGCCTTGATAAGTATATCCTTTGTATTTTTGTGAAAAGGTACGAACGTAAGGGAAATATTTTCCTCGTAGTTTTCATTCTCATCACTAAAGAATCTACACAAAAATCTCGCATTCGTTTTAGTTTTTGCTCCTATCAAAGGTACCTTTGTCGTTTCGCTTGAAAGTAAATAATATTTAAAGTATTTTATTTTTATTTAACTAAAACTTTGTTTTGGTTTAGTAATAAATTATATATTCTTTGAATCAATAATAATAATGCACTATCGTCATTTTAGTTTCACGCGGTAATACCTACATATAGTAGGTTGAGGGAACCTAGTGTTAACACTTCCGTTTCCTACCGAAGGCCGCTCTTTGTCGTAGCAGTTGGAACCGCTGTCGTAGGTGTTCGCCTGATGAAATTGAAAGGCAAAGGAACCAAAGCTTCCTTGTTGAATATATAAACTAACATAAAAAAAGCTTTTAAAGTAGGCAGAACCCATCTTTAGACTGCGCTACTGAATGAAGATTTACATATAAAAAATACAATTCCTTTAAAAATGGAAAATAGCAAAAGAATAAAACCACGACGTTTCCATTTAATATAAAGTTATTGAAGTTTAGTGAAGCTATAATTTTCACAAGCGAAACTCATTCGATATTGTTTGAAATGCGTTCAACTGAATTTATTCATATTAAATTTTGCACACAGATAGATTGTGAACAAGACTGACAGTTTTCGTTTAAAATGTACAGTTTAACCTGCAAATATTTTTTATATTATTTTTTTAGGTTCACTATGTATTCTGCATATATCAGGAAAGGCAGAGGGAATCTAGTATTAGGACACTCTGTCCCCATTCTGTTTCTCACTCTCCGACTCGAGGAAATATTCCTCTGTCCCACGACTGGCCTCACACAGTTCTTTAAAAATTTAATTTCTTTTTGTAATTTAGTTTGTTTTTGTTATGCGGTTATATATTATATTTCTCTTTACTTTGAAATCATCAACATTTCCTTTATTAAATAACATGTTAAAATTACTATTAAAGTTAACACACCAGTTAGGAACATCCACTTAATATCCTCGCCGTTTTTAAGGACACTGTAGACGAAATGCATTTTATACAAACTTTTTATAAATACCCAATACTCTACAAAAGGTAGGAAGTCCCATCGGCATCCGGAACGCGTATTGTATTGGATGCAAAGAAAAGGTACGCTCGTATTGTATTCCTAGACAGATTGCATGTTGAAAAATCTGTAAAAAGAACTATAAACAAAATACATTCAGGTTCCTTTGAATAAGGGGGAATTCCCCGACTATAATATTCGCTCTATTTGACAACACTCACGTCCAATATTCATATTCCTTTTAAATTTTGCTTACTTTACATATATTTCTATGGATGCCTAAAGTGTTTAGCACGATCACCATGGAAAAGTTGTACTGGCTTCAAAAGAATTGATTTTGCTATGATTGTATTGCTTTTTTTTGTCTCGAACCCTTACAGTCAGGGAGTTATGGGGGTTATAACAATTACATAAATACGTAGCGAAATGCGTATAAAATACCTTTTTTCACATTAAATCCTCAATTGTAATGCAAATAGGATCATTTATAACCAAATTGAACGAACAAATCGATTGTACCCACAACTGCACGTTTGTACTTGATGGTTTCATTAGCGCTATTATTCATTTGATGGTGTTGAATGTATGGATGACAGGTGTCACGATATTACTTTATTCGTAAAAATCTGTAAATAAAAGAATAAATTAGCTTATAGCTGTATTCCGCACACAGCAGGGTAGGCAGAGGGAACCTTGTGTTAGACACTCTATTTTCCGCTGATTCTGGAGGCACAGCCTGTGGCCTTACCTCGACCTCGACAATAGAGCAAGGCAATGAAAATATTAATTTAAACAAATATTTTATATATTACATTTCCTCGAGTGGGGAGAGAAAAAAAAACCTGTCGCGCTTATGGTCACACACTGGTGCCCCTGCGTCACGCCTGGCCCAATAAAGAATCATCTCATTTTAGTATTCGAGAAATTTGTGAATTAACATAAAAAAATATCTCTATACTTAAATATTCTCCAATTTCGCCAACGTCATATGCATAGAGTACATGTAAACCTGATAACGTTTTTAAAGTCAGTTAAAAAAGCAAAAAAGCTAAGATTCACATATTTATGTGATTACTTTTTTAAAGTTGTAAAATAATACATAGAATGAAGTCTTACAGACTCACTCACTTCTAACGTTGAATAAACTTCTCTTTTGTATATGAAAGTGCAGCGAAAAATAAGATGACATTTCGTTGTAGTAAATTCATAAATATTATGCTCCCTAGTGTGTGTCTCAATTTTAAAATGAGTAAAATAATATAGTTTTTAGTTTTTTAGTTTTTGCCTGTTTTTTTTTTGTTTTTTAGCAGGATAGATTAATAGAACCGATTCTTAAGATACTTCCGTTCACCGATTTCCATTCAAATATGAGGATTTACACCTACTTCTCTTGTCACGTCGTGCTCTCATGTCATGACATATAACAGGTAGGTACAAATTTGATCTACAATTAAATTATAATCAAAACGTCCTAAACACTTATAAAAATAATTTTAAAAAAGTTTATACTTTCATTTTAAAACCACTGCACCCATAGCCACAACACCATTTTTAAAATATATGTAAAAAAAAAAACAATTTCTGGCATCAGCACATTGCCGTTCCACTGAAATGAAATATCCAATTAAAATACAACTCCGGTCCATATAAATTAAAATTTTAATTTAATACCAACGCATTGTTTCAGTAATATAATATGTTCTGAAATAATTCGATTTCTCGTTCCCAAAGCCTGTCTGTAGCCATTCTTCTGCATGACGAAGCAAGTTATTGACCACCGTCTATGAACTGAAGCGCTTCCCTTATCACGTATAGGCCAAGCATTCAAACGTATTTCGAATTAAATCGCTTACTCGCTCTTTCCACTTCCCAGTCAATTTTATCGTAATAATGTGACCTTTTCATGTCAGATTATGATTTATGTGGTGGTTGAATTGTTTTCCTTTCTTTTAGGGAAAAGAAAGGAACCCTTACCAGGGTAGGAAGTTATATCTCTGGTAACCAGGTAAAGCGTGACGTTGGGTTCCACCACTCAACACGCTAGGATACCTCAAGAATTCGGCGGAAAGTGCGAAACAGAAGGGTCTTAATGAGAACGGAGTGTCTAAACACTAGATTCCCAGGTTCCCACTGCTTACCCTGACATGTACGAGATACAGCGTGAAGCTAAAATAAATAATATTTGTATTCGCTATACCTAAATAGAGTTATAGAAAATTTCAAGCAGCTAATATTCTTAGTAAAATCCACTACCAAGTTGGCGGCATCAAGCAAAGTCTCGGGTTGATAAATTACAACAGCGATACTTCCCGTGATGGATGGTGGCGAGACGACGAACAAAACTACTAGAGTAGTTTATAAAATGGACAAGGGAATTTGAAAGTTGGCTAAGATAATATATTTTCTTACATTTTTCTTTATAAAACTTTATTGTTATATCTAGATAGAGGTTACTTGCATTTAAATACTTTAACATGTTATGTACAACTATATATATAGACAAGCGGCCCGCCCGCGGCTTCGCCTGCGTGAACTACATTATTATTAATTTCTGTCTCCATGAGCACCTACGTCCTATAAGTGACGTCCATGCAGAATTTGAGACTCCGAACATTTGTAGTAACGAAGTTTCATACAAACTTTCAACCCCAAAAACAACCCCTTAGAAGTCGAATATTGCAAATTCCCGTCTTAGCGAGCTCCTACGTCTTATAAATAACTCCTATGCAAAATTTGAGATTCCTAGCACATGTAGTTTCTGAGATTCCGTGATGGGCGAGTGACTTTTCGATTTTATATATATAGATGATATCACTTCTTATCTACATCCTAATGCATGAACATACTATTATTTAGAAAAAATGGAAGGGTCATCACAAATGCTAGTCACACTTTACTTAAAACACTATTGTTATTTCAGTCCAAATTGCCCAAAAAGATTTTCAATTCATTTTGTTATTGAAATTGCTTCCCCAATATATCTCCTACAATTTTCATTCATCGGAATACAAATAGAACAAATAAAAAGCGAAGAAAATATTTCAATTGTTATAGAACATCGAAAAACTTTTTTAACAAAAAAAGACTGAAAAGAAGCATTTTTGCTAGCGTCAACTTCCACTAATATATTAGAAACGTAGAACTTCGCTTGGAATTTTCCAATAACGGCGGTGATGACGCGGCCTAGCTGTCTCACATTATAATATGTTATTGAATTTGTAAAGAAATATAGGCCAGTCAGGAGCAAAAAGTGTGACTGTAAATTCGACTGGTTGTGAGTTCGATTCCCACTTGAAGAAATAAAATATTTATTTAAATTTATATTTCTATTCCTTTGGTCTGGTACCAAGGCAATAAATACCCAATGTTGAGTTCCCCCACTCTAAAATAAAAGCTGTTTTTCAACTTGGATAATGCTTGAAAAAATTTTCGCTATCAAATTCGCTGAAAGCTCGTCCGTATCCATTATTCTGCGTGACGGAGCAAGTTATTGGCTGTCGTCATCTGTAATCGAAGAGCTCTCATTACATATTATATTATATTAAGTATTTATAGTATATTTCACATTAAATTCTATGGAAGGCGTGCCTCAGGGGCGCAAGCGTACTGTACATGCGACAGACAGGTTGAGGGTTCGATTCCTATTTGAGAAAATGAAGTATTTCATATTTTCATTTCCTCGCTTTGGTAAAGTGGCAAAGCGTGGCGTTGAATTCCACCACTTAATACGGAATGTGGTAGTGTTAATAATATATTTTATTTTATTTTCTTCATTATAATTGAAACTTTTAACTTATATAACTGTATTATACTTCCTTGCAGTTTCTTCTTTAAAACTACAATATTATTGTGATATCGGTGTTCTTCTTTAAAAGTTTTATTTGTACTTAAGTTATTATTTTGTTAAGTCTTATGAAGCAGAGGAATCGATATTGCAGTTGATACTAGCGTAACTTAACTTTCGTTCCAATAAATTATTTAAAAAACATCAAGCGTAAATACCGCAATAAAAGTAAATAAATATGCAGTTGAAAATTCAGAACAGCTTTTTTATTTCAGTAAAAAAACATTTCAAGCAAAACTAATTTCATTTTATAAAAAAAGTGAAATAGGAGCTGTGGCACAGGGACACTAATATGTGCCTGTAGACGGGGTTGTATGTTCGATTCCCATTCGAGGAAGTGAAATATATAATCTTTTCATTTCTTTGCTCTGGTATCGAGGCAAGGTGCAGCGTTGAGTTTCGCTACGCAATACCTCCAGAATTCGGTGAAAAATGGGGAACGGAGTGCCATAACACCAGGCTCCATCTGCCTACCCTGCTGTGTGCGGGATTCAGCACGAAGCTGAAAAAAACACTAAAATGAATTGAAATAGAAGTAGAAAAAAGTAAATGAGCACATATATAAAATATAGTATAGCAATAAATTGTTTTTAATAGTGGTCCAAACGAAAATTGTTATTGTTAGACTAACAAAGGTTATGGCAAAACTACTCTATTTTATATCTGTTTATTATTGTTAGATACTATTTGCTATTTCTGATCTACTATTATATGATTTAAAAGTTTTTATATTATAAAAAACTGGTTAATTGCGAGTTGATTTCACTTACTGAGGGTTCCGTACAAATTTCATGACTGTAAATCAACAGGATGCCTATTTCCTTTGTTTGTATTGAAATTTATCTGCATTGAGAGAAGACTTAGAGGCCATCGTGCCAGCCACAAGCGTGTACTGTAAAATAAACAAGTAGTTGATAACAGGATCAATTCCCACTCGAGTAAATAAAATATTAAATATTTTTATTTTCTGATTAGTANAATTTGAGATTCCTAGCACATGTAGTTTCTGAAATTTCGTGATGAGTGAGTGACCTTTCGATTTTATATATATAGATATAGATTAAAGTAGAAATAGAGATGTTCTTCACAATATTTAATATTTTCATCAAATTTTATGACAACACCTACACAAACATGGTCTTTGTTCCGCATTCATAACGTTGTTTGTTCTAATCTACTACGAACAGTAGAAGACAAAAGACAAATTTCATTAAAATATGACTTTACGAGATGCGGAGCTGCTGGTTTTGATTATACTCGTATACATATGTGTTTTATAATTTATTATTTTTCTCATTTAATTAAGTTACTTTGTCGCTCTGGTAAGACAAACTTTGAGAGTCAGTGCCTTTCTTGTTCCTGCGTTTTCTTGATTAACTTATCAAGAAATGGGGTTGGTCATTGATTGTCGTCGATGATATAATTTGTACTACAGTTAGTTGGTCTGGTAATATCCTTATTGCTTCTCCATCTCTGTAGGAAACAGCCATTTAATCTATTGCGTCGTTGAGTTACACCAGTTTCTAATTGTAATGGAGAGTGAACAACGAAGAGCCTTACTAGTAAAAATTACTTTATGTCGTTTTGCATATGCAAATACATGTATGGCATAATATAGGCGCAGCGTTGAGCTCCGCCACTCAACAAGCACTACCCCCAGAATTCGGCGAAAAGTGGGAACGACAGAGTGACACGGCACTATGTAGGTTGATATGTTCTGTTTGTCAGATTCATATCGCGAGTAACCTAGAGAACTTCTCCTATATAAACTGGTCTACAATTTTTTAAATTGAGATAAAAACCCTACGAAAAATATATATTTTATATCTACAGTGTACATATGCAACGTTTAGTTCATATGTTTATGTTCTCGGTAGTAGGATAAAGTTACTTAAAACGTGGTCTTACGTCGTTGCATATGTTTTGAATATTTAATAGTGCATCAGAAGATTGCATCTCTTTATGAATAAATGATTTTTATGTAACAGTTTAAAGTTAAATGAAGCTTAAACATACATTAAATACATTTATATTGCTGTACATTTTTTAAATGTAATATTTATTAATAATTTTTCATGGATTTTTTCTTCTAGCTTCACGCTGTATCCCGCATTTAGTAGAGTAGACAGGAAGTCTAGCGTTAAAACACTCCCCTAACCACTTTCCGACGAATTTGAGAGGTATTGCCTGTTGAGTGGCATCATTGTCCCCGGGTAGGAATCAAACCCACAAGCTGCCGCGTTTACAGGCACCACTGATGAAATACTAAAATAAAAAAATAATACTATTATAAAAAATCTTATAACATAATTTCTAATTCCTAGGACCTATCAATGTCTTGAACGACATTAACTTTGCTCTTATAATATTTCTCCTGAGCTGTCTTCAAGGATCGTTTAATTCTGTAACACCTGGTTATTTCCTCAGAGGTCATTATTACAGGTAATCATTTTTAATATCAGCCAGTAGAGTCACGTTTAGCACACGGGAGCGTCTCCGTTAATGGAATTTTCAATATAGAAGAAAATAGGGCGAGAAGCTTGTAATTTTCTAAAACATTATATAAAGAATGTATAAATGAATGTTCAGAAAATGTTTTTTAATTTTTTTCACTCGTAATGCCGTGCTTTGTTTATATATAGTACTAACATAATTTTTTAAGTAGTAAAAAGTTTTCTTAGAAGTTTTTCCAATGTATTCAATATAATTATCTTAAAGCATACTATAGCCAGGCAAGGTCAGCGGTTGCCAATATATAAATTGCAAATACAGATATTGTGTTGGGAATATTGTTATAATAAAGAAATTTAAAAAAAAGTCACTCTAATTTAGTATTCTGCAATAAAAGAATTGAAAATTAATATTTTCACTTTAAGTGTCCCGTCTCTCTCCCGTCTGTGTAATTTTACAATCAAAGTGTATATAAAACTTGTCTGAGACGTTCACATTTTTATATTTTTAGAAATTTTAGAAACTGAAAATGAGAAAATATGCAAGTGTTTCTTATAAAAATAATACATGAAAAGGGGAGTAGGGCACCCAATTCCAAGCCTAATATACCATTTTTTATCAATCAATTTTAAATCATAATTTTCACTCATAGGAAATGCTGGCTGTCGTGTTTATGAA
The DNA here is from genome assembly GCA_036379175.1 of Heliconius cydno galanthus. NCBI lineage: Eukaryota > Metazoa > Arthropoda > Insecta > Lepidoptera > Nymphalidae > Heliconius > Heliconius cydno. The sequence continues at coordinate 116,500 of JAKRZM010001271.1, forward strand.
TACAAAAAATATATATAATATATATAAAAGAAAAATATAACACTCATTAAAAAATCTAATAGTGTATGCTGAGGTTTTTTTTATTTTACTTCGAGCTCAATTTCCTGCTATCAGCACAGCTCGTCAAATTTATTCATAGAATACGAGGAGTTAGTTTTAATGTATATTTATAACATAATTCTGTTCCAGTAAAATTCAATTTAAAATATTGAAATTTCCAGAAAATCCTTTATCCTAACCAGGTAAGATTTTATAGTTGACATAAATGGAATGACGAAGCAGGATAGGAAGAAAGTATCTAGTGTAGAGACACTCCGTTCCCCATTTTCCGCCCATATACGAAATAATACATCTTGGTTTCTTATAAACCACAACTACAGTTTTAGTTTACTGCACATCTTATGCCATCCTTAGTAATATAAATTGATGCTTTCATTTCAAAATGAATACTAATGAAATAAAACTACTTTTTAGCTGTATTTCTTTAGAATAAAAATTTAATATGACAAAAGCGTTCATATTTAAAAAAATAGTGTTGTACAAAAAATACATAACGTTATCGAGCAGAACTGACATCATTGTTATTTTATACAACAGGAAAGAATATAAAAACGGATTTAGAGCAATTCAATCTCAGCAAATCGATTAGAGTAACAATTGGAGTTGGGGTCAGCGAGTAAATAGTGGAGTTGAATAGTACTTTGATATTGACATTTGCAGTTATTTTATTAAAATGCTTTTTTTATTAATGCTTCTGTGTTAGAAATGCATCGTTGTGTAGTGTATAATATTTGACTAAACCCATACCTATATTATAAATTCGAAAGTAACTCTGTCTGTCTGTCTGTCTTTTACGCAATCAGGGCTAAATCGCTAATTTAATTGTGATAAAATACTCGTATAGAGATACTTGAGGGTCTCGGGATGAACATAGGATACTTTTTTTTGTCATATTTGTAATATTATCGATATATACCAATATATTAAAACACTTATTAATTTGACATGCAATTTATTCCGCCATGTTAATAACAACCGTCGCTATGCGACCGTTGCTAAGCAACGATTTGCAAAGTTTGTTGTTAGAAAACGTCATCCAAAACGAGCTTGCTTAACGCATCTCTCTATTGAAAACTGAAAATAATTTCATAAATATATTTAATAAATATTCGTATAATTCAAGCGGACGTAGCCGCGTTCGAGTCCACTAGTATAATATAAGTAACTTAAATTTATAAATTTAAAGTGCAGCACGCTAATGCTAGTGACTATAAAATACTTTTTTTATAATAATACAGGGTGTAATTCCGCCACTCGCACAAAGCGGAGTGTTTTGACACTAGGTTTTCTATCTGTATCCTGCTATATGCGGGATAAAGCATAAAGATTAAAGAGAATAATAACTTAATTATGATTATAGGATAGCATTAAAACTAATTATAATAATAAATGATAGTTTATTTCGTAGCTGCTGTGCTACATTGCTACGTCATTATATTTTTTAATTTCATTAATTTTTCACACACATGTATTATATAAGTTTAACGACTTGCATGTGGAAATGCTATTTAAAATAATGCTCACTATATATCTTACCTCATGTTAACATATACTGAAAAATTTAATGAAAGTTTTGCTTAATGAATGCAGCTACTAAAAAATTATATTAAAATTAAGTATAATAGTTACAAACTATGAAATAAAAAATAAATATTTAAAAATTAATTTAAATTAAGATTAACAAACATAATACGAATTTTATGCATATAAATAAATTGTACATACATACGTACGTTATTATATTTTTAAATATAGTGTTCTAGTGTGATATAGCATGGCGATTAGTCACTTACCCAAAAGACTGTATAGCTAGATTTAATTTTCTTAATAAAAATAGATTTTTAAAACTAAATTGTCCGTAGACTCTGTCATAAATTGTAACATATAAATTATACGATTTTTTTTCAGCTTTACATAGTATTCCACGTGTAGCTGGCAGAGGAAGCCTAGTGCTGAGACACTCCGCTCCCCAATTTCCTCGAGTGAGAATCAAATCTAAAACCTGATGCGTCATACGCTTACCCCTGCGCCACGACTGGACTCTCATTACAGGAATTACAGCGTGAAAATAAAGAAAAAATAAAACCCGTAAATCAAAGGCATGCACTGAAACGTCCGTAACGAATGTAGCGGTGAATATGTCGGATTAATGAGGCGAGACTGCGTTACGCATCACAGTGCTCTAGCCGTGGTATCGGCTATAACTCACGTAAACTCACTTGACACCTCTACTTTTATATATTTTTGTTTTTAAAAGTATACATTTTTCGTACCCATATATTTTTTTCAGCTTGGCAGATAGGCAGAGGGAACCTAGTTATAAGAGCGGATGGTTACGACATGGGTACTTTTAAGAAGCGCATCTTCCTCCACCTTGTAGCTCATCTGGTGTTACGAAGTCGTGGGCGGGCGAAGTTCACTTACTATCAGGTGAACCGTGCTTTAATTTGCCTTGTCCTTTCCATCTAAAAGCGGGCAAGTCTAAGCCGCTAGACTAATAAATTATCTTTGTTTTTATTACGTTTTTCATATATATGCATCGAAAAATATTTTATTAATGATGGAATAAATAAAATAAATTAAATACCAGCTTCCAAATACTACTAAGCACCTACCCACCAGTCAATAAAATCTTCATAAAAGGATGAGCTCTGTGAAAGTAGATTTTCATTGAATATGCGGTGTATTGGATTTATTTCAGTGTTCCTTAATGACTGGATCGATAGATTCTATTAGAGATAAGACTAGATTAGCATGTGAGGCGGGTAAACAAGACCTAGTTTTAGGCTTATTATGCTTAAGTAATAAAACCTGAACTAGTAGTAGAGTAGTATTTTTTGAAGGTGAAAGGTTAAATTTTCGAATGTTATTTATTAACTCTTTTCGATAGATTTTTACATAAATAATACAGTTTAATTACAAATAATAATCTGAACCCATAAGCCGATCGAGCTACTCTATCATTTGTTTCGCGGTCTCGCTTGCACGCTCGGCTCAGGGGAACGTGACAATGAGTCATGCTTTCATCGATTTTGAAAACGTTATGAAAAATAAAGTAAATGATAAATTATACGAAGAAGAAAACACTTAGCAATGATTCTTGAACTGCTCCAAATCGAATAAATTATGTAATCTTCAAACTTATTAACTGATGAATTCATTTTTAATGGAGGACAAATGGATGAACGTTATAATCGCTTTGATTCTTAATCAAGAGGGAAGAGACAAAAGTGCCAACTTCTTGTGAATTGTGATTGTGAGCCTTCTATTGTTTGTTTGAATTTAATCTAGGTCATGCAGTTTAAGTTTTGTATATTTATTACTATGCCTAAATAGGTTGGTACAGATTTGTTTTATATTTGACATTTTTAGGGCCTTCCATTTACTTTCAAAGGCCCTAAAAATAGTCCTAAAACTGTGGCTACATTAAGTCAACCAGTAGACTAAACTATTAAGAAACGTCTTTATTCTTGAATCTTTACTATAAATAGCGTAGGTGTATTTAATTTTTGAGTCTAATATTATTGATTAAGGTATCAATAAAATATTATATTATTAACATTAAATAAAACTATAAGATAAGCCAGTCGTAGGGCAGTTTCATATTTGCTCTAAGCGCAGGGTTAAGTTCCGCCACTGAATACATCCAGACTTCGGCAGATTGTCTGAACTCTAAGCTCCCTCTGCCTATCTTGCATGCGGGATAAAGCGTGAAGCTGAAAAAAATACTTTAATATATTTATTGAAATAAATATTATATTAAACTTAATATACACTTAATATATTTTAATAGACAATTGAGTCAACAATAATGTTCTTGAACAAACAATTACAAAGTAGATTAACAATGGACAAAATAAGTAAGAGTCATATATCTTAGGCAGCACAGACGAGACAGAAAACGTCCCGCGGGCCTCTTTACGAGCTTTACGAGTATTTTTCTACTGCCTTTATTAAGAATGTATAAATAAAGACTATTTATTCTGTGTTTGTGTTTATTTAATAAACGTTATAATAGTTTTATTATTCAGAATATAGAAAGAAATGGAAAACAAAATCTATTTATCGAATCGTTAATAATATATTTGGATATGAGTGTGAAATATAAACCCATACATATTTATTGTACCTAACACATAAAAACGTAAAATAAACTAAAGTTCTTATGCTATATAAATACACGAATAAGTGACTTTGTCCTTTGCAAGACTATCTTCAGGCTTATTGGGGTAAGCCCCCAAAATAATCTGACGTAGAGGGATTTTGTATCCATTTTGGATATTTGCCTTAAAAAGCATAATACATTCTGAAAATTTATTTTCCCTAGCAAAATTTCCTAAGAAATATATAAGAATGTCTTACTTAAAAAAACATCTATAATAATTTAAGCACGTGAAGCTGGAAGTTAAAATATCTTGTTATTTAGATGAACACGTCCGTAGGGGTACATATATCATTTGCTAAGCGAGCCCAAGAAAGAAAACTGTCTAAAATCTCATCTTTATTTTTCGCGCGGGTAGTTTTAGAATTATTACTTTTAATGTAAAGTAGCTTTATTAAAGTATTAAGGTAGGTAGTGAGTACCTAGTGTCAAGGCACTCCGTTCTCTTTTTTCAACGTTACGTCACAACACAAGGTTTGTGCATGTTTGATGAATAAAAAATATATCAAGAAATATTTCTAGAAATATTTTTTGCCTTTGCTCCTCCTGGGCTTAATTTTATGACAAAAATAAAACAAAAAGTCTACCATTAAACAAAACTCGTAAAAGTGATCTCCAATGAAAGGTGCCGTAATATTCCCATCAACTGATGCTATAATTAGCGAAGAAGCTTTTGGGTGAAATTTACCTCCAACTCTTCATATTTCAATACGATTTTATTTACAAAGGAATATTATATTCTGCTTTCAGATTACTCATTCAGAAGTAAGTAATCAATGTGAATAATGACGATAGAATTGTATAATGTCAATAGGAATAATAATATTTGTTGGCGAATGTTTTGTGTGCTATTTCAATTGAAATGTTAAATTGATATTTTTTTTATTTTTTTTTATTTCCGCATGATGCAAGGTAGGCAGAGAGAATCTAGTGCTAAGGCACTCCCTTCTCTACTTTGCGCCGAATTCTGGAGGCAATGCGTGTTGAATGGCGGAACTTAACACGGTTTGCTTAAATAAATAAATTCAAATTAATATTTCAATTTTTCGAGTGGGGATTGAACCCACAACCACTCACACTGTGTTCCTGCACCTTAATAGCCTCAACTTGTAGCGTGTAAAAATAAAAAAAATCCCATATAAAATAAGACAATGCCAATGATTTTATTAGTTACAATCTTTGAATTCAAATTAATTCCGTCTAACATTTATTGGTGAAATTTGCATCGGCATTCACCGGAGCAACCCTTGTTGCTGAGAAAAAATCACTGTTTTAACAGCTGTGACGTGTAATTTATGACTCGCTATCTATGCAGATTTTGTTGGAAATATGGGCTATAAATTAGAGATTTCGATAAAAACATAGATTTCTGCCGAAAATGTATTTTTATGGGTCTTTTTTGGGTCAAATGTGGATTACAATTTAACACCATGCTTTTATGAGAAGTAACTTAGGCCTTGAAGCTGTCGTATCGCAGTAGTACAAGATGTAACTGTGAACGCAATTTCGATTCCCATTCGCTGAAAACAACTATTATTTATTCATATGGTCATCTTCGCTTTGGTAATAAGGCGTTTTACATTGTATGTATGTATTAAATTCTTCCATATAATTAGCATAAAGGATGAAAAGATACTTATATCAGCAAATCTGACGAAAATTTCACGAAAGTTAGAATTATCTTTTCATTTCGAAAAGTATACAGTTCTTAGAATGAAAAGTAGTGTAAATTAACAGCGAAATAAGTAGTAACTGAGAGCTCACGAGTCCGGACGCTACGGATAAGAGATCAAAGTACCATTGAAGTTTTTAAGACTTATATAAATGTGCTGTATACTGTTACTTATAGCTTACAATCGAACAATAATCAGATTGCAATAATATTAATAATATTAATTGAATTTTAAATAATTATTAAGATATATTTAATTCAATTTAATTCAATTATGTTATGCCTACGAATACTTAGAGAAATTACAACTAGAAAATGCCTACATATTTTTTAGCTTGACACTGTATACAGCACAAGACCAGGGTAGGCCGATGGAACGTAGCAACCTAGTGTTTAGAAACTCTGCTCCTCACGAACGCATAGCGTGTTGAGTCGCGGAACTTAACTCCGCGATTTGTCTCGTTATCAGAGTGAAGAAATAATAATAATAAATATTTCAATTTCTCGAGTGGGAATCGAACTCACAACAATCGCCTTTACAGTCGCAGGCTTGTAATTGTAAACAATAAATATGTATATTCTATAATAGAAAGGCTTAATAATATAGTTATGTTAACACTTTTTTCACATAGTATAAAATATACTAAAACAAAATTAATTTACAAAGTAGTTACGGCTAACACGCTGCCCAAATTTCGACGAAAGTTTCATCTTATTTATTATTCTAATGGTCGCTTCGTTGAGTTCGACGTGACATTAATATTAACGTCACGTGTACAAAAGTTTGAAAAACTCCGCCGAATACTGTGCAGTTTGCGGTACTCCTAACAAATCGAATCTAATCCTGTAAATGTCACTCCGAGCTTCACTCCATGTAAGAGTTATCTGGTTTTATATATGTATTTACAAACAAATCTGTCACTTTGAAATCTTTTTTAAAATGCTATCATGGCACAGGAGCACAAGTCTTCTTCTTCTTCTTCTGGCAGACCCTGGTAATAGCCGTGATTAATGCCAGGAAGAAGAAGAGCACAAGTGTGTGACTATAATGTGTTGGATTCGATTCCCGCCTGACGAAATTAAATATTTCATATTTTCACTTCCTCGACTCGCCTCCCGGTAACGAAGCAAAACTCGGCGTTTCCACCACTCAACAAGCAATGTCTTCAGAATTTGGCGCAAATTGGATAACGGAAGTATCTTAATGGGAACGGGGTATCTTAATATAAGGTTTCCAGGTTCCCTCTGCCTTGGTATATTTACATATAAAAAAACTACATACATACATTTCACAACTAAAATCTTTGACTGTTACCAGCACATAATGTTATTATTCAATTTAAGTCTTTCACCTGGCTCACAAAGAGCTGTATTATTCCAGTTGGCTGAGTATATACGGATTTACAGTTTAATCTTTTCATTGCAGGCACTTCCATATATCAATGTTGTGTTAAAGTAAACGATTTAATAATAACCAATCTATTTTTGTTGTAGATTTTCTATAGCATCGTACGTCTATCTTTCGTGGTAAGAGAGATCCAAGTGATGACTCACTCCGTTTTAAAATTATCTAAATTAAATGTTTTGAAAATAAACTGAAAACTGAAACTTTTATTAAAATTAAAAATTCAAAATCTATCTTTATATCTACAATATTATAAACTTATTTCACACGTATATACGAGTAAATGAAGTAAACACATCCGTGTTCTTATGCAAAGTTGGTAACTTGTTGCCAGCGTATTTATTTATTAAGCTTAAGTTTGATCTTTGTTGGAAACTCGTGTGCTAAAAGCTGTAGTTCACCAAAAAAAATATGTTAAAAACAAAGCGAATGATTAAAAGTGCATATATTAACTTGTATGAATGTTTCATAACGATATTATGTTCCTTTGTGTACTTTTACTCGTATTTTTATTTATACTATTTATAGAGAAGAATTTCTTTTGATTAGTAAGGCATAAAAAAATTTTTTTAAAATATTTTCTATTATATTTTACTATTATTACATTATTATATTTTCTATAGTTCTTTAAAGAAACAGACGGTAATTCCCGATAGGTCATGTTACACACACATTTGGACCTAATTTACCCTAAGAAAACTTCTACATAACAAATATATTTTGTAAATAATATTCAAATCTACAACCACTGAAGTGTTTGAGAAAACTGCACTGCTCTATGGACTTTCTTATTATTCTTATTATGGAATGTCTTAACACTCCAGTCATCACTTTATACTGCTTTTAGAGAAGATGTATGTTGAATGGAAAATAAAAAATGTAATTTAAATATAGTGCGGCGTTAAATTTCGCCACTGCCTACCCTGCTAATTAAGGGATACGTAAAGCAAAAAAAATAGCAAGAGTAGAAATCGAACTGAAAACCACATTTACAGTCAAACACTTTCGATATACGTTAATAAGCCAAAAATGTGTTAATTTCCGCTATAATGATTATTATCAATACATTTATGATGTAACAATTTGGTGTTCCTCTTAATTGCTTCATTTTCGTTCATCGTGCTTTTAGACTGTAAACCTCAACGTGTGGCTGACTGAACTACCTTTATGCTATCAATAAAATTATAAATTTCATTATTATTCAATTAAAAGCAATTTGCATGTACATTAAATTGAGAGGAAATTTATATATTTACATTTTCTATTAAATCAGCTACACGCTGTATCCCGCACACAGCAGGGTAGGCAGAAGGAACTTAGTGTTAATTTTCTGATCCCCAGTTTCTGCAGAATTCTGGAGGCATTGCGTGTTGAGTGGCAGAACTCAACGCCGCGCTTCGTCTCAACTTCAGAACGAAGAAATGGAAATATAAATGTAAATAAATATTTGACTTCCTAGAGTGGGAATCGAACCCACAACCGTTGCGTTACAGTCACACCCTTGTGCCGTTGCGCCATGACGGCCTCATAAAACGACGTTATTTATATGTTAATTAAAAAAATATACGCACGAAGGGTTAAATTAACCCTTCTTAGCAGATCTGGCAACTCATATTTTTACTTGTCTATACTCGTTTAACATAAAAATTTAACCCCGTTTATTTAAAATTAAAATACTAAGCCGTCATTGCAGTAGACAAAGCAACGACAGAATTTCATCCCGGTCCGTGAGCAAATGAAAAATTGTGAGATTACCATTAAACAATAGAATTACTTTGCAGGACAAATAGCATTTGGCTATAAATGTTAAAATGCCTCTGGAATTTTCTGAACTGTTACGAATGGTCCACAGGATAAAGATATTTTAGAGACCTTCGTAGCGCAGTGGCCCAGGCGTGATTGTGAACGTGACGGTAGTGGGCTCGATCCCCACTGTGCTGAATTAAATGTTATTTATGAAAATTTTCCTTTCTTCGCTCTGATTACAAGGCAAAGCGCGGCGTTAAGTTCCGCCTTGCAACAGGCTATGAAAAAAAATTGAGCTTATAGCGAATTCTAAGACAAAACTTAGAAAACTTCTCAATTTTTTTTCATTCGCCTCCTTAACCAGAGGTGATTAATTAAAAATGAATGAAAGCTGGGAGACGGTACAAAGTATAACTAGAGTTTAGGGTAATTATGTCAACCGCTTGTCTGAAATAAGTATGATCGTATACTTCAGCTCGTAAACTTTATCAGCACATAGCAGGGTAGGCAGGGAACCTGGGAACCTAGTGTTAAGATGCTCTGTTCCAATTAAGATACTCTTTCCTCTGCTGTTTCCTTGTGTTGAGTAGGAAAACTCAACGCCGCTATATAATAATATTGAAATCATAATTTATATATCCCTAAGATTGACGTAGCAAATTATGTTTATATTGTGTTCACTATATATAGAAGTTCTGTATTTTATAACATCTTATCATGTTATATTAAAACTTTCCCATTAGACATAGACGTAGTAGGTGAGCACACTCTCGCTATTATACAACTTTGATTATATTTACTTTACACAGCTTTGCGCAGTACGAAGATGCAAGAACAAACAATTAAGTAGATTAGTTTATTAAAGTTCTTGTTAATATTATGTGAAATATTTATTATTGTAATAATAAAATAGAAGTGAGAAAAACAAAAAAAAACTGATTTAAAGTGAGAATAAGTCCTCTCATTCTCCTCTGTCCTCTTCTGGAACACAGAAAATTTAAATAATAATGTGCTAATAAATTAATGATTAATTTAAAATGTTTTTACAGCTTCTACCGTTCTACCTCTTGCAGCTCTTTAACTGATGAACCGATTATGATTTAGTTTTTATATTTGACAGGTGATTTAATTGTTTGAAATGTAAATTCAGCTATTTAAGAAAATATGTTCAGTTGTTTCTAGATTGTCAGCTTTTTTGTAGTTGATCATTTTACTTTTTGGAATATTTTTGGATTCATAAGTAATAAATTATTATTTTAACTAAAAATATTAAAATACATATATACATTTACTAATTATTCAAAAAACAATTAATATCCCTGAGGTGAGATTGAACCCGCAAACATTGCGTTTAAAGTCGAACTCTGACCCAAAAAACCTGTGCTGTAAATAATTCCCAAGATAAAAAAAAACTTGCACTATAAAATTCCGCAGTTTTTAATGGTTTCAGTATTTACATCTCATCTAAATCGTTAAAAGTATTCAATTGGACCTCTTGGTCTTATAAAACTGTTTTCATATTCACGTTCATGTAAGATATATTAATATTTAATCAGGATCACTCCGTTCACTGAATTTTGGAGGAATTGTGTGAGTGACAGAACTCAACCCCGCACTTTGCCTCGACACCAGGGAGAAGAATTGAAAATATAAATTTAAAAATATATATAAATTAAATATAATATTTACCAGTTATACATTAAAAAAATGGTTTAGATAAAAAATGTGAAGGACGATACCATCGATCAAATTGGATCAAATGAAGCGTATGTCACCGTTCGTTAATGTTCTTTATGCTGTAATATAAGGCAATCATTTTTTAAACGAGTATATGACAGTATGTAAGGTTAGAAATTTTTTGCATTGACTTTTAATATAGACAATGAAAGATTTTTATTATTATTCTACATAAAGAAAATAATATATGAATCCAGGTCTATGGAGGCCAGTAGTGGCTCATGCGACTCGATGATTCGACGGAAAGTGAGGAACTAGTCTTAACGTTAGGTTTCCTTTCCCTACTCTGCTATACGCGGAATACAAAACTGAAATAACTCTGAAATATTTATTTGCAAAGCGCGGCGTTGGGTTCTGCCACTCAACAGGCAGTGCCTCCAGAAGTCGGTAGAAAGTCGGGAACGGGGTGTCTTAACAGTAGGTTCCCTCTGCCTACCCTGTTGTGTGCGGGTTACAGCGTGAAGCTGATTATTATACTTAACTTACAAAGCCGCGGGCGTTTCCTAGTTTAATATAAATCGAAGACTAAATTGAAATAATCTTGTTACACAAATAGCCGGGCAAACGTTTTGTCAGCAATGGGATTTAGTATTAAAACTTTTAATCTGCCTCTTCGGAATGCCTTGTAAATTTGTATTATTAATTGACATTCCGAAATGGATATGCAAATAACTTCTCACTGTTTTCGCGTAGTCTATAAAGGTATTATTTAATACACGTATAAAAAATTTCCTACGTCGAAGCCTGACAGAGTAGCTGCGATAGTATTAAGGAAGAGGAGGCTTTAACACTATTTTACTTTTACTTTAGAAAAACACGCTAAACCTCCAAAATACGGCGGAAAGTGAGTTTTTTACGTCCTCTGCCCTCTGTCTACCCTGCCACAAGTGGGATACGGTGTAAAGCTGAAAAAGACAATTAAATACAAAACAATATTTATTCAATAATTATTTATGAAACTTAACAAAATTATGATTTTCATAAATGAAACTCGCAGTGGATGAAATCACGAACTTAACCTACTTATAAACATAATTCGTTAAGTACCGCAATCAGCTAATGTTTTACTGCAGTTTAAAAGAAAAATAGAACTAAAATTATTATGCTATATTATTACTTAAAGAGTTTATATGCAAAGAACTTTCAACAAGAGACAAGTAATAAATGCATCTACGAAAACTCCAAAGGAAATGCGGGCGATCACTATCTGGAGTAAGAGATTTTTATTCCAAAAATGCATGGTTTGCGACTTAGATGCAATTTTGAAATTTTCTAGAAAATTTGCTGATATTAAGCTAGGTTTAAGTTTAAGCTTTGCATTTGTGTGAGTGGTTATAAGAGTAAACCGATTGGTTGTGGGTTCGATCCCCACTCGAGGAAATGAAATATTTATTTAAAATGTATATTATGTACGGACTGTAGAATATTCTAAAAAAAATTTATTGATATTGCAGGATAACTAATAAATAAATAATTAGATTAAAAAATCAACTGAATATATATATTATAGAACTCTAAAATTATCCATATTATATTATATAAAAAGTATTAACTTCTAAGAATTCTAATAATATATTAAAGTGCTTGTCGGGTAGGTACCGTCATTTTCCCGGGATCTATAAATGTAATAACTTTTTATTCACAAGAATTTTCATTTTCCTTTTCTCTCCTTTGAACGTTTAATAAAGAAAGGCGAGTGTAATAAATTATATTTACACCAAGTTGGATCCAAGTTAAATTAAGTATTTTCTTACAAAATTTTAATTTATGGACTGGAAGAAGATTTTTCTGTAAAATAAGCTAGTTTTTGTTGTTAACTAAAGGAAGGAAAGTAAACCACTCATTACTTTTGAATAAAATTAAAGTCTGAGATTTCGTTTTAATAAGATTTTCCTTCTACCTTTCAAAGTTTTTGTAGCTAACCAAAATCTTAACAAATATCTTTTTCTTTTTCGTTAGGTTTGATTTTCAAAATTAGTCTGTCTAGATAATTTTTGTTTCTAAATTCAATATATTTTTGACCGTTTCTTAGATTATTTGTACGAAATGAAAATAAGTAGATAATGAGGCATTTTGCTTTTTTTAAATTCTTTTTAGAGATGAAACTTTCCTCTGAGAGCGGAAAAGAGAAGTTATTAGCAAAGTGAATCATTAAAAAAAATCCTTAAACAGCAGCTCACATTATAACATACTTTCGAACTAAAATCCTATTTCTATTATAAATGCGAAAGTTTATTCCAGTTTCATGCAAAAACTGAAAGAATCAAATTCAGATGAAACTTTATAGTAATATAGCTTATATATCACATAGCACATATGCTACAATTTTTGTAAAGGTTTTCTATAATAAAATAATAATTTTAAGCGAGCGAAGCCGCGGTACGTCGTTAGTGATAAATAAATTGCTCAGAATTTATATGCCAATATACAATTATACTTTGCTCTAATTCGGCGGTGACAAGATAGCTAATTTACATTATTCCGCAATATTTTTGTTTCCCCCGACGCCGTCTTAGCGGTCATTATGCAAACTGTACCGTGACCTGAATCTGAATGATCCAGGGTACGCAAATGAAAGAGTTGGCTTCGGAATAGCCTGTACTCCCTACAAATAAAGGGTTGAACTGATTAGTTAAATTAGAAATTCTACAGATTTCTTTACAGTCTCTATTAAATTTAATTTCACATTTTAAATGTAAGATGAGATTTAACGAACGTCAGAAACGTCCGAAATAATTTTAAAAAATACGATAAAAATGTTAAATAGAATCATCAAAGTTATTCTCCACCTTTCTATTAAAATCAGGGAAATATTATGAAAAATCTGTCTATGTTTCTACTGTTTTGACACAAACTGATTTTACTTTTATACTTTAATATCATAAATAAACACACATAATTGTATCAATACAAGGATACATATATATCACTCTGACAATTGTTTCAACGAAAAATAATGGACAAAGTCAACGAAAAAAATATACAGTGAGGTCTGGTCTGTCCTGTTCCTGGCGAACTGCTGCTCAGTTTCCATGGAAAGCTGATCCTGATAAAAATAACGAAAGTTGGTTGGGAATCATTGAAAATAAATAAATGATGCATCACAGTTATCTTTAAAAATGTTAAAAGTAAGCTCAGAAAGTTTTTATATCTGATAGACATTAATTTTACACTTCATTCTTTTCGCCTATTATATAATGTATGGTAAAAAAGGTCACTTAATTTTTAAGAATATAGTGTCATCGATATTATCCTGCTGAAGAGAATTTACGTTAAAAGGACAAAAACCTTGGGAGGGCAAAAGCAAGAGGTTAATGATTGTAGACGAGACGAACAAGAATAATTATTTTTGAAAAAATCTCCCCAGATTTCCATAACTCCATGATTGTAATAAGCAGGAAATACCACAATATTTTTTATTAAAACAAATAAAGTCAGTAAAAATAACTAAGCTTTTTTATTTTAGTAGTACTCACACGTAACCACATTAACTTATACGAGTATTTATGAGACAAATAAGATAAAGAGTGAAAGAAGGAAAATGTAGAACACATTTCCGCCTTTTGAGGACATCCGCATAAACTACGAATACTAATTACTAGTTTGTATATATGTTGTACTCATAACATTCTGTGTTTTTTTGAAGCATTTCTTCATGTTATTTTTGATTAATTTGTCTGACATGTAATAGGACCTAAGTTGGATTTTAGGGTTCAGGTTAAATTATTTCTTAATCCATTTTTCGTATTTTACTTGGCGGTGTGGAATAAACAGAGAGTGGTTGGTGATAAATAAGTCACTTTATTTTATTTAGATGTTATTAAATGAAGATGAAAGAAAGATGTTAATAAAGCAACGATAATTATTCTACATAATTATCGTTGCTTTATTAACAGACGATGAAATGAAAATTTTAAATAAGAGGGATAATAATATGACTTTATGAATAGAAAATGACATTAATGATGACAAGCAATACAAAAAGACTATTATTATTATTAAAAAATTGGACAGAGATGAAAATGAAAAAAAAAACTTCATATAAAAGCTTTCGAAATCTTGAAAGGGTTACATTACGGAAAGAGGATAAATCCATAGGCTCAAACATTGGTAGTTACGTTTGACATATAAATATGTTGCGACCTACAATAAGAGAAATACTAAAAGGAAAATATACAAGAAATATTTCTTAGACACCAACACCATAAATCGCATCGACTTTACTATGAGCGATCGGATGCCTCTTTTATTATACTAGCGAAGAATTTACGGTTATTTCAAGGAAATGGACGCGATCAATACACGTCTTTCCGCACTTTGACATAGTTTTTATTGTCATTTTTTTTATTTTCTTCTTATATATTGGCAAAGTCTAGTAAAAGGCAATTACTATGTCGCAAGTTTTCTTTTTCTATATTATATTTTTTTCTTTTCTGAATCCTCCTATAGGCTCCTACATCTATCTCTGTACTGTTATTGTTCTGGAATAATTTATCTCTCATTAGTTTAAACTGTGTAAGCACAATTTATTAATAACAATTAGTATAACGGATTTAAGATAATTTGTATTAAAGTAGAGTATCTTAAGCTTCTACAAGAAACATTATTAATTGATGGACCTAATTGAAATTTCAATTTCGAAATGGTTCTTCTGCAAACAATTATTAATTATCTGTATATAGACGGATCTATTAGCTTTCGAGTATCGTGTTGAAATAAGTATAACTAAAATAAAATTTATAAATATTTTTAACTTCTAATAACTAAAATGTTTATTAGCTTCACGCTTCACTATCAATCTAGTGTTAGGACACTTCGTTCTCCATTTTCCGCCGAATTTTAAAAGCATTGCGTTTTGAGTGACGGAACGACGGAATGAAAAACGATTTGCTTTTATATTATTTATTATATTTACAAATAAAAAAAAATTAAAAAAAAGTTTTTCTCTTGTAATATTTTACGACGTAAGTTTATATTAAAATTGTAATACATGCGCTATAAGACAATTTATCGCCATAATATGTTTTACTAGACTGAGAAATCATCTATACAAAAATTTACTGAACTGGGTATCGAATCCACATCCATCCCCTGTCTCATTAAAATATATCATAATTATAAGAAACAAATTTGCACGACTTGAACATCATAAAAGAAGAGAGTTAAGACGTATTTTATTTATAAATTTGTCCAACAAGTTTCTCTTGTTAGCTTTCCTTCTTCAATTAGCTGCATTTTCTCAGTGTTGCTCATTAGAAGGCGGTACGATGAGGAACGACATTTAATCAGGTTTTTTGCTGCAGTTTAAAATGCACAGCTTGATTTAAATATTTATATAATTCTATTTTGTTTTATCATATGTCCATTTTTTATTATAAATTCTAAGGTATATATAATAATAATAATAATAATTATAGAGACTCTTAATGTAAAAAGTAGAGAAAGGACTATTGAAAAAATCTTTGTCAAATGATTTTCCAATGAATGTAATAAATAAAATAATATAAGGCTAAGTGGATCTCAAGTTCAAGTTTCATAATATGATAGGAAATTAGAGACAATAATTCAAGTTTATAAGCTTTATCCGATATCTTAATTAAAGTGAGGGCAGGCGTGGGGCATAAGCGTTTATTCGATTACCACTCGAGGAAATGAAACATTGCGGGGATAAAGCGCGGCGAGTTCCACCACTCAACACACAATACCTCCAGAATTCGGCGGAAAGTGGGGAGCGGAGTGTTTTAACACTAGGCTAAAAATTTTTATAATAAATTAAAATTTCAAATATCAGGATCAAAGATGGGTTTGGGTTTTAACCACTTTAGACAATAAAATAGTATTATATAACTCTTATAATTATCATAAATACTAGTACTACAAGTCAGAAGTCATTCCATGTAGACCCACGTTTACTCGGTGTTAACTTTTTAATTGAATTCCAAACGTTTAGTTGTTGCTTTCGACGGAGTAATGGTTGAGAAACTCTTGCTGGTCGGAAAATTTTCTCACCAGCGGTCAGGAGACTTTACTACTTTATATTAACAAAGTT